>OZ024754.1:40889455-40909455 GCA_964016885.1 Eledone cirrhosa
ATCAGTTCCTGTATGAGCAAGGCATGGTCAGCCGACCAGACACTGCCCACAACAGGACAACCCGTCTAACCCATGCTAGCGTGGAAGAACGGACGTAAAACGGTGATGATGATGATATATGTGTGTGTGTGTGTGTGTGTGTGTGTGTGTGTGTGTGTGTGTTGGAAGGGCGGATAAATGATTCAATAATGACAACTTCCTCTCACGGTCAAACAAGGGAGTTTGTATTTAGCTACTCTTTCTGATAAAAACAGCAACTAAATCTTTTTCAAATCATCCCTTTTATTTATTTTTTATTTTTCAAATATAAAGGGCAAACACACTGGTTAATAATGCAGTCCTAGACGGGATGGTCACGACTGGAATACCTCTAGTTATAGGTCTGTTCGATAAGTCTTGATCTGGGACTAAACAATTCAGCCCTGATCAGCTCAGTTTTTTTTCTTATCCCTATTTGCCATTGGTAAATATTTTTATGTAGAAAACAATGTGTAGAATTATTTGCAGAATGTTTTAGGATAAAATTCATTTTGGTATATGAAGAATTGTTTAAAATGACGGGTGTATAACTGGTTGTTGTGGCCCCTAAACGCTCTACATAAACAAGGTACTTCTTATAGTAAAGAAACTGAAATGTTTACAGTTCACACCTATGCAGGTTTAGCTGGCTTCCTACGAGGTTGTACCCTATAGGAGGTTTCTTATATGTTCTAATGTTAGGAACCTCAGTCATATCATACACACATATATTTTTTTTAACTCTCATCCATGCAGATCTGGCTGTATAGGAAAGTAGAGGAAAGGACTATAAATATCATAAATGAGAGGAAAAGGAGGGAAAAAGCAAAGACTCTTGGGCCACAGAAGAAAGGGAGAGGGTGATGGGCTCGGGCGGGGTGGTGTTTGTACTGCGCCCGGTAGACAAGTATATTAAATAAATGGCTGAACATAGTATATTCTCTTTTAAACATATTCAACTGAATCAGGTTCAGGTCTAAATTGTACAAACTATAGAATAGAAGAATTATGTAAAAGTAGAAGTAGTTGTTGTTTAGCTCTGTATCAATCCTGATTGAACAGATATAACCAGACATTCCAACCATGACCATCCATCTTGTTTCGTTTCGATATTAAAAAAAATAAATATTCAATATGTCTTATTTCAATAGACATGGTTGCAAATTTTCCATCGCATTTTCTGAGCAAGCCACTTTCATATTAACCCCTTTTGAGTTTTGTTGAATAAGAAACCCCGATTCTGTAATAATTGTTTCAAACAGGCACAAAACCAGTAATTTGAGGGGAAGGGCAAGTCTGTGAAACCAACCCTAGTACTTCTGTTAGTTTAGTTTATCGACCCCGGAAGGATAAAAGGCAAAGTTGACTTCAGTGGGATTTGAACTCAGAACGTAGAGGACCATAACTAACTAAATGCTGCAAATCATTTTTGTCCGATGCTCTACCGACTCTGCCAATTGTGACATCAGTTAAGAGACACATGCCTACTGTCTGTCTACACACTACTAGGACACTTAGAAAGATCATCAACCACTCATAGTTAAGGAGGGATGTCAATGTTAGCACTCTCAAGTACTTTACTAACATTCTTTAACGACTCCACACAAGGATGAAAGGCGAGATTTGACCCTGGCGAGACTTGAACTCTGTATGTAAACATAGCCAGATCACATACCGTGGTGACATTTTAACCAATGCTCTACCAATTCTTCCAATCCACCACCCTAGGCTAGTCTCATATCAAATTGTATTCTTATACCAGGACTAAGCACTTAACACTTTAAGTGCGGATGTCACCACTGAGTGACTCTATCGAAAGTATGCCGAGAGACAGGAGTCGTCAATAAGTCCTAGCCCAGTGTTGGTGCAGCTCCCTTCTTCTCCCAGACGTCACATCTTGGGTGTTTTGATAGATTAAGAGAGGGTGCATCTAGAAGGTGTGTGTGTGTGTCTGTTCGAGACTGTATGGGCACCAAAAACATTTAACGAAAGCATGGTACATACGACTAAGTCATTCTCGATTGAGAGTGACGGCTGTAGTTTTGATGACGACCAGAAAGTCCCTCATAAGAGCCATTTAGATCGGTTTTCCGACTAAACTACGTAAGTCCCTGATCAGACCTGTCAACTCTCCCCGCCCGACGGGGGAGATCTCCTACCCACTTTGGGGTGGGTAGGAGATGTCTTCTCTTGTGAAAATGGGTATAGCTTTCTCCCCGTTTTGTGGCCCTTTTTTTCACGGTAATCCCCGTGTGGGTCTGCATCATCGTTAACATGAATCCAACCATCCCTCCTCTATGGTAGAAATAGCAGCCAAACCTCTTCAAAGTCACACCACACAGCCATTATATATGAATCTGCTATTTCTACCATAGAGGTAACTCCCATCACTTTGACTCAACACATCGTTGTTTAGGGAGCGATGGTAAATAGACTGGAGCCTTTCAGGCAGCTTCCATTTACACACACACACACACACACACACACACACACACACACACACACACACACACCCACACACACACACACACACACACACACAAACACACACACACACACACACACACACACACACACACACACACACACTCACTCAGGCTTCTCGACAGGAAATTAACTGTGCACATATCCGGGGATCTGTATTTACATAGGAATTAAGTTGAGTAGGTCCTTTATCTAATCTTATTATTTGCTATCCTAGAAGTTTACTGTTGTCCACCATCATTATTCTCGCCTGCTGTCCTTGCAAAACCTCTCTCCTGTTTGCCTAAAACTCCCTACCCCCTTTCTCTCACTTACTTAAATTGTGACCTCTTTAATATAATCAAAGATGAAATGTTAAACCCTGGTCACCAAATTTAGATGAAAACCTTAATACTGGCTCACGTTGGGCTCCTCTTTCCAGGCAAGGGCTAGATGAGACTGATTGACCAAAAACTATGAGAGACTGGCTAGAAATAAAAAAAAAAAAAAAGGTCCAAGACCATCACACTGGTTGCAAGTCAACCTGATAATACAACACTAGACAAGTTTAAAGCTTTATTAGCAACAGAGAAAAAACAAAACGTTAGCACATTAGCAACCCAAAACACCTGTATGGTAGGCCATTAGCAATAGAGAAACACACCTCCACGGTAGGCCATTAGCAACAGAAAACACACCTGAATGGTAGGCCATTAGCAACAGAGAAACACACCTGAACGGTAGGCCATTAGCAACAGAGAAACACACTTCCACGGTAGGCCATTAGCAACAGAGAAACACACTTCCACGGTAGGCCATTAGCAACAGAGAAACACACCTGAGCGGTAGGCCATTAGCAACAGAGAAACACACTTCCACAGTAGGCCATGAGCAACAGAGAAACACACCTGAACGGTAGGCCATTAGCAACAGAGAAACACACCTGAACGGTAGGCCATTAGCAACAGAAAACACACCTGAACGGTAGGCCATTAGCAACAGAGAAACACACCTGAACGGTAGGCCATTAGCAACAGAAAACACACCTGAACGGTAGGCCATTAGCAACAGAGAAACACACCTGAACGGTAGGCCATTAGCAACAGAGAAACACACCTGAACGGTAGGCCATTAGCAACAGAGAAACACACTTCCACGGTAGGCCATTAGCAACAGAGAAACACACTTCCACGGTAGGCCATTAGCAACAGAGAAACACACTTCCACGGTAGGCCATTAGCAACAGAGAAACACACCTGAACGGTAGGCCATTAGCAACAGAGAAACACACCTGAACGGTAGGCCATTGCCACCTCATTAGCAAAAAAAATAAATAAAACAAACACATCAGCCCATTAGCAACAGAGAAACAAACCCCAACATTAGCCCATTCTATGTCTAAAGTCTGTCTGGAGCCCGGAGACACATCAAGCCGATGCTTATCCCGGTTTGACTGAAAGTACAAAACTTCCCCCTGGAGAGGACGCCAGTCCATCGCAGGGTTAATCACCCCACAACCACCATCAGCTACTGCTGCAGGTACTTATTTTCAGCTGAGTATACTGGAGCAACATAAAAGGAAGTGTTTTTTGCTCAAGACACAATATACAATCGAGTCAAGCAATTGAACTCACGGCACCCTTACCACTAAGCCATGCGCTTCTACCAGCCCTATTAGCAACTGAAAACAAACCCCAACATTAGCACAAGAGACGAAGATAAGAACACAATTGTTGACAGGGTGGGGGAGATAATTGACCGATCGTACCAGTTAGTCCAAACGATATAGTAATGGAGTGACAACGATTGTTGGAACAAAATAAAGTCAGTTGATCCATGGGTCAAGAACGGATGAGTTTTAACTTGTGATTAACACCGTGTGTAACTCAAAGAAATATCATTGGTATATATATATATATATATATATATATTCTTTGGAGATACGAAATATTTATACATATAAGAAGCTCCAACCGTTCAGGTTGTCTTTTTTTTTCAGGGTATGTCAATATTTATTTATGAAACTAATCTGTATTGCATTTTATCTGATGAAAGCGCACCATAATTTGCCTTGGTGGCCCTTGAAATATGTATAATAAAAAAAATATGGTTTTATAAATATAGTTTCCATTTGTTAATATATTGTATATAAATATATATATATTTATTTAGTACCTAATATCTGACTCTGTATCTCAGGAATTAACTCAACGGAACACATAACTTCTCCAAGGATTTCACTGGATTACTCGCCATCGGATTCATTGAGTTCTATCTACGGTACGGACCCTACCACCAGAGGTAGACTATACTGAAATAAATAAATATATATATATTATATTATCCTGAGTTGGTTTTCTCGTTGCTTTGGTCCTTGTGGCTGGCTCACCGGTCGCAGTCTTCAATTTGTCAAGCTTTCTAAACGTATGTTATTATTCTAAGGTGACACTACCTTATCGAGTGCTTAGTTGCACATTCCGGATTGCATTCGTTAGCATGGCCGCAACCAGAGCTTCGATTTTGCTGAACTTCCATTTGTATATATAATATATATTTATATATATATATATATATATATATATATATATATATATATATATAATCCCTCTCTCTACACACGCATAGATGGTAGAGATCACGCTTACAAGAGGTATTAACAATATAGGGGTAAGTGTAGCGTGTGTGGTTGTTTCATATTGTGATGAGCTTGGCCATAGAGGAGGTGGGATGTATGCCAGGCAAGCAACACACACACATAGACACGCACGGACACATACACGCACAGACACGCACGGACACATACACACACAGACACGCACGGACACATACACACACAGACACGCACGGACACACATAGACGAGTGTGTGTGTGTGTGTGTGTGTGTGATGTGAAATTTTTTTCCAAATCAGCCGACAATCCTAAACTATTACTAACTAACCTTCTTAACCTCTCTCTGTCGTAGATGTCTGCTCTCTCCTCATCACAAGCGCCATGTTATCTTTTGTCTTCCTTTTAAAATACTCATCGCCTCTTCTCTTATCAAAAGCACGAAAGAGTTACGTCTCTCTTATTGTTTGTTCTGGAAAGTGTCAGTTTTTTGGTTCTTGAAATCTGATATCTTGACCATTGTTTTATTGAGAATCCTATAGCGAGATAAGAAGGCGACGAATTGACAATGGTTAGGACATTAGATAGAATCCTTTGTGGTATTTGTTTTGGCTCTCTACTATTTGAGTTCGAATCCCGTTTATTCTTTCATCCTTTCCAAATGTAGTCTTTGAAGAGGTCCAATCCAGTACTGGGTCGATTCTTCTTCTATGCCTCTATATCACTCTCTTCTGTGTTCAGACCTGGAGAGGAATCATGTTTTAAATGCCCAATAAACGCTGTATGTTACTACGGCGCCCCTAAGACGTCACCAGGAGGTACGAGTCATATATATACTGTATATATATATATACTGTATATATATACTGTATATATATATATATACTGTATATATATACTGTATATATATATATATACTGTATATATATATATATATACAGTATATATAGTAAGGTTGCTTGGATGCGTCCATAGGCGGTATGCCGGTTGAGCACTCTATGCTCCTTCGGGGCAGAGTATAATAATATAGAAAATAGACAAGAGGATTTGCTTCCAAGTCGCTAGACGTATCTGAGGAACTTGCGAATCCAGAGTCAGGTTCGATCCACAAATAGATCGTACCTCGAGCTGTTCGTCAGAAAAACAATTGTAATACGTTAATAAATTGTTTCGATGCATCACTGATTCTTCGTTTTCCATATTATATATATAATATATGTAAAAGAACATGTCTACGTAAAAAAAAAAAAAAATGGCTGAAACAGGTAAAAGAGTAATATATATATATAATAGGAGTAAGTAAGACCCCGACGGCTGAGCTCAAGCCGTTTCGACGGCTAATTCTCAGAATTAGCCGTCGAAACGGCTTGAGCTCAGCCGTCGGGGTCTTACTTACTCCTATTACCCACTCTACTACCCTAAGTATTGAGTACTTTGGTGCGTTATGGTCCACCTGGTTCCTTACCACTTTTCCCTCGCTATATATATATATATATATATATATATATATATATATGTATGTAAAAGGTAAACAGAAATAACAACACAATCGGTACAGTATATGGAAGGGATATATTAGGTTAACGCTTGATATAGCAGGAAGAGGGTCTTAACGTTTCGGACGCTAGTCCTTCATCAGAAGAAAGAATGCGAAATAAGATAGATTGAGGGGACGGGTGAGTTGGAATAGGAAAAAAATGTCATAAGATAAAAATAGCAGGTCCATTTCATGTTGACATCTCTTGCAAACATGCTTCTAAAGAGGTTACATCCAAGCGAAACATTTTCACCAAAGATGTTTTGAGGAAATTCCCGAGGATTTCTGACCTTTAATTATACATTATAAGGTTGAAGACTGTCCGATGGCTGGTGCCTATCCCGATTTTCGAGGTGTTAAGCGACTGAGAGTACAAGACTTCTCTCTGGACAGGACACAAGTCCATTGCTGTGTTAACCTCCAGCAATTAGTGGTACTCATTTTCTGCTGAGTATACTGGAGCCACGTGCTAAAAAAAACAATATAACTCACTGCACGGTCCAGGAATCTCGTCCACTAAGTCCAACACCCTAAAGAACACAACACAATACAACACACGGTCCAGGAATCCCGTTCACAACATTTAGTCCAGCACCCTAAACAAAAGGCTATAATTGACCAAATAAACGTCACTCTTTAAACGAAAGCCAGTGTAAATCGCCCACAAATATTGACGTGTTTCAATTAGAAACGGGTCGTTTGGTACAGTGTGTGTGTGGTGTGTGTGGTGTGTGTGTGTGCTCTGTGTGGTGTGTGTGTGATGTGTGTGGTGTGTGTGTGTGCTCTGTGTGGTGTGTGTGTGATGTGTGTGTTTTGTGGTTGTGTGTGAATGTGAGAAAGGGTTTCATTTATTTCTTTTGGGTTTGCTTTATACGTTGTTTTATCTATTGAAGGGGTTCAGACAGGGGCAATGTTTGTAAAGAAAATGTTAGATGAAATGGTGTGGTTTGTGCTGTGTGTATGTATGAGTGTGTGCTTTGTGGTGTGTGTATGTGTGATGAGTTCTGTGTGTATGCTGTGTGTGTGTGTGTGTGTGTGTGTGTGTGTGTGTGTGTGTGTGTGTGTGTGTAAGGTTTCTGGACTAGATATGTGTGGACAGGTAGTGAGATATGAAGTGAAAGACGAGGCTGTAAATTAAAGGCGTGGTGGTGGCGGCGGTGGGTACAAGTTAGCACACAGAGTAGAATGGAGGGGGGTGACTGCATGATGATGATGATGGTGGTGGTGGTGGTGGTTGTGATGATGATGGTGGTGGCGATGATGGTGGTGGTGGTAGTAGTGGTGGCGGTGTTGGTGATGATGGTAGTAGTGGTGGTGGTGGTGGGGATGATAGTAGTAGTAGTAGTAGTAGTAGTAGTAGTAGTGGTGGCGGTGGCGGGGGATGATAGTAGTAGTAGTGGTGGCGGTGGCGGGGGATGATAGTAGTAGTAGTGGTGGCGGTGGCGGGGGATGATAGTAGTAGTAGTGGTGGCGGTGGCGGGGGATGATAGTAGTAGTAGTGGTGGCGGTGGCGGGGATGATAGTAGTAGTAGTGGTGGCGGTGGCGGGGGATGATAGTAGTAGTAGTGGTGGCGGTGGCGGGGGATGATAGTAGTAGTAGTGGTGGCGGTGGCGGGGGATGATAGTAGTAGTAGTGGTGGCGGTGGCGGGGATGATAGTAGTAGTAGTGGTGGCGGTGGCGGGGATGATAGTAGTAGTAGTGGTGGCGGTGGCGGGGATGATAGTAGTAGTAGTGGTGGCGGTGGCGGGGGATGATAGTAGTAGTAGTAGTGGTAGTGGTGGTGGTGGTAATAAAAGTAAATGTGATGATGGTATTTACTGAATATTTTAGTCATTGTTGTTAAGATGTCTCATAATACAGTTTCTCACCGACAGATGGGGTGACAGTGTACGTATTAGAGGGGGATTGGTAGAGAGAGAGAGAGAGGTAGGTAGAGTTGGAGAGAGAGAAGTAGGGAGAGATAGTTGGAGAGAGAGAGGTAGGGAGAGATTGGAGAGAGAGAGGTAGGGAGAGATAGAGTTGGGTAGGGAGAGATTGGAGAGAGAGATATAGTTGGGGGAGGGAGGGAGAGAGGTTGGGAGAGATAGAGTTGGTGAGGGAGAGAGATATAGAGTTGGGGAGAGAGATAGTTGGAGAGAGAGAGAGAGGTAGGGAGAGATTGGAGAGAGAGATATAGTTGGGGGAGGGAGGGAGAGAGGTTGGGAGAGATAGAGTTGGTGAGGGAGAGAGATATAGAGTTGGAGAGAGAGAGAGGTAGGGAGAGATAGAGTTGGTGAGGGAGAGAGATATAGAGTTGGGGAGAGAGATAGAGTTGGTGAGGGAGAGAGATATAGAGTTGGGGAGAGAGATAGTTGGAGAGAGAGAGAGAGGTAGGGAGAGATATAGTTGGGGAGAGTGGTAGGGAGAGATAGAGTTGGAGAGGGAGAGAGATATAGAGTTGGGGAGAGAGAGATAGAGAGAGAGAGAATACAAACACACGGCAACAACAATTAAAACTATTGGTGTTGCTGCCACACACACTGTGTGTGTGTGTGTGTGTGTGTGTTAATGCTTGAGTGTGCGTATTGTTTGTATTTAGTGTCGTGTGTGCGTGTTATGCGTGGGCATACTTCACACATACATATACACACGTGTATATAGAAAGATAATGTGTGGATTGTGTGTGTATAGTGCACACACACACACATACATATATACACACATACATATATACACACACACATACATATATATAAACACATAAATATCCACACATGTATATAGAGAGATAGATGTGTGGATATAGTGCGTGGCGACACACACACACACACACACATAATATATATGCACACATATACATACACACACATGTAGATGTGTTAGTGTTGTGGGTGTATATTATGCGTGGGCACACTACATACACACACATGCACATGTATGTATGCGCATGTGTGTGTGGTTGTGTACACACACACACACACACACACACATATATATACAAATTGATGTGTATGTGTCTCTGTGATAAGCATTTGAGTATGTTGTATCTAAGAAAACGTGTGTTACTGTTGTGAATGTGTGTGGTGTGTGTATGTGAATGTGTGTGTGTTTTGTGTATAATATGTATTAGAAGAGTTTATAAGGATGTGGTTATATGCCTGTGTGTGTGTGTGGTATGGCAGGGACTATGGTTTTAAAAAAACAACCACCCACACTATCGAATTAACCGGAACTTGCTCTGATTTATTATGAAATAATAATAATAATGATAATGATTTTAGGGCCTGCTTGCTTCTCTGTTGCCTTCTAAAATGTGGTATTGGGAGAGAGGTACACGTGTTGTAATCCTTTGTGTTAGTTGGCAGCCATTGTTATTTGGTTTGGTCGATAGGGGGCGCTGAGTGGCTGTGTATGATATGAGTCAGATTTTCAATGGAGCTCAGTAAATCTTTTCTTCCTTTAAAGCATTAATTTTAAAACATTTTCTCCTCTTCTAAAATCTATTTACAAGTATAGGGCAAGCAAGAAAAAAAGGGGCTTAGACTATCCTCTTCCCATTTTTATTTAGTGCAATCCTGGGAAAAAAATGAACGAAATGGACGGTTTCTTGTCTGCTGTTGGCTTCTAGCAGCAAACCCTTATTTCTTATTGTTTGTCTGCTTGCTGATGGTCTCATTTCTTTTGTGAACGCTGTGACTACTATTGTAACAATATCTTGGAAGAGATAGAGGTAAAAAGAAGGCGTGATAGTTTTCAACAGCAGATTTGTATCTGTGTGTATTGTTTATCCTGAACTTAATTCTCATTGAATAAATCGTCCTTTCTTGGATATTATTCATATACGATTGATTCTCCGGTAGTGTGTGTAATTTGAGGTTGAGTTGACTACTATTTCCAGGTCATCGAGCGTATAGAGATACTCTGTTGTTGGCTTTGTGTGTAGAATAGAGTAGTATTATCTAAGTTCAAATCCCGCCAAGGTTAGCTTTGTCTTTCATCCTTACAGAGTCGATAAAATGAAGTTCCAGTAATTCACTGGGGTTTTCGATTTAATTGCCCCCCCCCCCCCATTGTTAGCCTTGTGCCTAAATCAGAAACTAATATTTGTATAATCAAGTATATATTTATATTCTACAAGGCTTGTTGTCTTGTAAAATGTACATATTTCAAATAGAGAAGAATTTTGCCGCCATGTTGGAAAAGTGTCCGCCATCTTGGAATCGAATATGTATGTAGGTGGCCGGCTGTTGATTGTGGTTTATGGTGATATTGTTTTGTTAGTTTTCATATCAAATTTGTTTTTGTATCACAATTCGCACCTTTTTCTCACTACACCGATTCACTATAGGTGGATGATAATTTATGATAATGATATTGAATATCCACTTTATAAATGTATATGTATGCGTGTATATATGTGTCTATGTACGTGTGTATATATGTATGATTATGTGTGTGTGTATATATATATATATATATATATATATATATATACATACATGTGTGTTTGTGTATTTGTGTGTATGTGTATGTATGGATATATGGATATATATGTGTGTATGTATGTATATGTATGTGTATTTGTACGTGTATGTATATATGTATATATATATATATGTATATATATATATATATGTATGTATATATATATGTATGTATATATATATGTATGTATATATATATGTATGTATATATATGTGTATGTGTATGTATATACATGTGTATGTATATATGTGTGTGTGTGTGTGTGTGTGTATATGTGCATGTGTGTTTATTTTTCCTTTCCTTCTTCCTTTTCCAGCCTCACTTTCATATAGATTATATTTTTGTTTTTAAAATCCAATGTCAATAAATACACCAGGATTTTTTCATTCTGATGATTGAAAGCAAATTTTGTTTGCTTTCAAGAAACCACTGGTAAATGAAATAATTATCTTATGTTGTTTATTACATAACTATTAAGCTCTGTAACCTACATAGAGCACTCTTTCTTCCTGGACCTTTCCGACGGAATTACTTCATTAATATATAATATACAAATGGTTTCTAATTTATGTACAAGTCCAGCAATTTTGATGTGAGTGGGGGAAAAGTGCTTGACTGGTACTTTATTTTATTGACCCCCCAGAAGAACATACACAATAAACTAACCCAAAGTGGAAACAAGCACGAAATGAGACATTGTATTATTTGTGGACGGGTGTTTCACAGACTTCCAGGACTCAAAAGCCGCCATTTGAGATCCTGTGCCGTGAAGAATCAAACACAAAGTGCAAGAAGTGCTCCTTACAAAGCTTGACCATTTTCTTGAGCAAGACACTTTATTTCTCGTTGCTCCAGTCCACCCAGCTGTACCAGTAATTCGAAGAGCCAGCCTTATCATACACTGTGTCACACTGGTTTATTTTTTTTTGGGGGGGGGGGGGGTTTACATTATGGGTACGCTTGAATACTGAATGCTCAGTCACTTGAACGTTCATTTCAGGAGTAGGTTGTTCTCTTGATCGAATAACAGATACTCATTGTCGAAACCGACGGAGACCCATCCTTTCTTTAGTTTATTAAAAAAAAAAACAATGTTCTGTTTTGAAACTATTGATAGCTTCATTAGTTAATGGTAAATAGAAGTTTATTAATTGCAGCCATGAGCATAATTTCACATCTCATTTACTTCCTTCACCGAGTTCCTCACTACAGTTTAACTCTTTAGCATTTACTGGCAGTATCGGTAGAGGGTTGGACGCCATGCTGTCTAGCATAGTTACGTCCTTTTACGGTCTGAGTTCAAATCCCGTCGAGGTTAACTTTGCCTTTCATCCTTATGGGGTCGATAAAATAAAGTACCAGTAATGTACTGGGTAATTGCTGGCCTTGTGCCAAAAGTAGAAACAATTACTCTATATATACTATTGTATTTTAACGGTAAACACTTTATATAACATAATTATCCCACATAATATCGAATCTACGAGATTTTGATAGTATTTATTTTGAGAACAATACCTTAACATCAGCATGAGCGGCCAGTTACAGCCAGTTTAAACAGAAAGAGGTGAGAAAAGTCTGGCTGGATACGGCCTGCTTAAATGCTTAAGGGTTAAAACACAAGACTCTTACGAAGCCCTATTTCGCAAGAGAGGGAGAAAAAATAAAGGGGGGGGGGTGTAGGTAGGGAGTTTGTCAACACAACTGACAGTTGTGGTATAGAGGGGGTTGCTTAAAGTTGACAGAATCCCTCTCCACCTCACCCCTCCTTCACCCCATTACAAACAAACAGACGACATATATGCAAATATTTCAAACGACTCCCTTGATACCGTTTTCATCCCAGTCGGACGAAGCATTAGTTGGCTACATGGCTACGACCTAAGTCAGTCAAAGGTTCATTTGTTTTAGTAAAAAGGAGATAGCTTTACCGGAAGTTAAAGCTTCATCAAAGATGAAGACATTTTTTTATTTTTTTTTATATGTATTTCTTTTAATGTATCTATTATTCTTTCTATTTAATTCTTTTTTTGTTGTATTAGGTTTTAATTTATATATTTTTAATCATGTGTGGACTCCAGTGTAGCTATTTTACCGACTGAAGTTGTCGGCTTCGCGCACCGATATGTATTTATTTCGTGGTTGGTTTGTTTGTTTATTGTTGTTGTTTAAGTCCCAGTATGGCGGCAACAGGAAATAGCCAACATGATTTCCGTTGAATTTCCTGCGCTTCAACCATTATCATTTTTACAGTTGATAAAGAACTTACTGTTGTATCGAAACAATTTTCAGTAAACCTTTCATTAACATATTTCCAGTGAGATGCGCTGCCTATGTATATTATTCCAAATAATCAATGCTTCGGATGGCTTTTTTAGTAGTAGTTTCTCTCTCTCTAGGAGTAGTTTGCCCTATTTTAAAAGTTTTTATTTATAACAATCGACTGTGATTACAATTATTTTCTGCGTTTGGGATTTCTCCTTTTTCTAAGAAGTTAAATTTATATAATTTCATTTTAATCACTTTTTAATATTAAAAAAAATTTTTCTTCTTCTTCTATTTTTAGAATAAGAAACATGAAATCGATCGTCTGATTCCCACATCTGATCCAAGAGAAATTTACCAAGATCAATAAATAATATCTGAAACAACTTGTAACCCTAAATTCAAACCACAACATTTTTACAGCACCATGTTGGAGACTAGGAACGAATTCCAAAGCAGCTATTGCTGGGCTGAATGCCCGCAGGATTCTACACCTTTAGACCTTAGCACCGCTTCTCAGAATACTCATAATGCCCATACTTGTGAAATAGTCGTTAGAAACGGCAGGAAATTCAGTGTAAATTGTGACACTCTTACGCGACACAGTGGTTATTTCCGGTGGTTATTCACAGAATCTGGCACCAACGATCGATCACCGATTATCTTGGACTGTATCAAAGAAACAGAATTTCAGACAGTTTTAGATTATATTTGTAGAGGTAGAGTTGATCTTGATATGAGCAACATAAAGAACGTTTTACAGACTTGTCAGAAACTTTTACTAGCACAGCTCACTGCATATTGTGAACAGTTCCTCCTCACTAAATTAGACTCTCACTGGTTGCAGATATTGGGCTTAGTTAGTGATTTCTGTTTACTTCTTCTAGGTCCAGCACTCTATGATTTTCTATTGAAAAACTTTGAAACTATTAGCAAGGATGTTGACCGATTCAATCAAATTCCTTTTGAAGTTCTTTTTTCACTGGCCAAAAGCCACCAACTAAAGGTTCCCTCGGAGTTTTTTCTCTTCAAACAGATTGTGAAATGGATAAATTCCGATTTTGAGGCACGGGCGAAGTACTTCGACTATTTTATGTCAGTGGTGCGACTCCCAGTAATGTCAAGAGAAGAACTTGAAGAAGTAGCAATGTATTTCAACCCTTGTGTTGATACACCAGCTCTACACATGTTACAGTTCTTGTTGAATGATTCTCTAACGTGATGGAAAGGTGGCGGAGAGAGAGATTGTGTGTGTGTGTGTGTGTGTGTGTGTTTGTATGAGAGAGAGAGAGACTGACTGACTGTGTAGATAAGATACCGAATTCAGAACTATCTTTAAACTTTGGTGTTTAAAACCACTGCAAGCATTTCATTGTGCCTCTTTAAAACGACGCTTAATTCTTTTCTGTCACAGATGACCTAGCTTTTATTAATTAGGGCACCACCAGGTCATCAGGCCATGTTATCTGCATCTTATTGGTGTCCTCTTCACGAGAAGTTTAACAATCAAACTATTTAGTTATGAAACCACTACTGACCACTGGTCTTTAGGCACCAGGTCATCTGAGAATGTTGCTAACCGCTGGCTTTTTTCTAGGTCTTTCAGTTATTGGGTTAATTCTTGACAGATCACAGGTGTCTTCTCTCACCTGTATAACAAAACTGACGGAATTTACTCTTTTTTTTTGATACTAGAAACATATTTCTTTGTGAAACCAAACTTAAAAAAAAATCTGTTAACTACGGTTTCTAGACTTTTAGCAAATATCGTTTCTTCATTTATATCCACTGTTATATACATAATATAAATCAGGCATGTCAAACTGAACGTCCCCCCCTCCGAGGGCCACATGAGTCACATGTGTTGTCTGAGGGCCACATGGGGTCACATATGTGTTTTCTAAGGGCCAAACATGACAACTAATTGCGCACATTACAAATAATATTTTTTTATTTTATATTACGAAGATAAAACATACTTGCGCTGTAAAACCTTTGTGCGGGCCGCAGGTGTGTTGTAAAGGGCCGCATGTTTGATATGCCTGATATAAATAATAATCATATGACTATCCATTAACAGTCCATCCCTATGTGTTAATACAGTAGACCTTCTGAGAGGTCTTTGCATACAAAAACAAAATCACTTTACCTCAAACATACACGTATGTGTAACGTGTTCTATATTTCAGGTATTTGAGAATAAAACCTGTTTAAATGATGCCTTATGATATATTTCTTATGTTATAATTGTTTCTACTTTAGGCACAAGGCCAGCAATTACCCAGTGCATTACTGGTACTTTATTTTATCGACCCCGTAAGGATGAAAGGTAAAGTCAACCTCGGCGGGATTTGAACTCAGATCGTAAAGGGACGTAACTATGTTAATAAACATGCTTTTTGATTTAGACACAAGACCCACAAACTTGGGAGAGGGGAAAATCGATTAAATCGACCCCCCCCCCCAAATGCATTACTGGTACGTTATTTTATCGACTCCGTAAGGATGAAAGGCAAAGCTAGCCTTGGTGGGATTTGAACTCAGAACACAAAGGGCCGTAACTCTGCGCCGAGAAGCATGTTGTCCAACTCTCTAATGATTCTACCAATCCAAATAATGTGAGAAAAGTCAAAGAAAAACACTACAAGACATCAACACAACCCAACGATCTATATTAGTTTTAACACTTAATATAATGGAAGAGTCTAACGTTTCGGACGTTAGTCCTTCAGCGGAAGACAGAATGAGAGAGAGGGAGAGAAAGAGAGTGAGAGTAAGAAGAAAAGAGAACGGGGGGGGGGGGCTTACCACGTTGTTTGACGGTGGTGATGGAGGTGTTGTTTGGTGGTGGTGGGCTGGGCTGGATTTGGGCGGGGCCTGGTTGGGCTAATTGTTAGGTCTACCTACTTACCCACACAGCTACCCACTTACCCACCTTCTCACAGAACTACCCACAAACCTACCAACATACCACCCACCCACCAACATACCTACCCACCTTCCTACCCCCAACCCACCTACCCACCCTATCTACCCACCCTTACCTACCTACCCAGCCCCTACACTACCCACCCACCCCACCTACCCACCCCTATCTACCCTACAGTGATAATATGGAGCAGAAAGGAATGGAAGTAGGCGGAGGGAGGGGGAAGACTTGTTGTTGTCTGACCCCTTTACTCATTAAACCCTGCTAACCCCTCCCCATTTTCCCTCCACACTCCACCACACCATTTACCGACCACTAACACACCACTACCACCACTAACACCACCACCTCCACCACCTCCACCCCCACTAACACCCCCCCCCCCCTCCACAAACACCACCACTAACCCCCCCCCCCCCCCCTCCCCCCACCACCACCACTAACACCACCACCTCCACCAACACCTCCACCACTACCACCACCTCCACTAACACACCACCACCTCCACCAACACCACCACTAACACCACCACCACTAACCCCCCCCCCCCCCCCTCCACCAACACCTCCACCACTACCACCACCTCCACTACCACCACCACTAACACACCACCACCTCCACCAACACCACCACTAACCCCCCCCCCCCTCCACTAACACCACCACCTCCACCAACACCTCCACCACTACCACCACCTCCACTACCACCACCACTAACACACCACCACCTCCACCAACACCACCACCACTAACATCACCAAACTCCTCCTACTACTACTATCCACTACTCTCAATAAAACCAGTCTCAACTATAATCGCAACCACCGCCACTGCCACCATCACCGCCACAACCACCACCACCATCGCTACCACCACCACCACCACCACCACCATTACCACCACCAACATCGCTACCACTACCACCGCCACCACCACCACCGCTACAACCACCACCATCGCTACCACCACCACCACCACCACCATTACCACCACCACCATCGCTACCACTACCACCGTCACAACCACCACCACTACCACCGCCACAAGTGTTACCCCCCCCCCTCAACTGCGCAACTAATTTCTATAGCTGAGTAAACTGGAATGATGTGAAATAAAGTGTCTTGCTCAAGGACAGCTCCACTCTCCCTCTCTCTCTCTCTCTCTCACCTTACTCTCCCTCTCTCTACCCATCTTCTCGTTCTACTCTTCGTCTCTCACCTTCTGTCTCTACCACCCTCTTTACGTTCTCTCTACCCCCCCCTCTTCTTTACTCTCTCTTTCTCTACTTTCCCTCCTCTCTCTACCTCCCCTCCCCTCCTCTCCCCCCTCTCTACTCCCCTTCCTCTCTTCTTTTCTCTCTCTACCCCAATTTTAAACTCAACAACCCTCTCCTCACACAATTCCCTAACATATTTTTTAATTATAAAAGCAATATTGCAATATTTTTTAAATTCAAAACTATTTCTGATGATTCAAAAGATGAAACTACAGTTAAATGGTATTTAAAAAATTTATTCAGTGTAATCGCTCATTTACTTAACTATATATCTACCTTAGTCGCGACATCAAATACTCACATAGTGGTCACTATATATATATATATCCCGGAGTCTTCCAAAAGTAATGGTTGCATTTTGTAAGGGTATGTCAATATTTATTTATAAAACTGGTATATATTGTATTTTGTCTGATGAAAGCATACCAGAATTTAACATGGTATCCTTGAAATATGTATAATAAAATAGATATGGTTTTATAAATATAGTTTCCATTTGTTAATATCGTATGTTTACTCCAAATACTTGTTGAGTGCTTTATATCAGTTATAAAAATATTTTTGCTTGTTGTATCCCAACAATTTAAATAGAACTTTTGCATATATATATATATAGTTTGGTGGCGACAGATCAAATACTCTCACAGTGGTCGGCTTTTCAAACTTTTTCACTCGTTCCTTTTGATTATAGTCTGTTTGTTTCATCAATGTAAATCTTATAAGCCAAGGATAACCTAATTCAATTTTGTGTCCATATAATTCTATGATGGTGAAATATGGTTATACAGGATGAGCATTAAGTCTTCTCCTGATTATAAAATACCATATCTCGGATACTCTTTGAGATTTTACTTTTTCATCGTTTTAATTTATAAATTTCAAGTTTAAAGTTTTTCTGAACATGTTTTGTATTTTCTCTTCTACAGGAAGTGGTTGTAATATTCAGTAACAAAATGGCAGCTATGAAACAAAAAGCTCAGTATGTTTTGTGAATCAGAGAAAGACTTTATGTTCACTCTGTATTTCATCGAAGAATACTGAATTTAAAAATATTCGGCATTATTTTATTCTTAAATAGTTCGGGCGGGAACTTGTCAACCTCAGTCACACGTTTTACTCTGAGCAAATATTTCCAAGGCCCCCCCCCCCCCCCCCCAAAAAAAAACGAATTTAATGTTCTGAGATATTTCTTGTTCGTCTAAATAAAATAGAACGACACGGCAGTTGGGCGGGCTACTGAAGCTAATCCCAAGTAGAGTCACCACTGGTGTGTGTGTGTGAAAGAATGCAATGAAAATGAGATAGATCAAATGGCTTTGTTTGATCAGTTTGATAATCGATTTCGAAGAATTTTTCTGTAGGCTTTAGAGCCACACGACAAATCTAGTTGATAGTAAGATTCTCGTTCTGTCTTCAATGTCTGTTTGAAGTTATCATCTAAATGATTTAATTTCTCTTTTAGTTTGGCAAATGTCAAACTTCCACTTGGACTTGAAATCATTTCTTCGGAAGACTTTGATGTCAAAATATCCAAACAGTAATTTATTTTATCATATAAAACATCTGTGCTATTTTCTCCTATATTAGCGTCCATCTTCTCTTTCAGATACAACTTGCTAATAGTAAAATATATAAAAAGAGGTGTTAAAATCCTAGGAATTTTCTCTATGTTAAAAGTAGGTGTGCATGTTATTTTCGCCAATGGTTGCTTTTTAGAGAGTAAATCCATAATTTTTCTAATAGGTCTGCTTGTGGAAAATTGCTGTTTGTGTGAGCTGAAATATTTTTCAGTCAGTTTTTTTGTTTGATATAATCGATGAAGAATAGTCGTGTGGTCGGCAACGCTTTTATTATTCAAATTTATTTTTCGTATATCTTTTATGGCGGATTTTCCTAGTTGTTGTCTGCGGGAGTCAGTTTTCTTCGTGCATATATCATCATGCAACGCCTGTTGTAATTTTCCCTGACTATCAGTTATGTCGAAGTTTTGAGATAAAAGCTTTGCATCTGGGCTGTTGATATTAAAACTTGTAAGGATTTTTTTATGTAGTTGCACCAAAGAATCATTGGACCTGGTATTTTCAATCGGTGTAACTGGTTGGTATTGAGATGGTATTACACCAAATGTCCGCATGCTACGGAGGATGAAGTAGTTTGAAAGAATGTACGATTTAAGAGTTTTGCGAAATAGAGTATCGAAGCTCCATTGTTCCTACTTAGTTTTTAAAAAAAGATAGAAAAAAAAAAAAGGAGCTCTTTACGATTTAAGATACCTGAGAAACAAACGAGCTAGACTTCATTGGTCTTTAAATGAATACCTGAGTTTTGGAAATACCTCCATATTTTGTATCCTAATGTTTCAATTAGTCTACAAAAATACTTCTGATAAATTATTCAGGCGTTTTATCAAAATTCTATTTCATAATTCTGTTTATGACGT
>OZ024754.1:40919455-40964455 GCA_964016885.1 Eledone cirrhosa
TTACCGACAGATAACCCATGCTAGCGTGGAAGATGGACGTTAAACAATGATGATGATGATGATGATGAGATAGATACACCTCAACTCTTTTCTCAACAAACACACTCTCAATTACATTTATGCATACAACACACACACACACACATATATACTAGTATAGTAACCGTCAAAAGATTGTGGGGGTTTAAAAAATATTTAATTTGATTATTCCTTGATTATAACATGCTATGATTAAAACCTCAATTTTTCTAACCCCTCCCCTCCATGTCACTCTAGCAATTTTCCTCACCCCTCTCTCCCCCATGTCACTCTAGCAATTTTCCTCACCCCTCTCTCCCCCATGTCACTCTAGCAATTTTCCTCACCCCTCTCTCCCCCATGTCACTAGCAATTTTCCTCTCCCCAATGCCACTAGCAATTTTCCTCTCCTCTCTCCCCAATGCCACTAGCAATTTTCCTCTCCTCTCTCCCCCATGCCACTAGCAATTTTCCTCACCTCTCTCCCCCATGCCACTAGCAATTTTCCTCACCTCTCTCCCCCATGCCACTAGCAATTTTCCTCACCTCTCTCCCCCATGCCACTAGCAATTTTCCTCACCTCTCTCCCCCATGCCACTAGCAATTTTCCTCTCCTCTCTCCCCCATGTCACTAGCAATTTTCCTCTCCTCTCTCCCCAATGCCACTAGCAATTTTCCTCTCCTCTCTCCCCAATGCCACTAGCAATTTTCCTCTCCTCTCTCCCCCATGCCACTAGCAATTTTCCTCACCTCTCTCCCCCATGCCACTAGCAATTTTCCTCACCTCTCTCCCCCATGCCACTAGCAATTTTCCTCACCTCTCTCCCCCATGCCACTAGCAATTTTCCTCACCTCTCTCCCCCATGCCACTAGCAATTTTCCTCACCTCTCTCCCTCATATCAGTCTAGCAATTGCTGTATTTAATTTTAGTATTAAAAGTTTAGTCCGTTATGACCCTCACAACCCATGTCAGCGCAGTTAAATGATGATATGTATTAGATAGGTTTTATTTTTTCTATTGTATCTATATATTTTTTCTCTTTCTAGTCACTAATGGGTGTATTTCTACACATACGGAGTCCTGCTTTCTTCGAGGATTTACCCATTTCTGATTGGGAAGCTAACGGTCACCATCCTGACTATATTAACAAAATGTATTCACAGGCATCTGTTAATTGTTTCATCGCAGCTGGACTCTATGTAGCAGTATTGGTATTCTCGATAGTTCAACAGAGACAGAACGCCAGAGCCAGTTATGTCCTTTCCTAGTGAAAACTGGAAGAGTTTTGTGTGTGAACAAGAATTGGGCTGCTTCTCTTGAACTGACTTCAGATGAAAGAAACCGAAATATAAACTAGAACTTGATGTTGAAAACAAAAGTTTTACAAAGATTTGTGTTCATCAGTCATGGAAACAGAGTAAAGTTTTGATAAGCGATAGGCTTGCTCAATTTTTAGGTGTGTGTGTGGACAGATTTCTCTCTTCCTAGTCAAGAAAATTTTAACTAAATTTAAACTGGTAGTTGAGATGTGTAATTAAACCAAATGGATAACTGTCAGTTAATTAATTGTTGAAGATATGGAATTGATCAATAGATGTACTTTTTTCTTTTCTTTTTATTCAATACGGATTGGAAAGAAAAATAAAACATTCCCTGCATTGTTTAAATGTATTTTGTAATGCTGAACCTCGTTTATATATATTTTGTTTGGGGATGTATGTGGTTATTTTTTTTGTGTAATTGTTTGCAATAAGATACTGTTAATATTGAAATAAAATTTGTTGAAATTTACCTTGCCCCTTTTTTTTGTAAAGGGAGAATATCTGCAGTTATTGATATGAAAAATAAATATGGTGAGACTAGAAGTTATAGTTTTTAGGGGTAAACAATATTGAACTTGAGAAGACTCACAGCACATTTTTCACTACCATGCAGCACTGTACATTATAGAGCCTCTAAACTCCCATCCTATCCTTATACTCTCGGTTCATCCACTGCTAATTAGACCACCTGGATAGCAGAAGCTATCAACTACGTCTGTGGATCCTTCCTGTGACTGGAAAAAGTTTATATCATTAGCAGTCTTCCTCACAATTTCTCCTGTGCATCTTCTAAAAGCAAATTTCAGGAAAGAATTGCTGGACAGATTTTATGGGCAAAACCAACTGGAAGGAGACCCAGGGGTAGACCTTGAATAAAATCAATAAGCTTGACTGGATCAATTGGAGACAGTTGCTTCTGACAAGACCCACTGGGAGGAGTGTGAGGACTCTTCCCCCCAGGAACAAGAACATACACACTATGATTTGGCAGGAAAGTCTATATTTTGAAACAGGATTCTAAGTTATAAATATACATACCACTACAATATGGAAGGACTTTCCGTTGTGCAGGACCTTAAATACATATCTCCTGATGGCGCCAGTGGACAGACTAGGGAAAGCATTATCTTGGCGGAGTGAAGGTGATACATTGAAATAACCAGTTTAATTTATTAGCAGGAGAATATAGTAACTAAGGGAGGTAATTTCAATAAGGTCTGAGTCATCTCCCTTAAGCAAAACAAAATTGTTTACTTTAATAAGTGCAGAACGGTAAACTACTAATTTCACACACATATATATGGAGTCTGACGGACAGGTTTCCTTTTTATAATATAGATTACTACTGTCACAAGAATCTTAAGTCCTGTTATATTAAATCACTGAGTTGCTGATCATTTTCAAAATTATCTAGAAATATGGTAACGAAAAGATTAAATGTAAGAATCCCGTTGCATTTATGGAAAAATAAATGTTCATTTACTCCCTACGTCTATCTGATCAATATTGAAATATTTTATCTTAAACTCATTTCTGGAAAATTCACTGGCGTCTACTAGACGACAGTGAATTTACCAGAACATTTACCATTAAAACGATGCTCCATAACTTTATAGGAAAGAAAGCATATATATTAGGATTGGTGCTCTGAAATAGCGATGTATAGTATATTTGGCTATATACCGCATATTTTCATGTATACATCGCTATTACAGAGCAATCCTAATACCTAATTTTTGCTGGACCGGCAATCGCTCTGTATAATTACTGGAATTCTATAAGAATCCAACTATAATTTACGGCGAAAGCAGGGGAGTACGTGGCTCTGATGAACGCCAACCAGCGTGAAAGACTGTCAGCTTTTCTCGCCGAAAAGAAGTGACATAGTCACTACTTTAAAACCGATAGTGCATGGTCTTATGTTTTCAATATCGGGGCCCAAGCAAAAACTTGACCTTGTGTGGCTTCATAGATAAGTTTCTATTGTAATCATTTAAGGGTGGCAGTGTCTATAATTTTGACAATTGTCTGCCTATCTCTCACACACACACGTTTTCATGACATCCTCTATAATAGCTTCGCAGGCTATTAACTTAAATATATTTGTAGTAGCATTCTTTTGTTCATTCATCGGCATTTTCACACATTGCTTATACAATATGGGACACCTTTTACATTCATAACGCAGGGACAATAACTTATGCCACGCTCAAATGAACAACAAACCAGCTTATTTTTTTGTGCTACATAACTCGAACTACATTTAATTTTATACACAAAGATCTTACTCAGATTGCAAATAAAAATGTTTCTGCTTTTGACACAAGGCCAGAACATTACTGGTACTTTATTTTATCGACCCCGTAAGGATGAAAGGCAAAGTTAACCTCGGCGGGATTTGAAAAATAAATAACTGTTTCTACTTTAGGCACAAGGCCAGCAATTACCCCAGTACATTACTGGTACTTTATTTTATCGACCCCGTAAGGATGAAAGGCAAAGTTAACCTCACGGGGATTTGAACTCGGACCGTAAAGGGACGTATATAATGCTTACAGAACGAAAGCCCAAACGAATATAATTTATAGGGAGGGGGTGGACAACCGAGCCCCGACTAAAAGATAACAGTATCGCGAGGAGTACTCGGAAACCTGATATTTGAGGCAAGCCACCACCCTCGCAGCCTTACATCGGATAATGACGAAAAGGGTGCTGGAACAAAGCGCCGTCACGAGCTTCAGTTACCTGTTAGGCGAACCGCCAGTGAAGATAGGAATCTCGCAGTCAGTAGCCCGACTCCCCCCAAATGTCGGGAATGTCACAGGATGGAAAATGTAGCTGACCGACAGGACACGGTATTTTAGGATTTTGTTCCGTTCGGCTGTGGCTCTCGCCCTAACCGCAGCACCCAGGATGTGGGAAGAAGTAAAAGAGTCGCTAACTGATGTTCCAGACAAGGTATCTGCCTCTCGATCAAGGGCGGCACAGGGTAAGGCCGTCAGGTCTTTTCCCCATCATTCTGGACAACCCAGATGGCTCCAAGATTGAGATGTTCGCCCGGGCCAAAGCTCACTTGAGAATAAGGTTTAGCTCCATGTGACGCTACATAATTACAATGTGTTAAACTAGGTTTCTTTTTAAGTAATAACCCAAACTCTTCTTTCAAGGGATCGAATTGATATGAAATCGATAATATATATATATATATATATATATATAAAAAAAAAAAAAAAAAAAAAACAATCAACAAAAATTATTAAAAAACACATTAAGTGATCGTTTGAAGTATTTATTAAAATGAAAGCTACAAAATTATTTCAGTGAATTTTGTTGCAGAATCGAATGATGAAAAGTTGGAGTAAACATTTCTGTATTTTATGTAAATTAAATATTTCGACCTTTAAGTTTTCCTGTACCAGAGGAGATGAGATAAAGTACGAATAAAGACATTTTCTCTGTATTTGAATCAAATGTTTTGACTTTTTTGATTTTCTCCAAACGATCGAAGATAAGCAACGGTAGAATTCCATCCTTGCTGTTCCAGGGAAGAGGGGGAAGGTGGAAAAAAGAAAAAGTGATATTTAGTAAATTAAGAAAAAGATAATAGATAAAGCAATAGATCAACGTTAAAATGTGAAAGTAAAATCTCACCCGAATCAGGTAGATTTGATCAGCCTCCTCCAGGTTCAAGTCATTGCAGTTAATATGGCCAGTGTAAATAGCTATTGTTCGATCAACATCACTCCTCTAATAATTAGAAAGAAACGTTAGTTAATTTCTGAGATCATGTCAACATTTTAACTTCTGGTCTGGGATCCAGAGATAGGAACATATTTGGACGAAATACAGAGAGATATGAAACATGCTCACCGTGAAAGAATTGCTTTGTCGGTTTACAATGTCTGCTACGATGCCAAAATACGTATGCAAGTTCTGTACATCTGACCTAAACGTGAAACATTTCTGGTAGTAAGTCACATATTTTCTTTCGATATAGCACAGCATGTGGTTATATCTGAGCTGAAATTATAAAGAGTAAATAGAGTCGTTATACTAACTACCAGAATCTAATACTTCTTACTAAAAGGTTTGGCTCTACTTACCTCACCATTCAGAGCTAAAGGTTCTATGATTTGGTAGAGGGTTTCCCGATTAACTTCCGTGCAACCAAATAAAAGTTGTATCTCTCTTATCTCTAAGGTGCATCCCTATTGAAATGATAAATTGATACGTACTCAGTAATGGTTGACATTTAAATATCTGCTGCAAACTGAAAAGAGAACATCTAACATTTTATTTGGAGAATCCGTTAAAAGATCGCCAATAAAATATAGTTTATAGAAGATCAAATGGTCTAAAAATTCTTAGTTTTCTATTCTGTTCCATTTCGGCTATTGAAAATCTCAAATGTTTGGAAATTATGTACATTATCTCCAAGATATTAAATACTCCACCCCGTATTGACCGACCACCCCAAGAGCTATGTCACATTTCTCAGACTTCTGACTAAAATTAGCTTCAGTTATTCCTATTCCGGTCTAAGAGAATCTTTTAAAACAATTTCTAATTGACTGGTTCCCCTCAAATAAAAATGAAAGGAGAGCTAAGAATTAAAGTTCTGTTCTAGCATTAAGTTGTCTATTTTCAGACTTGTTACTGGTACACGAAATAAATTATTACTTGTGAAACAATTTAGACATAATTACATACATTGATTAAGGCTTGTATAAATTCCTCCATTGGTAGAATGTCGCCGTCTCTTATTTCTTCTAGTAGCTACAAATATAATACAGACGATATATTCGGATCAGGTTTTATTACATATTTAGAATCTAACAAAGATTTAAGTTATAAATCAAGAATTTTTTTAAATTTTAGAAAAAAATAGACTCGGTTGTCTGAAGATACGTAACTAATTAGTCTGTATAAGAAATATTTAAAATAAACCTATTAGAAATGTCTATAGGGAAGGATGTGTGGTAGAGTTCTCTCTGCAATATTCTAGTTCCGAGTTTGTTTCCCTTCTGTATCACCTTATACAAGTCAGTCTCAGATTGACACTTTTTGCTGATGCATACGGGAGATGAAAGATGTAATCACGAGAAAAACCCCACCGAAAATCTGAACGATGTCTTGCTATATTTTACTGGGTATTTTGACACACGACGTCGGAAATGCAGAGAACCAGTGATTAAGTTGTTGGAACGTTATAACTTACGACGTTCAATTTGGGATTAAAAAAAAACCCCAAAAAACAAAAAAAAAAAAAAAAAAAAAACCCAATCCCGAATTTAATATACATTATTTAAAGCACAAGTAATGCACTAGGATAATTACTGGCCTTATACCAAAAGTAGAAATAATTGTTTAAAGTACTTACCTGTCCAAGTTTTAAACAAGCTGTACGGAATATAAAATGCCGCATTTTTGTGGTTTCTCTTTTCCTTTGCAGATGGAAGTATTTCCTAGTGGAATAATATCGAAATAATTTGAAGTAATATCGAAGTAACTGCAGTTAAGTGTGGGCTAAAATATCTAATATAGAACTAATGTTTAATGAAAGAACAGAATAAGGAAAATTATGAGAAAGGACAAGGAAGAAAACTCAAATTTAGATTGATGAATTATCATTGTAATTCGATTTAATCTAATTATTAGATTGCAGAATTCGACAAAAAGATTCAACGTACTGTCCAAGTGTTGTCCGTGGAATGGGGTTTTGTGCTTCAATCTGTTGAATTCGGTTATTCAGTTCTTGGTAAAGCTCACTATCACAAGAGTCGTCATACTATCAAAAGAGAATTCAATAGATCACAACAATCTTTAAGTACTACTGTTAACATCAACCAAACATTGACAACCATTAATCGACAGTCGACAGACTTTCGTCAAATCGGACCGAGGACACAATGTTTCCATTGGTCTTCCAGGTAGAAGGAGCAGCGTGAAATAAAGTGTCTTGCTCAAGGACAACACATCCCTCGAACTCACAACCTCACGATTCTCTAACCACTCAGCCACACGCCTCCACATTAATATAACCCTTAAGTCCCATTGCTAACATCAACCAAACATTGACAGCCATTAATATAAACATTTGAACAGGCAACTTACCGTCAGAAATCCTAAAGTAGTTAGATTTGGGGTTCGATCTGGTCTTTGGAATCTCAGCATATTGACACTGGTACAATCGAAAGTTGGCTTCAACTTATCTAGAAAGGAGTCTTTAGGTTTCATGGATAACCACCAACCTAGAAACATAATACATACATATATATATATATATACATATACATACATATATATACATATATACATATACATACATATATATACATATATATATATACATATATATACATATATATATATACATATATATACATATACATATACATATATATATACATATATATATACATATACATATATACATATACATATATATATACATATACATATACATATATATATACATATACATATACATATACATATATATATACATATATATATACATATACATATATATATACATATACATATATATATACATATATATATACATATACATATACATATATATATACATATACATATACATATACATATATATATACATATATATATACATATATATATACATATATATATACATATACATATATATATACATATATATATACATATACATATATATATACATATATATATATACATATACATATATACATATACATATATATATACATATATATATATACATATACATATATATATACATATATATATATACATATACATATATATATATATATACATATACATATATATATACATATATATATATACATATACATATATATATATATTTATTAAAATAACAGATTAAAGTTTAAGCAAAGAACCGCTGCTTTCACCCTTAACGGGATCTTCTGAAACTAACAAAGTTTTTGAAATATCCAGTTCTGCGTTTACAGATTGACTTTGTTAGTTTCAGAAGATCCCGTTAAGGGTGAAAGCAGCGATTCTTTGCTTAAACTTTAATCTGTTATTTTAATAAATATTTGCTCTACGGTTCTTATATATTTTCCTTATCGAGCCCTCTTTGGATTTTAGTCTTCAATTTATTATTATTATTAATATTAATATATATATATATATATATATATATATATATATATATGAAAAAGAACACAAGAGCGTCTACAACATCAAGTATATATATATATATAGTTATGTAATAAACAACAAGACAATTATTCCATTTACCAAAGGTTCCACGAAGACAGACGAGCTCGTCACAGACGTCTGAAATAGCTCTGTAGCTTACATAGAACACTTTTCCCTTCCTACAGAAACATGTATATATAATATATATATATATATATATATATATATTATAGTTAATAAATTGAAAGTTACACAAGATCAGATAACCAACTTACCCAAGAAGTGAACAGCAATAATTTCAATCAAACATTCAATACACCACCACCACCCTCGCCGTAAGGTAACGCACCACCACCCTCACCGTAAGGTAACGGAATGTGAAATTATATTGAATATCGTCCTAGTCAGGGAAGTCTTCTCTCACATTGTTACTTACCATCAAAGCAATGTATTGGGTAGTTACAGACTGCTCCTCCGTCCAAGTAATGGTCTGAGATTTCCTCAGAGAGGTTTTGTATCGGAGTGAAAACACCTGGAAGCAAATAATTTGTTTTACAAGGTTGTAGTTGTCTCACACACAGGGTTGTAGTTACACTATACAACATGTCAATACATATACATACATACATACATGGTGGCTGCCAACTCGTTTTCGAGTACGGCCACTACTTTATATCCATGTAGGAGAACTCCTACCGATACGCTGAACGAGTGTGACTTTTTAGTCCAGCCAGCGACTTGAAAACTCTAGTACAAACACTACACTTGTGACAATTATTGACACAGTGCTGGGCCCATGGTACCATGTGATGACAAGTGCAGAGAGATCTCCAGATATATAGCTATGCCTGTGCTGTGAAGCTTTTATAGTGAGCAAAGGCACTGCACAAAGCCAGTCCCACTCTCTTAACCAAGATGATTTACCAAAAAGAAGGATAAGTCAACATCATTGGATACCATCAGGGTTGCAGGTGTTATATCAGAGTTTTCCTTCTCCTAGAATTCTGCCTTGACAAAGGCTAAGGGGTCATCTCTCCCAGTGATTTTAGATGTACATACATACATACATACATCTCTTTGAGACCCCTTATTCCTAAAAGTGGTCGATGGGGACAGTCCTCAAACACTCATTCCAGCAGGTCCCGTCAGAAGCAACCATCTCCAACAGATCCGGCTGGATCCCCAAGCGTGACTAGGTAAGCTCATGGATGTTATCCAACCATCTTGCTCGGGGTCTACTCTCGAGTGTCCTACCGGTTGGTTTTTACCTGTAAAATATGTCCAGCGATTCTTTCCTGAGACATTCTAACCACATACCCATAGTATCGGAGCTGTAATCTCTCAATTCAGAGAAGTAGCTGCTCTACTTGGAGTGACTGATCTCCGAGCTACAAATCTGTCCAGTGATTCTTTCCTCAGACATTCTAACCATATACACACAAGAGAAGTTATTTTGGTTTACAACTAGATTGTTATAGTTATATCATACAAACTATTTGTTTTCCTTGATTTGCGTGTTGGTTATTAAGGTAGTAGACAGATTTGAGGGAGAATTAGCTGCTATTTATTGCATGTCAAATGACGACACAGCTCCCTCTACATTGCACTCTAAACATTTATCTAATTAACCTAAGTTACCATAATCGATAGTGTTAAATGTATTAATTAAACCTATCAGTTCATTCGATGGAATCGATATTAAGGTAAGACAGTTTTACCTGGAAAAATCATGGATATAACAGCGGCAGTACGAATGCGGAAATTTGGAGTAGTTTTGGGGTGCCAAAATTGTTCAGTCTTTGTATTCACATTGGTAACAACAATGCACAGTTCTACATTTGTCAATTCATAAAGCTACAAGACAAGAAACAATGAATGGGTCAAGAATTAGTTGTATAAACAACAAGTTTACTAGATTAGAGAAAAATAAAACTTTAATTACAAATAAGACACTGCTACCAACTTTCACCCAAGTCGGTCAACCTGAGGCAATAGAAGACATTTGTCTAAGGTGCTGCTCAGGGAGATCCAACTCCAAATAACGTTAATGTAAATCTCACCAGCTATTAAGTGTTACTTGTGGACTCGAAGAATAAAGAGCAATAATTTCTTTCACACACACACACACACACACACACACACACACACACACACACACACACACACACACACACACACACACACACACACACACACACACACACACACACATATATATATATATATATATATATATATATATATATATATATATATATATATATATATATATATATATATATAAAGGAATTAAAAATATTTTTCCGAATAGCTGAAGGACGTATGTTTTATTAACTTTAATTCTAAAAATCAGTCGATTAAGTTCAGATGGAAGGGCCTGTAACATGCTTTACTTTTAGCCCGGAACTTGCAACAAGAACGAGTATTTTGCAATATAGGTTTAAAGATTGTTAAAACCAGATAAAGTGTACATTTTACTCGATATAATGTCTAGGAAAAGTGTGCATACCAATTTAATAGAATTCATAAAGGTTTCTCTTTTAGGCACAATTCATAGTTTTACATATACTCTAAAGAACGTATGCTTAACACAAAAAATCCTGCATATTTTCACAGACTTACCTCTTGGAAGGTGAGGTTTCTATTAGTAAATTTTGAATGTACCAAATCTCCAATCCAAGAATAAAGTTGGGTTTTGAGGTTCCAGCCATAGAATCGGATCAGGTTATTTCCCAACCTGTTAATACCAGTTACAGCTTCTTGAAACAGAAATTTAAATGAAATTCAGACATTTAGACATTCGTTCAAATCTGTACAATTTGTTCCGATAGTCTTTTTTCTTCTAAGAAATGACATAATTCGGATTAATGATAATTAACGACTTCTTTGATCATATTTGGGATTACTGAAACATTTAGATATAGGTTATTGGGGATTATATGAAACTACTTACCTATCAATATGTTTGTCAAATGTCCGCTAAATAAGCTTTGTATTTCATCGCTATCGTACCCAAGGGCCACCAGAGTAGCTAAAAGGGCGCCCGTACCAGCACCAGCAAACCGTCTGATACGATCCAATACCCCAGTTCTTTCTAATACCTGCCAATGAAAAAATATTTTAAGGAGTTATTATAAATAGTAAAACATAGATAGGTTCAACCAAATTATGACTAGAAACAACGCCATTTCCTCCTAAGATTTCGTTAAATCGTTGACAGACGACATAAGAAAGCGAAAGTTATTTTTGTTCAGCCACAAAAAAAGCCTTCAAGTGTCACAGCCGGCAGAAACTGTTGAAATAAATCTTTATAAAAGTTCAAACAACACAGGCGAAGATAAGTGAGGAAGGAATAAATCCAATATCGTATACGTTTCGGAAAAGGTGATAATTATTGATCGTCTCAAATGACATCCATGTCATATTTCACTACCCACAACTGTATCGATTCTTTTCCGAAATCGATTCACACTTAAATAAAAGTAGCTGTTCCTGCCTAGAACAGGACAACTGAAGGAAAACAAAACCTTTGGTAAAAATAAAAAATAAAAACAGTTTGAAATAGTCGTTTCTACTTTTGGCACAAGACCAGCAATTATCCCAGTGTATTACTGGTACTTTATTTTATCGACCCCGTAAGGATGAAAGGCAAAGTTAACCTCGGCGGGATTTTGAAATAATGTCTTACTTTGAGGGCGCCAAAATAACTGTAAATCTTCACACCGCATCCTTCAAATACTAGACTCTCAAAGGGATAAACCCTCCCGTTAATAGAATTAAGAGTCAATTGTTCTGGTTCATTTTCACATTCAGGAATTACATATCGTCTCTTTAATCGACGCAGTGCAACTTGACCCATTCTTAATGTTTGTAATTTACAGCCGACACTCTACTTCAGATAAGCCTCTTCGTTGTTCTCGTTACACTTGTTGTGAATCCTTATAAACCCTAAACACATCTCGCTACTGTTGCAATCACTATTCTCATGTCATACGGCGAGTCCATTTCGACATTTTTATTTCTCCAATTTTTAACTTTATTTTTAACATCTACAGTTTTCTGTTTCGATTTCTAACAAATCTATAAATCATTTTCTCTTTTCCTCGCCAAATTTTAGAATAATGTAATTGTTGTTAATTTTTAAAAATTCTTGATAAAACTGTCGATGTTTATTCAATTGCTAACATTAACCATTTATTGAGATAAAATTTCAGTGATTGGCGATAATCGATCTCTCTGTTTTCGATCTCAAATTGTAGTCAGACTTTTACTTCACTAAATTCATTAATGTCCGTTTTAAAGAAACAATCGTCACATCTTTCTGTTTAACTTTTCTCCTGAGATGTAAAGCTTCTGTAACTGGTCAATATCAATTGATATTTGACAAAGTCTAACACTACACCATGAAATTCGTGAAATAATATATGAGCGAGACATTGGAGAGTTCAAAATCAAAATACTCCACAGCCTATATATCGAAGCAGACAACTTGACAGGTCTGTGTGAGAATCCTTTCAAATGTTTGCACGAGAAACACGAAGACTGCAGGGTTTCCTAGTCGAGTTACCATCCGCCCTACCATCGAGGTGGTGCAGGATATTAAAGGTTTTTAAAGAAGGACTTTCAGGAGCTCTGATAAAATGGACGAGGAGACTTTCTACTTGAAAAAAAAACACAAAAAAAAACACCAATCACCTCAACCTATCAGAATGACCATCACATATATTGGGACTTTTAAAAAAAAGGGCCACTACAGAACATTGAATCAATATCCCATGGACTATGGCATTGACTTTAGATTGGCGATAACCACTGTCAAGGCTCAGAGACAGCCAATGAACAAGATATGGGAGTATCTACTGACATCTCTGTTTTTAAAACGGACATTAATGAATTTAGTAAAGTAAAAGTCTGACTACAATTTGAGATCGGAAACAAAGAGATTGATAATCAATAATCACTGAAAGTTTATCTCAATAAATGGTTAATGTTAGCAATTTAATAAATATCGACAGTTTTATCAAGAATTAAAAAAAATAACAATAATTCCATTATTCTAAAATTTAGCGAGGAAAAGAGAAAATGATTTATAGATTTGTTAGAAATCGAAACAGGAAACTGTAGATGTTAAAAATAAAGTTTTTAAAAATTGGAGAAATAAAAATGTTTAAATGGACTCGTCGTATGACATGAGAACAATGGTTGCGACATATCTAATAGAAAATAGTGATATGATTTATAAGGAGTCACTGAAGTGTAACGAAGAGGTTTATTGTATAGAGATTATCGGCTGTCTGAGTAAATCACAAACAACTTTAGTAATGGGGAAAATTTTATCGCAATTATTCGGGAAACGGCTATTGACAAACCGACATTTAATTTCTAAACGTGTCAGAGAGTCTTTTTCTAAAAGAAACCCCGAACAATTGACTCTTAATTCTATTGGCGGGAGGGTTTATCCCTTTGAGAGTCTAGTATTTGAAGGGTGTGGTGTGAAGATTTACAGTTATTTTGGCGCCCTCAAAGTAAGACATTATTCATAATTTGAAACTGTTTTGTTTTCATTTACTAAAGGTGTACATTTTTGTTGTCAGTTGTCCTGATCTAGGCATTAACAGCTACTTTTATTTAAATGTGAATCGATTCCCGAAAGTAATCAATATAGGTGTGGGTATTAGAATATAATTTCTCTGAACGAGACTCAATATTTAGACTTGCCGTATTTCCCGGGGCCGAAGACGCTTCGTCCTCGAGGACGCACCCTAATTTTGACAACCAAAAATTTGAAAAAAAAAAAAAATAAATAAACCACCTTCGGCCTCCAGGACGCATGGTAGATGTTTGACATATTTTAGGAAAAAAAGTAGCGCCTTCGACGCCGGGAAATACGGTACATCTATATAGCTCCATAAAACAGGATTGGTCCTTTATTTATTTATTTTTTTCGTTGACAGGTATTAGAAAGAACCGGGATCTTAAATAACATCAAACGGTTTGCCGGTGTTGGTACCGGTGCCTTTATAGCTGCTCTGGTAGCTTTTGATTACAATAGCGATGAAATACAAACTTTGTATAGCGGCCATTTGCTAAACGTATTGACAGGTAAGTTCTCTCATATAATTCCCAATAACCTATATCTAAATGTTTCAATAATCCCAGTGGCTGGTGATCTCTGGTATCATGAATCCGAATTATGTCATTTCTTAGATAAAGCAGACGATATCGGACAAACGTAATTTCGTCAGGTTAACTTTTGTGAAATATATTTTCCTCCATGAGGCTGGTTTATATTTTTGAGACTTATTGAGAAGGGCTTCGTTTACCCAAACATAAAAGAAAAAACTATCGTTGCTATAGTTTACCCAAACATATAAGAAAAAAGTATCGTTGCTATAATTTACCTTAACATATAAAAGAAAGACTTCGTTGCAATAGTTTACCTTGACATATGAGAGAAAGACCTCGTTGCAATAGTTTAACCCAAACATACGAGAAGTATCGTTGTTATAATTTACCCCAAACATATGTGAGCTTTCATGCTCTTGTATGACTCGGTATTTTTATTTAATAATACCATCAAACCTCCTTGACTCATTCTAGTTAGTCGTAGTATCATTCACATTATATTTCATCTTTTCTTGGTATCAACACATCTGTTACTTTACTGACAAATACTGGACAGTCAAGACATTTGGTTACATTTCTCTGATAATTACATGAATGTATTAGCTTTTATCCTACAATTTACTTGGGATTGTTTTTGTATTCGTTTAAACGTGTACGCACAATTTATTCCAGATTTTTCTCTAAGATCTAAATTTCTTTAATTATCAAACTTCTATACTTCAGATGAGCGAACTAATTTAAAACGGCAGGGAAATAATCTGATCCAATTCTATGGCTGGTATCTCAGAGTATGTTTTCATAACTGGATTGGAGATTTGATAAAATCAAAGTTTAATGATAGGGAGCTCACATTTGGAGAGGTAAGACGTAAAAATATGTAAGGTTTGTGTATTAGACATGCGTTATATATATATATATATACACACACACATACGATAGACAAGAGAGGCCACGTGTTGTCCCTCTCCGACTAAAAACTTCCCCCTCGGAAAACCCCCAGTTGATGGATGCGAAATCCGAAATATAGGGACAATTAAATCACTTCCAAGGTAACTCTATCTCGTGTTATTATTTGTACACTCTTTCCTACGTTCCTCTACATCCTATACATCTCATTCAACATTTCCTCTTACATCTCTCTCTTTACCACCGGATTCAGTTACCTGGAGATTTACCCATCTGCATTGCTGAGGCTTCCAAAACGACCAGTTTTATTATTCCACAATGCTTCAAGCAAACTTCAACACTCTCGTATGTATGTATATATATATATATATATATATATATATATATATATAATCACACTAATGCTATTATGGAATCGATGAAATTGGTATGCACACTTTTCCTAGATATAACAAATCTCTTTAAATATTGCAAAGTCTGAATGTCCAAAACCAGAAATGTTCGTTCCTATTGCCAGATCTGTGCATCTTTCTCTTTCTCTCTTTTTCTCTTTCTCTCTTTCTCTTTCTCTTTCTCTCTTTCTCTTTTTTCTCTCTCCTCTCCTCTCTCTTCTCTCTCTCTCTCCTCTCTCTCTCTCTTCTCTCTCTCTCTTCTCTCTCTCTCTTCTCTCTCTCTCTTCTCTCTCTCTCTCTCTCTCTCTCTCTTCTCTCTCTCTCTTCTCTCTCTCTCTTCTCTCTCTCTCTCTCTCTTCTCTCTCTCTTCTCGCTCTCTCTCTCATTAAACGAAACTACATTTCTTTTTTAGTTATACCGATTGACAGGCAAGGAGCTGTGCATTGTTGTCACCAACGTCAACACACAACGTGAAGAATATTGTCACCCGAAAACTACCCCTAATCTTCGGATTACTACTGCCATTGTAATAGCTATGGTATTTCCAGGTTAGCATCACTTGTCAATATACAGGGGGGGGGGGGGGGGGGGGGCGTAAGTCGTGCACCAAACCATTAAAAACAATTTAGTGTACATATTTAATACAGTTAATGTTAAGCCATTTAATGCTTTGTGAAGGTGCATGGCTTAGTGGTTAAGGCATTGGGCTTGCAATCGAAAGGTTGTGAGTTCAATTCTCGGACCGGGTGATGTGTTGTTTCCTTGAGCAAGACACTTCATTTCACATTGCCCCAGTTTACTCAGCTGTAGAAATGAGATGATAGGGACTGGGGTCCCTATCATTTAATTACCCAAGACACTTCCAACGAGATATACCTTGGAGGGGGGCCAGCTAAACCTTCATAGGTGTGAGCTGTCGCACACATTTAATGCTTTGATACGCGACTTAAGGCCCACTATGTATATCAATTTATCGAATCCATACATTTAACCATATTAGCTATTATCAGGCCGGGTATTATCCCCAGTTTCCTTGGCGCTAAATGACAGAGTACAAGACTGTCTGGATAGGACGTTTGTCTATCGCAGGATTAACTCCTCACTCTCAACTGAGTGTACTGGAGCAATGTGAAATAAAGTGTCTTGCTCAAGAACACAACACAGCAGCCTGTCCAGGAATTGAACCAACGGTATTACGATCGTACAGCAAGTATCCTAAGCATTAGATTGCTAAAGACGAGGTAGTCACAACTAGAATACCTTTCTGAACATGTACTTCGTGAGATGACCTGTGGCTAAACTTGACCGTAACGTGAATCTGACCTGGTCAATATAATACATATATCTAACTAGAAGTGAGATGACCTGTGGCTAAACTTGACCGCAGCGTGAATCTGACCTGGTCAATATAATACATATATCTTACTAGAAGTGAGATGACCTGTGGCTAAACTTGACCGTAACGTGAATCTGACCTGGTCAATATAATACATATATCTAACTAGAAGTGAGATGACCTGTGGCTAAACTTGACCGTAGTGTGAATCTGACCTGGTCAATATAATACATATATCTTACTAGAAGTGAGATGACCTGTGGCTAAACTTGACCGCAGCGTGAATCTGACCTGGTCAATATAATACATATATCTTACTAGAAGTGAGATGACCTGTGGCTAAACTTGACCGTAACGTGAATCTGACCTGGTCAATATAATACATATATCTAACTAGAAGTGAGATGACATGTGGCTAAACTTGACCGCAGCGTGAATCTGACCTGGTCAATATAATACATATATCTAACTAGAAGTGAGCTGACCTGTGGCTAAACTTGGCCGTAGTGTTAATCTGACCTGGTCAATATAATACATATATCTAACTAGAAGTGAGATGACCCGTGGCTAAACTTGACCGCAGCGTGAATCTGACCTGGTCAATATAATACATATATCTAACTAGAAGTGGGATGACCTGTGGCTAAACTTGACCGCAGCGTGAATCTGACCTGGTCAATATAATACATATATCTTACTAGAAGTGAGATGACCTGTGGCTAAACTTGGCCGTAGCGTGAATCTGACCCGGTCAATATAATACATACATCTTACTAGAAGTGAGATGACCTGTGACTAAACTTGACCGCAGCGTGGATCTGACCTGGTCAATATAATACATATATCTAACTAGAAGTGAGATGACCTGTGGCTAAACTTGGCCGTAGTGTGAATCTGACCCGGTCAATATAATACATATATCTAACTAGAAGTGAGATGACCCGTGGCTAAACTTGACCGCAGCGTGAATCTGACCTGGTCAATATAATACATATATCTAACTAGAAGTGGGATGACCTGTGGCTAAACTTGACCGCAGCGTGAATCTGACCTGGTCAATATAATACATATATCTTACTAGAAGTGAGATGACCTGTGGCTAAACTTGGCCGTAGCGTGAATCTGACCCGGTCAATATAATACATATATCCTACTAGAAGTGAGATGACCTGTGGCTAAACTTGGCCGCAGCGTGAATCTGACCTGGTCAATATAATACATATATCTAACTAGAAGTGAGCTGACCTGTGGCTAAACTTGGCCGTAGTGTTAATCTGACCTGGTCAATATAATACATATATCTAACTAGAAGTGAGATGACCTGTGGCTAAACTTGACCGCAGCGTGAATCTGACCTGGTCAATATAATACATATCTTACTAGAAGTGAGATGACCTGTGGCTAAACTTGGCCGTAGCGTGAATCTGACCCGGTCAATATAATACATACATCTTACTAGAAGTGAGATGACCTGTGGCTAAACTTGACCGCAGCGTGGATCTGACCTGGTCAATATAATACATATATCTTACTAGAAGTGAGATGACCTGTGGCTAAACTTGGCCGTAGCGTTAATCTGACCCGGTTAATATAATACATACATCTTACTAGAAGTGAGATGACCTGTGGCTAAACTTGACCGTAGTGTGAATCTGACCTGGTCAATATAATACATATCTTACTAGAAGTGAGATGCCCTGTGGCTAAACTTGACCGCAGCGTGGATCTGACCTGGTCAATATAATACATATATCTAACTAGAAGTGAGATGACCTGTGGCTAAACTTGGCCGTAGTGTGAATCTGACCTGGTCAATATAATACATATCTTACTAGAAGTGAGATGACCTGTGGCTAAACTTGACCGTTCCTTTTAATAATTTAATATTCATTTGTTTCCAGGTACTTTCACTCCATTAAAAATAATCTCTGGGGAAATGACAAACTACTTCTTGGACGGAGGAGCAATCTGCAACTTCCCATTACATTGCTTTGATGGTGAGTAACGATGTGCGAAGACTTCCCCTGGATAGGACGATTATCAATATAATTATTTCACATTGCCTTTCTCTCTTTCTCTTTCTCTCTTTCTCTCTTTCTCTCTCTTTCTCTTTCTCTCTGTATATAAGTATTAATGAATATATGTACATGTTTCTAGGTTGGTGGTTATCCATGAAACCTGACGATTCCTTCTTTGATCAGTTGAACCCAGTTTACGATCGTTGTAGTTTCAATATGCAGAAATTCCAAACTCCAAATCCAACTACTTTGGGACTCCTGACGGTGAGTTGAATGTTAAAATGTTTATATTAATGGCTGCCAATGTTTGGTTAATGGGTCTTGGGATTATATCAATGGTCCAGTTTGGTTGGTGTTAAGTGAGACTTAAACATTTCTTTTATTTCTGATAGCTTGACGACTCTTGTGACTGTGAGTCGTACCAAGAACTGAACAACAGAGTTCAACAAATTGAAGCAAATAACTCCATTCCACGGACACAAATTGGACAGTAAGTTGAATCGTTTTTTGTCGAATTCAGCAATCTAATAAATCTTTTTTCATTTTGTTTGACTTGGTCAGATGCGGAACGGAAGCATCTGGGAGCTTTTTCAGGCTCCTCCACACTGCTGAGAGAAAGTTAGTCTGCAGTTTTACAGTTTTAAAAGTAACTATATCATTAGGTTAAATCGAATAGGGATATTACAACGATGATTATAATTTTTATCAATATAAATTTCTGATTTTTATCTTACTTTGAAGATTTCTCATTAACATTAGTTTTTATATTCTCATTCCGGGTTTAATTTCGATTAAAACATTAGTTTACTACAAGTATTTAAGACGATACATATAGTTGCTTATTTTTTAAAAATATTATTCTTACGATGTTACTCCATTAGCAAATACACTAACCAACAAGGTAGAAGAGAAACAGCAAAGACAGAACACAATATATTTCGTACAGCAAGTTTCAAACTTAGGCAGGTAAGTACCTTTTTTTTTTTTTTTTTTTTTTTTTTTTTATTTATGGTAGCTTTCGTACTTTTCCGAATTGAGATCAAAGCTCTGATATTACAGATATGTGGTTAGAATGTCTCAGGAAAGAACCACTGGACCGATTTGTAGCTCTGGAGATCAGTAACTCCAGGTAGAGCCGCTACTTCTCTGAATTGAGAGATCTCAGCTCTGTTACTATGGACATGTTTAGAATGCTCTGGGAAAGAATCCTTGGACAGATTTTACAGGCAAAATCAACTGGCAGGAGACTCGGGGGTAGACCTCAAGCAAGATGGTTGGATAACATCCATTAGCTTCGCTGGTCTTGCTTGGGGATCCAGCCGGATCAATTGGAGATGATTGCTTCTGAGAGGACCCGCCGGAAGGAGTGTTTGAGGACTCTCCACGGAACATTTTGTATCCTAATTTGTGAACAATAGCGTCGTAGGTTATAATTTTCCAAGAACTTAATCACTGGTTCTCAGCATTTCCGAGGGCGTGTCAAAATACTCGGTAAAAAATTATAGAAAGACACCGTTCAGATTTTCGGTCTTCTTGCTGGTATTTATATCTTTCATCACCAATATATATACCTGAAAAAAAAAATATATATGCAGGTACACAAATATAGTATAAGTATATATTTTATATGTATAATTTATGAGCTTCCGAACAGTTTCCATTTAAAAAAAATTTCTCTCACAAGGAATTGGTCTGAAACTGATAGACAAGTTACACACACACACAGGAAACAAACTAGACTATTGCGAGGAGAACTCGACCACACATCCTTCCCTATAGACATTTCTAATAGTTGTATTTTAAATATTTCTTATACAGATTAATTAGTTACGTATCTTCAGACAACCGAGCCTATTTTTTTCTAAAATTTAAAAGAATTCTTGATTTATAACTTAAATCTTTGTTAGATTCTAAATATGTAATAAAACCTGATCCGAATATATCGTCTGTATTATATTTGTAGCTACTAGAAGAAATAAGAGACGGCGACATTCTACCAATGGAGGAATTTATACAAGCCTTAATCAATGTATGTAATTATGTCTAAATTGTTTCACAAGTAATAAATTATTTCATGTACCAGTAACAAGTCTGAAAATAGACAACTTAATGCTAGAACAGAACTTTAATTCTTAGCTCTCCTTTCATTTTTATTTGAGGGGGACCAGTCAATTAGAAATTGTTTTAAAAGATTCTCTTAGACCGGAATAGGAATAACTGAGGCTAATTTTAGTCGGACGTCTGAGAAATGTGACATAGCTCTTGGGGTGGGTGGGGTGGTCGGTCAATACGGGGTGGAGTATTTAATATCTTGGCGATAATGTACATAATTTCCAAACATTTGAGATTTTCAATAGACAAAATGGAACAGAATAGAAAACTAAGAATTTTTAGACCATTTGATCTTCTATAAACTATATTTTATTGGCAATCTTTTAACGGATTCTCCAAATAAAATGTTAGATGTTCTCCTTTCAGTTTGCAGCAGATATTTAAATGTCAACCATTACTGAGTTCGTATCAATTTATCATTTCAATAGGGATGCACCTTAGAGATAAGAGAGATACAACTTTTATTTGGTTGCACGGAAGTTAATCGGGAAACCCTCTACCAAATCATAGAACCTTTAGCTCTGAATGGTGAGGTAAGTAGAGCCAAACCTTTTAGTAAGAAGTATTACAGATTCTGGTAGTTAGTATAACGACTCTATTTACTCTTTATAATTTCAGCTCAGATATAACCACATGATGTGCTATATCGAGTTAAAAGATGTACTTCACTACCAGAGACATTTTACAGCTAGGTCAGATGTACAGAACTTGCTTTCTTATTTTGGCATCGTAGCAGACATTGTAAACCGACAAAACAGCTCTTTCACGGTGAGCATGTTTCATATCTCTCTGTATTTCGTCCAAATATGTTCCTATCTCTGGATCCCAGACCAGAAGTTAAAATGTTGACATGATCTCAGAAATTAACTAACGTTTCTTTCTAATTATTAGAGGAGTGATGTTGATCGAACAATAGCTATTTACACTGGCCATATTAACTGCAATGACTTGAACCTGGAGCAGGCTGATCAAATCTACCTGATTCGGGTGAGATATTTTACTTTCACATTTTAACGTTGATCTGCTTTATCTATTATCTTTTTCTTAATTTACTAAATATCACTTTTTCTTTTTTCCACCTTCCCCCTCTTCCCTGGAACAGCAAGGATGGAATTCTACCGTTGCTTATCTTCGATCGTTTGGAGAAAATCAAAACGGTCAAAACATTTGATTCAAATACAGAGAAAATGTCTTTATTCGTACTTTATCTCATCTCCTCTGGTACAGGAAAACTTAAAGGTCGAAATATTTAATTTACATAAAATACAGAAATGTTTACTCCAACTTTTCATCATTCGATTCTGCAACAAAATTCACTGAAATAATTTTGTAGCTTTCATTTTAATAAATACTTCAAACGATCACTTAATGTGTTTTTAAATAATTTTTGTTGATTGGTTATTTTATTGATATCGATTTCATATCAATTCGAACCCTTGAAAGATTTAGACACATTGGGTGTGTATTGTGTATACATTGCTATAGCTTGGTTTCTTATTTCTGTTACGAGCCGCCTATTCTCCGCAGTAATCTCATTAATTCGTCGAAACTGCCGGAGGTTGAGATTGGAAGAGCATATTTTAGTGTTTGTGACCTGTTCGCTTCCATCCATTATTTTTTCCTCCATCCTATCTTCTCTTCCTTTCTTCGAATCAACCCACATCGAGCCACTGATCTGTCCTTCAAGGTAATATTTTACCCAGCACCGCTTCGACGGTATTTTGCTGTTCTAACAACTTCTATACGCCGAATTTTTCCCATTTTCCTGAGGAGCATTGTTTTAATGGTAAATGTTCTGGAAAATTCACTGGATTCTACAAATGCTGAATGGTCTTAAGTCGAAACATTTACTGGAAATTGATTAGTTTCAGGGATTTAATGAATTTTTAATAAAAATAAAACAGTTTTACCATATTTCTTATGAAACACAGCTTGTGATTTTTAAATTCAAAATCAGTTTAGTGGTTTCATAGTATAACGCATTGATGTTTTATATGAAATAATTGTTTCTACTTTAGGCGCATGGCCAGCAATTACCCAGTACATTACTGGTACTTTATTTTATCGACCCCCGTAAGGATGAAAGGCAAAATTAACCTCGACGGGATTTGAACTCGACGTAACTATGCTGGAAAGTATGGCGTCCGACCCTCTGCCGATACTGCCAATTCACCGCTCTTTTATATCAAATATTAGATTCGTTTGCAAGCAAACAGCCTCATAACGCTGTTTTAGACGACCGTCATCCTTTTTGTTCGTTTTCGTTTATTTGGTCTTTGGAAGATTTTATATAAAACTACAATAACATTAAAGCATGATGGAATTTTTATTATTATTATTTTTTTTTTTTTTTTTTTTTTTTTTTTTTTTAAAGCTAAAAATAACAGCTTTGTACATTAAAAGCAGGGGCGAAAACTTCAGCGTATTAGCTTAAAACCCACTTTATTATAGTTAAATTGAATACTGTATTCTGATATGAAAAAGCTGCTCCATGAAATCTAACCTAGGGCTACAATGTAGGTATGGTTGTGTGGTTCAATTTATTCCACATCTAGATGGTCTCTGGTTCGATTTTTAGAGCGGCATCTTGGACAAGTTTATCCAACCAGAGCTTTGTAAGTAACATTTCGTAAGTGGAAACTGCAAGCCCATGATAAGGGTGTAAGAGGGTACTGAAAAAGGAACATGGGCGCTGCTCCAATTTAGGTTTGAAAACTGAAGTCTCTCTCCCTGTCTCTGTGCGTCTCTCTTCCTCTCTCTCTCTCTCTATCCGTCTCTGTGTTTACCTTATTAGGTGACCCGTGTTGTCTTAGATGAACTTCATAAGAGGGTACTGAAAAAGGAACATGGGCGCTGCTCCAATTTAGGTTTGAAAACTGAAGTCTGTCCCTCTGTGTGTCTCTCTCTTCCTCTCTCTCTATCCGTCTCTGTGTTTACCTTATTAGGTGAGCCGTGTTGTCTTAGATGAACTGGCGATGACATTTTTCTGTAAAATATTGAAGGCCACCAACCATTTGGCTCTTGTGATGCTAACCCAATCGATAAGCTAATGTATATTTTTTTAAGAGTCCATCAGATTATATTCATAAACATTTCATTTAGAGTCTGCAAAAATCCCATAGGGTTCTACTGCACATCCAGGTTCAACAGATTTGCAACATTTTTAGCATGTTAGGTTCGGTTGTAATGGCGTCCCCTTCTCTAGATATAATCGGTTTCATACAAAACGGGGATGCACAGTATCTATCCACAGTATATACATTCTAGTAAGGATCTAGCAACAGGAATTCTCTACGATTTGGTATTGAAAAAAAGAATTTTACTTGATTCCAACTAGACACCTATTAAAAATAAATCAGTATTTTTGGATAAAGAGGTCTTAACTCGTAGAGTTGTAGCGGGCGTTATCATGACAAACTGGGTGCCGTCGGAGTGTTAGACCTAGGAGAGCCCGTCCCTCTCCAGGTGTGAACACAGCCGGTTTCTTACAGAAGAAGAATTGATCACAGTACCGGACTGGTAAATTTATCGACTGCGAAAGGATGAAAGATAAAGTTGATCTCGGTGTGATTTGAACTCCCAGCCCAGAGAATCGAAACAAATACCCAGGAATTTTCAAAGCCACTCTCAAGGACTCAGCCAGTTTATTTTTATTCTTAGAATTTAATGTCTCAAAATAAAAAAAAATGGAAACAAAGTTTTAGAGGAAAGAAAAGTTATGAGGGTCACATTTTCTCTCAAGAGAATTAAGATCGTATCTGAACGCTTATCAACTGACAAGAAGACACATACAACAATCGAAATGATGACTCTCCTAACGTTTACTCCATTTTATGGCAGGCATGTCAAACATGCGGCCCTTTACAAGTACACCTGCGGCTCGAACAAAGGTTTATCTTCATTAGTTGTAATGTGCGCAATTAGTTGTCGTGTGTGGCCCCCAGACAACACACATTTGACATGTGTGGCCCTCGGGGGGACCCTCAGCTTGATATTCCTGTTTTATGGTATCTGACTTCCGTTGCAAATAACAGAAACTAGCGAAAGTGATTCAATTTTCTAAGTATAATCACCTTTACGTGTGGAGGCACGTGGCCTAGTGGTAAGGGTGTTGGACTTACGATCATAATGTCGTGGGTTCGATTCCTGGGCTGCGTGTTGTGTTCTTGAGCAAAACACTTCATTTCACGTTGCTCCAGTATACTCAGCTGAAAATGAGTACCGGCAATAGCTGGGGGTTTAACCTTGTGATGGACTGGCGTCTCAGCCGCTTCACGCCATGAAACCGGACTAAACACCGGCCAAATGAGCCTTCTGGCTTAAGAAAAAGAGGGATTCACCTTTACATAATTAATCTACCTTGTCAAGAGAATTCTTTATTATACCTACGATAAGACAAAGTTAAAGTCGGTTCTAAGTCGAAGGATCATCAGGTTGGGGATTATTCCCAGTGTCCTTGACATTAAGCGACTGAGAGTACAAGACTCTCCCTGGCCAGGACGCCAGTCTATTGCAGGATTGACTCCCCATCTACTGTTGGTTATCACTCTCAGTTGAAAGTACTGGAACAACGTGAAATAAAGTGTTTTGCTCAAGAACACAACACAGCAGCCTGTCCAGGAATCGCAGTGATGACATTATGATATTGTAGAAATAGTAAAGTCACGTAGAATTAGGGATACGCACATTGTGTACGTCCATCCCACGCCTCCCAGGACAGGTCGCAGGCCTATCACTAGGTTTTGCAGCATGAAATGGAGACTGCGTTGCTCCCTCTGCGGCCGACAGATAGTATTAGCAATTGGAAAGACATTGTTTCCTCGGTCCTATTTGACGACCCCCTACCCCCACTCGTTAGGCGAATGAGGCCTGGGATGTTGTCTATCGACTTTCATATGTATTGAGTTCTCTTCCTTTATGATTGTATACAAAGAAGTATAAGAAATAATTGTTTCTACTTTAGGCACAAGGCCAGCAATTACCCAGTACATTACTGGTACTTTATTTTATCGACCCCGTAAGGATGAAAGGCAAAGTTAAGAAATAATAAACTGCTAATGTTCATTTCATAATTACACACAAAACAATGTCGATGTAATGAAGTTATTTGTACCTACAATCAACTGCAGGATAATACGAACTTCAAGTTGATTTACAATAAGGAACTTTTACTTTAGCACAAGGCTGAACCTCTTCTGGAGGAGCAAACCGACGTAGGAGATTGGTTAATGTCGTCTTAGATATGCCAAAAATACGATTTGTTCATGGCTCGAATGCTTTTGATTACAAATGAAACTTTAAGTAGTAAAGGTATGCTCGGGCTGACTCGCGTGTAGCGGGTAACGTAGATCTCTGGAAAAACACCAAAGAAATGGCAATCTAGAGTCTTTTTCTACGTCCACTTATTACATGCCCCCTCCCTCTTCCAGTTGCAGTTTAGCCCAAAGTCAACTGTGGTTGAGTATATCTATTATCAAAGATCTTCTCGCTGTTTCCATTCCGCCGTTTTAGACAGTTTATCCTAGATTATATTATGCCCTTTTTTTAAAAGACGATAGAGGGGTAACCTGTGAGAGATTTGGCTGTTATATATGGGATAATATAATCTAGGATAAACGACAGAATGGTAACGACTAGAAGATCTTTGATTACAGGTATACTCAACCACAGTTGACTTTGGACTAAACTGCAACTGAAAGAGACACGGAGAGAGAGTGAAAGAGAGAAGACGTGCCGAAAGGATTGAATATAAACGACATTTGTTGATTACATGGTTGAAAGAATTTCCATCAGTTAACTTTATTAACAGTTTCAATGGGGTGGGTAGGAATTGAACTTGACAAGTCAGGAAGACAGTCTCTAAAAAGACACACAAACTTTCTGTACCTTCTCACACCCGTAACAAAAAAGTGGACGAAGATATTTCAAATGGTATTGGTCCAAATTTGGTTAAACGGGATATAAATCGAACGACTTGGACCAGTTCAACCAGCAACATGGGAAGCGGTCAATCCAATACGTCGCGCCTTGCACGGCACTCCGGTTCTGAATCAAGCCCAGGACTCTTGCGTCTCTCTAATCTCGTCAATAGACATTATCCGTTCGAGAATCTTGTTTTTGAAGGATGCGGCGCCAGAGGACTTGCTTATGTTGGAGCAGTGAAGGTAATATTTCAAACATCTTCAATATTTCACAATCTTCCCCACATATTCTATCGAGAAGCTAGTAGCTGGAAATGTCAATTTATTTTTCTCATTTCCTATGACAGCTGAACTTGATACTAAACAAATTCTTTTCTTGGGTTTATTGCCATTTTTACCAACGCAATATTCACATGTTTCTTGGTTTCAAATTTTGGCTTATACCTTAACTTAGTAATGGTGCCATCATTTTACTTAGTCAACTTATTATAGCGTTATGCTTGTACAAAATAAAAAAAATCTTAAATTTTAAAATTTCATTGCGTTTTACTTTAAGCCAGGCATGTCAAACAAAGAGTCCCCGAGAGCCACATGAGTCACATGTGTTGTCTGAGGGCCACATGAGTCACATGTGTTGTCTGAGGGCCCCACATGACAACTAATTGCGCACATTACAGCAAAACAATTATTTTTATATTACGGTCACGCTGTAAAAACCTTTATGCGGGCCGCAGGTGTGTTGTAAGGGTCGCATGTTTGACATGCCTGCTTTAAGCCACGTTATCTCGTAACTATTCCTTTATTTATTTATTTTTATTTATTTTTAATAAAAAAAATAATAATCTGGTTATTTTTGTAATTTTACAGGTTCTCGAAAAAATTGGTGTCCTCTCTAATATTAAGCGATTTGCGGGTGTTGGCACGGGTGCCGTGGTGGCTTGCTTGTTGGCTACTGGTATGGACTGTTATTCTATGCAAGAATCACTTAACCAACACTTGGAAAATTTGCTTGCTGGTAAGTATGTAAATTACGTACGAAAAATAGATTTAGTTAAACCTCCTTGAAGCTAACTTTGCACGAAGCTTATTTGAACTATATTTGACGTATAATTTGTTAAAAAAAAAAACTATTTTTGTGAGAAAGTGACTGTTCAGGGGTCAAATAAGTTTTCCGAAACCGGAGAAATCGCGGTTAATATTCGTTTTGAACTGTTTTCATGCGTAAAGTGAATTTTCTAGAATTCTTTATATTTTGATGTAATGTTTTAATATTGTTGGAAACTTGTGAAGTTTTACATATTCTGAATCTGAGGGGTGGGGCTTGTGATGGTGGTAGGGAAGTCTATAATTGAAACTCTCATTTTGTCGATTTCCAGACAATCGGTGCAGCAACGAAGTTCTACTTGATGAATTACTTCATAACTTTGGTTGGAATAGCGGCGATAAATTTCTTGATTGGTTTGGGTCTCTTCTGGAGGAACAATGTAATAACGCCGACATAACATTCCAAGAGGTGAGTGCATTTTTTTTTTTTTATTTTTTTTTTTTTATTTTATTTATTTATTTATTTTTTTTTTTTATCTTGGCAGACACTAACTTAGGTTATCCATAACGAATATTTAATATAGAAAAGGCTTCTACGGGACTAGAACTTTCATTCGTATGAAATCACGAATACGCATTCCTAATAACTTCATACGAATGAAACTGTTCTAGTCCTGTAGAAGCCTTTTTCTATAATAAATCTTTGTTCTCACTCTGTATTAAGTACCTTACTGTCGTTACTCCCGATTCTACCCGGAATCATAATCCACTGAAACATGTGACCCGTAGACAACTGATGAAGGGAGAAATGTCTCTTTTTGTGTTCCCTAATATATATATATATATATATATATTAGTGGATATATATTATATATATAATATGAGCGTTGAAATATCCGAGAGACTCCAGAATACGACTGACAAGGACCCCCCCCCCCCCGTTCTTGCTTTCTTCTTACTCTCATTCCATTTTTAAGTATGTGTGTATGTATATGTGTGTGTATATGTATATATATATGTCGGGTCACCAGTTGGTGCTACTGGTAACATGTATCCCAGTACAACCCATCTCGTGGTCGGCTTGTTGGTGACTAAACTGGCAACCCCACTATATATATATATTATATATATAATATATATATATATATATATAATATATATAATATATATAATATATATAATATATATATAATATATATATATATATATATTATATATAATATATATAATATATATATAATATATATATATATATATATATATATATATATATATAATTTTAACATAACGGATTAAAGTTTAAGAAAAGAATCGCTGCTTTCACCCTTTGGGTTTTAGTCTTCAAATTTATTACTATATATATATATATATATATATATATATATATATATGGCTTCTACAGGACTAGAACCGTTTCATTCGGGGGAAATCATCAGGTAACCCATTTATATATTAAATATTTATATTCTATGTATTGAGTACCTTACTTACTGTGGTTACCTTGTATGAGCTTGTGTGTGTATATATTTTCCAGTTGGTATTCAATATTATGAACATTTCTTTTTATTTCCTTTTCTTTGGTATTTCAGCTTTATTTTAGAACCGGCAAGGAGCTGTGTGTTGTGGCTATGAATCTAAACCGCATGCGGGAAGAGTACTTCCATCCAAAGACCACCCCTAATATCAGCGTCCGTCGAGCAGTTCTTATGTCTATATCTATTCCTGGTAAAGCTTAACTTTCGTCAGATTTGTATTTCGATTGATGAATTAATGTTTCATGTTAAGAACTCCCGTGGCTGGCATTACTGAGCTACATGACCAATAAATTTGTTGGAAGGGCAAGCCGATTATATTGATCCATTCCATTATTTAACTAGTACTTATTTTATCGATCCCGGAATGATGAAAGGCAAAGTTGACTCTCACGGTGAGATTCGAACGCTAAACGTAAAGATTTGAAACGAATATCTCCATGACATTTTGTTTCCCAGTTCTGCCAATCTACCCCCCCCCCCAACCCTCATCTGTAACTGAAGTTAATATTCACTGCTCAAAGAATCTTCCTATCTCTAACAGCGAGTTTTTATAGAAACTCTTCAGCTTCTACAATTAGTATATTGAATTCTACTTGACCATAATTTTTCTAAGATATTCTTTTCGAGCAATGAAACTGCTTTTATTTTTTTTTTTTATTTTTTTTTTATTATTATGCAGATCTTATTTTGATGGACATAAATATAATTGCCTTTAGGTGTATTGGTACCAGTTGAAGTTTTGCCAGATTCTCTCTACTTAAACTACATGATCACTAATACTCTTAAGTATTGTTGCTAGCTAATAATTCTTGTAATTCTTTACGCAAAAAGACTTTATTTTGTGAATGGTTTCTCCTAATTTCTGGCGTTATTTCCAGGTATACTTCGTCCCGTAAAATTCAGCTTAAATGAACCTACTCAAGACTTCTACTTAGATGGAGGAATTCTCTGCAATTATCCCATCCACTGCTTTGATGGTGAGTACAACTAGGTTTCCCTAAATATTGAACTTGTAACACATTTGTAATGAATTTGTAATGGTGATTTAATTTTTTTAACTTGTAGGTTGGTGGCTTTCCATGAAAACAGGGAAGAAAGTCTGTTATAAATCTCAAACGATTGCTGACTTAAAGGCTTCGATTAGGGGTCGATTTGCTGAATTTAACATCAAAACCATTGGATTTACTTTGGTAAGATATATTAGTAAATAGTCGAACTTAATTTTAGAAAATCGCTTCTGAACATTCTAAGAATATCGATTCTGAGTTTTGTCAATCGGTTTTAACTGAATGGCTATAATTGAATATTTTAATTGGTCGTATGTTTTATTTTCTCCACTAGTTCGATGAATACCATCGTTATGATAATTTGTTGTACAGTGTGATGAAACGGAGACTAGATCATACGAGAGCCGTAATTCCGATACCAGCAACCGAACTTGGCAGGTAGGGATTATTAAATACATGTAGCTAAAACTGGTAACTGAGATATATTCAGATATTAGCTCTTCTTTTTTTTTTTTTTTTTTTTTTTTTTCTTTGTGTCCACCCGTTTAATGTTTGTGTACATATATACATATATACATATATATACGCATACATATACGCACACTGAATGGAATGAACTCAATAGACAAGGATATGGTCTGACCGTGGAAGAACCGAAACCCCAGTCATCGCCTCCATTGCTTAGGCTTTCCCTTTCCGAGCAGACATTTTGACTTCCGCTACATATAAGTCGGAATCACACACATTATTCAAGACATGACCACTCACTTGACAAATGAAGTTTGTGCCAAACTTCTACACTTACCCACCAGAGAAATCGTCTTCTATAACTTTTTTTTTTTTTTTTTTTTTCTCTTCCACTCATCAACTTTGAATAGTCTTCTCCCTTTTCCCAAACTTAATTCAAACATCTCTCTCCTCAATTCCTAATAATCGCTAATGTTAAACAAATAGAAACTTTGAAATGTTTCTCTAGGCACAGAAATAAAATCTTGCTGTTCTTACAACTAATTTGTAAGGATTTAGTGTAGGTGTGATTTCTTAGCATATTTTTGTATATATTTTACATTGATAAATCTTTATTTCCTAGAAAATACGTGGATCGTTTGATAAAAGAGGAAGAATTGAAACAATCGTTGGATATATTTCCAGAAGCTCTAAAAAAGCTGAAGACAGTAAGTTTGTTAAAATGACACTCTAACAATCAACTAAAATCTAGTTTGATCTATTCAGCAAAACACTTTCTAGCTATACATTCGTGAGTTTTATAAAAACTTATCCGCTGTTTGAGCGAAAAACGAAATTCTAACTTCCTATTTATATTTTTAGCTTTTGGACGCAATCAAAGAACGTGATAACTTAGTGTCTATTGAAAAATTGGAAGAGAAACTGACGAGTGAGGTAAGGATATTACATCTCTTGTTAGATTAGGCTCTACTGATTACATTTTAAATGTTGGTAGAATTCCGTTTATCTAAATTTTCCTATCTTCATTGATTGTTGCAGGACTCTAAATTCACTTCGTCAGATATTGAAGCTTTGTTTGGCGTTGAAAAAAGCGAAGAGAAACGTATTGAAATTTTACAGAAGAATGCCGGTGACCAGAAGATGGTAAGTTAAGAATTTGGTCTTCGTTAGTTGCTCCGATTTCTCTTTATTTTCTTGTCTGCGAGGTCTAATAGTCCTTTTTTTTTTTTTTTTTTTTTTTTTTTTTTTTTTTTTTCCACAGCTTTCAATCCCCGCTATCATGAATATTATCGAGAAGATAAGCCGCTATCTCTACAATCCTAATAAGCTGACACCGAGAACTGAAGTGACTAGTTTACCTTCATTTTGGGGTACGATTAATAGTGCCGTACACGGAAATAGCAAGTTAGCCTCGGTAGGTGTGACTTTTTACCGGTTCTTCGATTGTAAATTGATTCCTATCTTCTAAATACTCTAGATCAGGCATGGGCAACATTTCTCGAGCAGTAGGCTGCATAGAATGTGGCTCCACATTCTCGAGGCTAATTCTGAAATTAGGCTTGCCATTCAGAAATCAAAACTATCCGTATGTGGCTCAGACCGCAGTTTGTCTATGGCTGCTTTAGATGAGTTGAAATGTTTCACTTTTTTTTTACTTTTCTAACCACCAGAACGACGATCTACAACGCACTGTTGGTATTTATACCGGCCATATAACTAATAACGATGTGGAACTTGAGGAATCGGATGAGGTTTATCTTTTTCAGGTAAATCCTTTTAAGTTTTTAATTTAAGCAACCACCTCCGTTACATTCACTTTTCTGTATTTTATTTTCCCGTTTTTCTGATTTTTCTTTAATCGCATTTTTTTTTTCTTATTTGTAGCATGGTTGGAACTGTACCGTTGCCTTCTTACACGGGTTACACGTACCATCAGCTTATGTCGGAGTGGTATCCAGTTCTACCCAGACGCTCTACGAAATAAGCAATTCTTCGAATAGCTTTTCCTCGAGCAGCATACCATCAGTTACGGTCACAATTTGAAATAATCGTCTACGGCATTGGAAATCGACGCTTTGAAACTTTTGCGAAATTTGATTTTTTTTCTTTTTTTTTCTTTTAAATTCGTTGTTTTGCGTTTTAATTCTTTGAAATAAAGTCCGATTAATATTACTCGTTAGTTATATCTTTTATTTTACCTGGTTTCATTCATTAGACCGGCCAAACTGAGGTACCGTCTTGATATTAGTCAATCATATCGACTGTAGTACATCTCAAGGCTGTTACTTATATCGAACCGTTATATTACAAAGGACGCGTGACGAGCGTCTCTGTAACACGAGGCTCTGTACAGTTGAGTAGGAGACATTTACCCAAGAATCAGGGCAGTGGGAGTGAATTCTCAACCACATGGTTGCGAAACGAGCCTCTTAATCACACAGCCGTGCCGTACCAGCGACTGTTTGCACTCTGAAAATGGTAAAAATCTTTAGTCCAATTCCAAAGAATCGCTGAAATATATTTCGTTCCACATAATTTTGATTTGTTCCTTTTGAGCGTCGTTTGTTATTCAGATCAAACGGTGGTGGATTGGTAGAGCATCAGATAAAACACCATTGCGATATTTGTTTTGGTCTGTTACATTCTCAGTTCAAATCGTGCTGAGATCAACCTTGTCAGTACATTTTATCGATCCCATAAAAATGACTGAGGATCAAGAATCCATTTTCCTTTCCACCAAAATTGCTGGCCTTGTGCCAATGTTAGAAGTCTTTTTTCTGACGGTGGTTGAATGGAGTATCGGTATCCGAGTATTTCATTACGGTTCTTTACATTCCGAGTCCAAATTCTACCGTGATTTTTTTTAACTTTGCTTTCATCCTTCCGAGGTCGATAATGTGCACTAATCAAGTACTGGAGTCAACTGATTTCTGGCTTGTCTATGGTGGAAGACATTATTTCCTTTTCTTGTACTTTTACATGAAAAGGTAACTTGCTGAGTCGGCTGTTCAGTCTTGGTTGTAACTCAATTTATTCGAACTATTGAACAGCAGTCGATCTTAAAGACCTCGTTAGATCGTCTTTTGACTGCCCAACTCTTAAAGGTAAATTACCGAATACGTGATAATTTACTATGTATGGCGGACTTATATTTTTATTTAAACCAAATCCAAACTGCCCCAGGTTTGAACACAGCCGGTTTCTTTCAAAGAGGAAGAGTGACAATGAAAGGGGAATAATCCAGTAATTAGATTGGTACTTTTTATCAACCTCGACAGGATTTGAACTTAGAGAAAGCAAAGAACCGGGAATACCACAAATCACTTTATCGTACCTTCAAACGACTCTTCCAATTCAGTGTGTTTGGGATTAATTAGATCAGGTAAATCGTAGCCTATATTTGCAGCAAGTACAAAGACCATTTACACACGGCCCACGTGAAATTTGCCTCAATGATGACCCTTAATTAGTATCTAATTTGATTACCTTCTGAGTTGACTTTATATAAGAAATTTAAATTGACGTTCATAGCGTCTTTCCATAGCATAATCTGAAGGGTCAAAACGCTCGTTTGAGATGGGAGGAAGGGTGGAGCTTCTTCTCTGAAGATCTGCTGCTGCCCAACTCTAAGTTTCTCTGCAATAGAAGCTAGATAATTGAAATGTCATATTTAGGACGTTTAAATTGTGCGACATTCTCGTTCCTTTCTCACACTAGATGTAATTACGAAGAATAGCTGAACTGAATGTGACAAGGATTTTTTTTTGATTTTTTTTTTTTTTTTTTTTTTTTTTTTTTTTTTTTTTTTTTAACAAAATGAGACACAAAACTAAGCTGTTTAGGTTTCTGAACTGTTACAAAAATCGATATAAGCTGTCTTGCCACAGATATTGTAAGGTGAGCTCTCAATCAATGACTGGGCTGGTATGTTCTCTTTATTTTGTAATATTTACATACTGTAATTTGAACGGAGACCCGCGGGAAGTAATATTTAGCTAGCAACCTCAACCCTTTCATAACAATATTTCTAATGAAATACACTACACTTCAATGAACTTACGGATTTATTAAAATCACTAGCCGAATTACCCGCGCCTTGCTGCGTTTCACACTTTTTTTTTTTTTTTTTTTTTTTTTGTAAGAAAATGATCGATTTTAAGCCTGATATAATTTATGGAGAAAAAATAAAGGGAAAATGTTAAAGTAGAGGTATTAACTAATTTTTGTTGTCATAATTCTAGTGATATTTTGCCATAGATAAAATGTCTAAATTAGTCAAATTTTACTATAAAAGGTGCTTTTTTATTTATTTTTTTATTTACGTTTAATAGAAAATCCAGGTGATAATAGAGGTTCCAATACTCAATTTATGGGCTTTCAAAATTTTCACTGTAGGGGGTTTAACCCCCATAAGGCTGTCTTAATATTGAAATTCTGAATATAGGCATCTTGTCATTTACCTTGTCATTTATCTTGTCATTTACCTATGGTATATATTTCATATAAATCGAAGGGGGGGGGGGGGGGAGACTTCGGCGGGCTTTGTGCCCCCACCCCCGGGGAACTCTTTGATTAAAATGAAATATACTTATCCAAGTACCCTGGGCAATGTAGTTTCAGAATATATATGGTTATGGGGGGGGGGTCTATCTCCAAAACCATAGGAGTTCGTGAGCAAACAGACAGGAACAACTTTATATATATATATCGATTTCATGATTAAGAAGGTATTGGTTATATAAAATGTCTTGTATATAATTATTGGAAGATTTTAAAATCGATGGTATTGTTTGATAGAACCAGGGATGGCTTTGGTAAGGATCCGTTGTTGAATAAGTTTGTAAATAGTTTACTATACACAGCTTCTCACTTCAGATGGATGTTGACGACCAGTGTCTCCCCAAACATCTTTAAATATAAATTGGAAGATAGGTTCGCGGTCGTGCCCTTGGCAGTGGAGACTTCTGGTGTCCTTGGCCCCAGGGCTACCTCCCTATTCATCTCCATAGGCGCTGAGCTAGCCAGCCGCAGGTGTGAGCCTCGCGAGTTGGAATGGCTCTTCCAGCGCATCTCCCTTACCATCCTCCGGGGAAATGCCTTCTCCATCCTGTCCCCCGGGGCTGTGGGGAGGCCAGCACGTAGGACCCTATTTGCTCACCATACGGATTAATAGGTGAAGTTATAAACTATTGTAAATAATTATTTGAGAAAAAAAAGAAACGTAATTCAATTATGTTTTGACGAAAACTACACCTGTAGACCAATGGTAGTGATAATGAGGTATTTAATTTCTGGGATCGAGGTGTGGTTTGCCACATGTACCAGGACGGATATATGAGCAATAATCAAACTAGGAAATTTACATTATGATTCATTAATGCTTTGCATAAGAGAAACCCTATAATGTCTGTCAATTCTTGACACGTGGAAGTGATGAAAGATAAGAATATTTTAATTCATTTTTCAGAATGTAATTACATAAATGTTGAGCATGTATGTAGAAATGATACAGAGGATTAAATGTATGAGTAACTCTGGAGAAATAACTATTTTAAGACTTGGACACTGACCAAGAAACTCTCTCAGATGGTGGATGGGTGCTACACGAGAATGCTGAGGATGGCTCTGAACATTAATCAGTATACACTGAGGATGAAAAACTCAGAGCTGTACGGGAGCCTCCCAAAAGTCAGCTCGAAAGTAACACAGAGGAGACAGGGGTTAGCTGGACATGCTCACCGACACCCAGAGTTGAAACTGTAGTCAGTGCTTCTGTGGGAGCTGTTACACGGACACACTAGAAGAGGGAGACCGAGGTTAACATATGTTGATGCCCTAAGGACAGACCCTGGTCTCTGGGAGATGCAGGACATGACGGCGATGGTGAAGGACAGAGACCGCTAGAGAGAACTCATCCATGGATCTCGGGAATTTTACCCGCCCTAGATAGATAGATGTAGGGTTAAAATTCCGAATATCTAACTGGAACAACATGACTGAGATAGGAAATACATTGTGTGCATGTGTAAAGAGTTACAGATGGAGATAAATATAAACCTACAACTACACATGGTGTATTATGATTAATTGTAGCTATTTTAAATATCACATTTTAAACATTTTGTTGAAAAGTAAATCCGTTTTTCCCGAAACTCTACATTGTAAATCTCTTTTAGGGAATTCTGTGTTAAAGCTTCTAGTCTGCTTTTGTCGAGTGGCACCACCATCGCATTTGATACATTATCAAAAAGCGTACTATCCTTTTTCGTCTACTTATTTCAGGGAGGGTGGTGGAGGCAGGGTCCTCAAACACGCATTCCAGTAGGTCCTGTCAGAAGTAACTGTCTCCAATGGATCCAGTTGAGCTCATGGATGTTATGCGCTGATGAGAATGAAATTCAGCCCGAGATGTTAAAAGCCTTAAATTGAGGAGCTATCCCCAAGCTGTCGGGTGTGTCGGGTGACCTGGATCTCTGGAAAGGCACCTTAGCAATGACAATCGGGAGTAATAATCCCAGTTTTCAAAAGGGGAGATAAGAGAGATTGCTCTAATCATAAAGAAATCTCCTTGTTAAGCCTCCCCGGTAAAGTCTATGTAAAAAATTCAATGAACGCAGAAAATATTTTATTTTTCGATGTATTAGAGAAACTTAGAGAAGCGAACAGCAGAAATTCAGCCAAAGACGTCTCACGTTCTTGTGGATCATGAGACATTGTGGAATATATTGTCTGAAAATCAAAGGCTGTAGTAAAAAACGAAGGAAAAAAACAACAAAAGAACTCAGAAATGAAACTATTTTTGTGTTTGTAAAATAAAATAAATTTTTCAACTTATTTCATTCTTTTTTATTTTTAGAATACATTTTTATTCATCAATAAAGTCCACACACATACATACAATTGTATGTATGTATGGACTCGTAAGGCGGCAAATTGGCAGAGTCGTTAGAACGTCAGATAGAATGCCTTGCGCTATTCATTCTGGATTCACATCCCGCCGAGGTCAAATTAGCTTTTCAACCTTTCAACGTCAATAAAAAAAAAAGTGTCAGCTCAATATTAGGGATGTTTCTTCAGCTATATATCTTCCTCACGTGTCTCTATCAGTATTCCTCCTCCTCAAGAAGAAATCTGCTGTGTCCAGACCGTGAGAGGGGGAGGAGGAGGGGGGGGGGGTTCACCAGGTTTAAAGAATGCCCAAGAAACACTGTCTGATACTACGGTGACTCTAAGTTCGATAGTTCCAATGCTGCTCGATTCTACTTAATCTTTCAACTCTCTTAGGTCTTTGGAATAAATATCAGACATTTGCTAGCTTCAATAAATGGTTATACTCTCCCTGAATTGTCGTTGTCAAGTTCTTTGTTTGCTTTGGTGAGCAGGATCAACCGTTGGACTGTGTACGGTACCACAGAAGGGTGTACAAGATCTGCCCAACATTATTCAACAGGTTCGCTACAATTCTCAAGGTGACATAGAAATGGGGTAACGTCGCTCATTAAAGTTGGAAAGTTGACAGACTTACCTCCGAGGAATTCCTAGATAGCTCAGTTCGGAAAGGAGGGGTCCCTTAATTACCAGGATGTATGAAACATTTAGCAGTTGTCTCCCAGTTAATCATAAGCTCTGCGGAACAAAGGGACCTGGCAACGCTGTGGTTGAACTGCACAAATACTTGTGGTTCCACATCCCTTAATCTGGTTAAAGAGGCAGTGAACGAAGCAGACATCTGAACAAAGGCATTTCAGCTGTGTATATTCAGGATCGCATTATTTGTTCTGTCCATCCGTTTTTTAAGACCGTAAAGTGTGATTTTGAAGGAGATTTGGGTGCTATATCTAGCAGTTGTAGCAAATATGTAGAGGATTCCACGATAGCTTGAACAGAGAATCGCAATGGATAATAACGCATTGTTCATTTACATTTACTAAAATGGCTAAAACTTGGAGACAACATACTGAGACTATTCAGAATAAAAGTACAAGATATTCTGCGTTTTTCTAATGAGGAAACATGATAAAATTGATCTGGATTATTGATTCAGGCTGTGGTCACCTAATAATATCAATCTTTGAATCCGAAGATATCCAAAGGTCCCACATGAAAAAACATTGCTTCCAAGAACCAGCTGAACTAATAAAACGACCAGAAGGATAACGAGTCAGAAGAGGTGAATAATGTTGATTGAAAAAAATAAAGGATGGAAGAACCCAGTGAAAATGTCGTGGGACAAACTGCATTTCATGATCACGTGATTATAACAAATTAAATTGAATTAATTAGTTTAACTAACAGCTCTAATGGACTGGAGGTGAATTGAACTTAAAACCACCAATAATAATCACAATCCACAAAAATACATTCCATGGCATCTGGCGGCGTAAAGTAAAATGGATGGAGCTATTTCAAATGGAATGTCCTCGAATTTGCACAAGTCTTAGATAGATCAGCTATAAATAGTCTGTGAGAAGTCGGTGAAGAGTTAAACCAGTAACATGGGACATGCCAATTCAATCCTTTCCGGAGCGGACTCGAGCACAGAACTTATGTCTCTGACAGAGATTAAGAAGAAGCAGTTCCCATTTGAAAATCTTGTCTTCGAAGGATGTGGTGCCAAAGGATTTGCTTATGCTGGAGCAGTGAAGGTAGTAAAATTTATTTCAACTTCAATATTTTGCATTTAATTATCCCCAAACCTCGCTAATGGGCATTAAAAAATTACTACAGTAACTAAATATAGATACTTAATTATACAGTTAAAAGCTACTGTAGCGCTTCTTAGACATTACATTGGTCTATGATTTTCTTGGTAGTTGTCTATGATTTTCTCCAATTTTCATATTCCTCATTCGAAGTTATTTTAATGCTTTTGATACCAAACCACTCCTGGTTTTGATACAAAACTACCTGTTTCAATGTGTTCTTAATTATATTACATTAAAACATTCCGTAATTATACGTAAGAACCTTTTTAAACAATATTCTAGACACGAGCTTGATGATAAAAAGAAAAATTAAGCAATGTTACAAAAAAATCTCTAAATTCTTAATTATTTTCCCAATCCATTAAAACCTGAATTGTGAGTTAATTTACAAATATAGTAACGAAAAAGTTGAATTCTTTTTTTTCCTTTCACCTTATTTCTAATTATTGAACTTTAATTTTATAGGTTCTGGAGAAAATTGGTGTTCTCTCTAAAATAAAGAGATTCAGTGGCGTTGGTACTGGTGCCATTGTAGCTTCTCTCTTAGCCTCGGGCTCTAGTTGTAGTGCTATGCAACAATCTGTCAATGAACACTTGGCAAACCTATTGACTGGTAAGTATGGCATATATATATATATTTATTTATTAAAATAACATTAAAGTTTAAGCAAAGAATCGCTGCTTTCACCCTTAACGGGATCTTCAGAAACTAAAAAAAAAAAAAAAAAATCTATGTGAACGCAGAAGTAAATCGAAAAACGTAGCAACCGAAGGAAAAGAGGTGGGACGGGTCCTATTCAGCACAGCACCTCTCCACTTGTCACGGTCCTTCGTCATCTCCTCCGTGAGCTTCAGCAATCTGAGGTCTGCTCTCACCCCCTCTGTCCATATCAAATCTTAGGAAACTGAATTTTCAGAATTTTTTTTTTTCAGATAACCAATATGAAACTAATATTACTGCAGATGAACTGCTTCAGAAGTTTGGCTGGAATAATGGGCAGAAATTCTTGAGTTGGTTCGGTGATATTCTGAAACGGAGATGTGGAAACGCTGACATAACATTTCAAGAGGTTAGGGCGAATATTCATTTACGAAGTCTTTTGTATTTAGTTTTCTACGTGTTATTTATATTTATATTGATATTGTGAATATGGTGAGTTGGTGCTGTGACATATTCGTATCAATACTGTTTCAGTTTTACAAAAAGACTGGCAAGGAGCTGTGTATTGTTGTTATGAACTTGAACCGGATGCAAGCGGAATATTTTCACCCGAAAACCACACCTGATGCCGTTGTCCGTCGTGTAGTCCTTATGACCATCTCTATCCCCGGTAATTCTGTAAAATATAAAATATTTGACCACACCTATCCAAACAAACTACTGTTCAATTATAAGTAATTTTTTTTTTTTTTTTTTTTTTTTTTCCCTTGTGGTGGTGGTTATACACGGCAACATGAATACTTAAATTACATGTATACACACATCCTCTTATAAATATTGTTTCTACTTTCGGCACAAGGCCAGCAATTATCCAATACATTACTGGTACTTTATTTTATCGACCCTGTAAGGGTGAAAGGCAGTTAACCTCGGCGGGATTTGAACTACGCCCGTAAAGGGACGCAACTCTATGCTGGAAAGCATTGGGTCCGACCCTCTACCGATACTGCCAATCCACCCTTTATAAATATAACATTAATTCAATAGACGTTGGGCTTCAAACTGTTCACCTTTCGTTCACCCTAAACTGATATACCTGTTTCATATAATCATTCTTGGAGTTGCGATCTTTTTTCAATATATATTGGTTGAACATTTTTGACTACCTTTCAAAACTTGGCAAGAAATATTCCTGTTTCTTGGATGCTATCTTTAAAGTTTCTTTCGTCATAATTTACCTATCTTTTTCTCATGGTTATCGCTAGTCTCTGTTCAGTTCCTCACTCTCAACTGGTCCTTCATTCATTTTCTTTTTTCTAACAGGTATATACCAACCTGTTAAATTTACGTCAGACGAATCCCCTGAGAGCTATTACCTGGATGGTGGGATGTTTTGCAACTACCCCATTCACTGCTTCGATGGTGAGTAAAAGTTGTTTCCAATGACGTTGACCATATAAAATAAGTATGTTTACAAAGTTTTGACTTAAACTTTTTATAGGTTGGTGGCTATCAATGGAACCCAATGACGGTTTTCTGAAAAAATGTCAACTAATTATGGATGTGAGATCTCTGAATAAAGAACGCTTCTCTGGCTTCAACCAGAAGACCCTTGGATTTATTATGGTAAACCCTTTATTTTTTAATCGGCCCTTTATAACTAGCAATCTGTAGGTTTTATCTCGTCGAAATTTTAGATATTGAATTTTTTTCGATCATTTCTACTCTGGTTAAATCGTTAGTTACCAACCCAGCCAAATCTGGCGCTTTCTAGGAAATAAAGCCACACGTTATGTTTCCAATTTAAATTAAAATCTTCCTTCATAACTTTAAGAACTTTACATTAAGTTAGTAATAAAATAATTAATAAATATTAGTAAATCAAAATTAATTGAAATTATGTAAATTTTCATTTTAAAATGGTTATGGAAAGATAAAGTACAAAACTCCTTAAAAATATTTTTATTACGATTCAGTTTGACGATTACCACTATGATATATGTGGTGATATGCAACAGCGTCTTGATAGTGCAGAATTTATCGCCATACCCGAAACCGACCTCGGCAAGTAAGTATTACTTCCTCTCCTCCCTGTATATCTGTTAGCGGTGTTTGACAAGTCTTCATCCTTATGTGAGCAGTAAGGTCTCTGCGCTGCCATTTAGATTTTTTTTTTTTTTTTTTTTTTTTTTTTTTTTAAAGCTTGAATTAACTCATTTTCCTAGAAAATTACTTGACTTAGTTTTCATACTCTGATGTGAATTGCTCACTTTATCCTTTTTATTTTCAAAGAAAATACAAAAGTTTCGCGCAAAAGATTGAGCATACCAGAATAATGTTTAGCGACTTTTCAGGCGTTATGGAGAAGCTCCGTGAGGTAAGTTAAATATTTTTCAAAATTGAATAAACTTAATTCTCGAATAAACTTAATTCTAGTTTCATGTCGTGAAACTGTCTTTATACCAGATAAGATTTGAATTAATATTTTAAATAGGTCTTAGAGACGGCCAAGGAGGAAAAAAGTCTTGTGTTGGTTTCTCAACTGGCGAAGAGGTTAACCGATGATGTAAGTTTTTCATGTTTTAAATGTTGTCTAAATCGAATTTATCGTTCCTTCGATCGGATTTCATTTGTAAAATGTTTAACCAAATTTAATTCTCGTTTGTAGAACTCCAATTTCTCAGAGATTGAACTTGAGGTATTATTCGGTATTGAAAAAAACAGTGAAGATTGTCTTGCTTTCTTCAAAAAACATTTCGATGGCAAGGACTTGGTAAGTTGGACAGTTTTTAGACACTTCTTTTTACTTTGGCTTATTTTTGTCAATGGAGTTTCTAACCTTCCTTTTATTTCAGCTTCCACCTACTGACATAATTAATCTGATTGAGAAAAGAACGTGTTACAATTTTTACAACTACAGCAAGCTTTCGCCAAGGGCTAACGTGACCGGGCTACCCACATTCTTGGGCACAATTAATAATTCTGTTCATGAAAACAAATTGATTTCGGTAAGTACGGTTGACTTGTTTGAAATTATTCACTGTATGACATCTGTTACGTCTGGTAACCTTCCACGCGTTCTTTCTAACCTCCAGATAGATGATTTGAGTCGTACTGTTGGTATCTACACCGGATATATTACCAATAACGATATTGATCTGCGGGAAGCTGATGGGCTGTACTTATATCGGGTAAGTGTTTGACTACTTTCAGAACCTCACCTATCGTTTTCTCTAATTTTATTACAACTTTGTTTCACTTAATAGAATGGCTGGAACTGTACTGTGGCGTTCTTGGAACAGTTTAACCCCCGTAAAGATTACGAAACCAGCATTATCTGCCCTTGAACGAGCAATGCAACGAAAATCGGTAATAGAACTTCCTAAAGAGACTAAGAAAATCACCACTGCATCTAAAACGAACCCTGACATTTGATCGACTTATCGATTTAACTGCACTTAATCTGAATTTGTTTATCGCCCTGTTTTGTTTTTTCTCAGGAATTGTTGAATAAAACTTTGAATAAATATATTTTCGTCTTAGCGTTGTCCTTACGTTTCTGTAATATATTGCTCGCTCGCTCTGATCGATCGATCAAGATCCCACACCTCATTCGTTTGTAGAGTGGGGTGGACCTCGTCAAATCGGACCAAAGAAACGTTTCCATTTCTCTTTCCATTGCTGATACTATTTACCTGTCACAACTCCTAGCAGAAGGAAAAACGTGAAAATAGTGTCTTGCTGAAAAACACAATGCAGCAACCGGTCCAAGAATTGAACTCACAACCTCACGATTGCGAATTCAACTCTCTAACCACTAAGACATGCGCCTTGTAATAAGTAACCAGTAACAATGTTTAATTGAAAGGTACCAGCCAAATAACTTGAGAGCTTGGTATTGTTGAGAATCGTATGTACCTTATATAATACATTGATATAACCATTGAACTAAAGTTTCTATTACACTGAAAAAACTAGATAGGCAACTTATCGGCTAGCTTCTATCCCAAGTTTTTCAAGGTGTCATAATTTACTGGCTAACTTTTCAAAAAATTTTATTTTATCGTATTATTGGTAATAGGTATGGTGTCATTTCAATTTAATTATCCCGTTGTGGTTGTGTGGATCTGTGTAAATCGTTCAAACTATGACACACCCATTTTTTTCACCCAATTCACCACTCCTCATTCTGTCAAAACCCTCCACACTTCTCTACCCCCTGGACATGGTGTTGCTAAGGCACTTGGGTTGAAT
>OZ024754.1:40971955-40981955 GCA_964016885.1 Eledone cirrhosa
TCTCCATAAATTATATCACTGATTTAAAATCAATCCTTTTCTTACAAAAAAAATGTGAAATGCAGCAAGGTGTGGATAATTTGGCTCGTATATATATGTATACACACACACACACACTCTCTCTCTCTCCGTTCTAGCTGACTAGTATGTATGTGTGTAAACAGTAAATCAGTCAGCTAAAATAAAGTGTATATATATACATATACACACATATATGTGTATATATATATATACACATACACATATATATATATACAAACTTTGTTCTAGCTGACTGATTTACTGTTTACACACATACATACTAGTCAGCTAGAACGAAGTGTATGTATGTATGTATGTATGTTCTAATTTCACAAATGTTTCCCAATAGTCTGTTTCTAACATAGATACAAGACTCATTGGAACATAACTAGGTAGATATGTATGTCTGCATGCATGTGTGCAGGTATGGATGTTATTGTATGTGTGGATGTGTATGTTTAGAGTTGTATGTGTGCATGTGTATATGCTTTGTATCTGTACATGTGTATATGCAGTTATTAGATGCAGAATTTTTAGAATATTTTACATATTTTTACTGTTCTATTAATGGATTGTAATTGTAATTTCCTAACTAGTTGTGTCCTTTCTGTTTCTGCAAAGCCCAGCTTCTCAAGATTTGTATTGAGGCAGTTACTAACATATCCCAGTGCCCCAATAATCACAGGCATAAATCTGAAGGTACAGTCAGGGTGGAGTATCTGCAGATTTCCCATTAGTTCTGCATAGATATTCTCCTTTTCGTTAATCTTTGATATTATATTGGCATCTGCCTGTGTGTGTGTATGTATGTATGTTGTGCTACTGGTAACATGTAACCCAGTACAACCTGTCGCATGGTCGGGTTGTCGGCAGTAACCCCACCAAGTTTACCTGGTGAGGAGGGTGATTTTGGACACTCTGCAGGACAAAAAACAAAACCTGACAAAGGACGGAAGAACTCATAAGAGTCAACGGCCATCCCAAAGTGTGTAAATATGTATATACACATGTACCGCGCAGTTAAACCACTGGGAGTGAAGGACCCCTAGCCTTTGTCAGGGCATTCTTGTAGGAGAAGGCAACTGAGGAAACTGGGATAACTCCGATATAAAACCTGCAACTCAGTAGTTACCGATGATGATGATCTTTTCTTCTTTTCGGGTTATAGCTACTGTCGCTCAGAGAGTGGGATTGGCTCAGTGCACAGTCTTTCCTCACTTTAAAAAATATCTTCATAAACAGGCATTGCATGATAGAATTAATTAATAATTATTAATAATGGTATATCGTGCAATGGCCATACTCGATAATGAGGGGGCAGCCATCATGTATGTATGTATGTATATAAGGGTTGTAATGTTCCAGTTACCAATTGCTAAAATTGCCTCCCTTTGGAACCTCTTTAGGGTCTTGAGATACATAACCTTTGTGCATTCATCCCATGCCTCCCAGCACAGGTCATAGGCCCATCACCAAGTTTTACAACATTGGATGGAGACTGCAATATATTTTTCAAACAGGTCCCTCTACCTATGACCTGAATCCATCCCTTGTTACACGACGGGATGGACGATACAATATCATTTCTTTAATTACATCTAAGTCTACTGAGAGCTGGTCTGTTAGAGAATGGTTCACAGGTGGCAGACATGATACTTAGTTGCATATGTGGGCTCCTGCCGGCCAAATAAGTAACCCAGACCAAGCAACAGTAAGCTACTAAGTTCATGGCAACTGAGGGAAGTGTGCCTCAGTGAGTGTGTGGTGTTTTTGGTTGAGTGCATGGCAATAGAGTAAAGTTTGACTGAATGAATGAGTTGTTTGTTGGTTGAGTCCATGGCATGACACTCCCAAATTATAATTATATATATGTGTGTGTATAAAAAAGAAATACTAGCATACTTGATAAGTGAGCATTAATGTTCACCATATTAAAAATGTCAACACTAGCTATTGTATTTCTTGCAGAAGGAGCCTCTGCAAATTTAAGTTTACCTTATGAACAAAATACTTTTAAAGAATATTCCACTCCTTATTTTATAGTTGAGTTAACATAAATAGTAAGAATTTTAATGAGTTAACATAAATAGTAAGAATTAAATAATCATTTGTTGGTCTCCTAAGTTCTTTCATACCTACAAACTTGCCTAACTAGTCACAAAAACATAAACCTACCCACATACATACATACCCACATACATACCTACATACAGGAGGATATCAATTGTCATATGTATAATCTAATTGAAACAAATTTATTGTGTAAATTATTGTTTGGGCTGTGTGTGCATGTGGATGTGTCCTTTTGTGTTGAGTAGGGTGTGTTGAGTTCCATTCTGTTGTTGATTTGTGGGTTGAGCCAATGTATAAGTGCTTTCTCTATTCCCAAGTTGCCTGCATCTCTCTCTCTCTCTCTCTCTCTCTGTCTCTCTCTCTCTGTCTCTGTCTCTCTCTCTATCTCTCTCTGTCTCTCTCTCTCTGGCTCTCTGTCTCTCTCTCTCTGGCTCTCTGTCTCTCTCTCTCTGTCTCTCTCTCTCTCACTCTCTCTCTCTCTCTCTCTCTCTCTCTCTCTCTCTCTCTCTCTCTCTCTCTCTGTCTCTCTCTCTCTCTGTCTCTCTCTCTGGCTTCAATATTGACTGTTATGTTTCATTTCGGTTTTTTTTCTCTTATCTTCCTTAAAAAGTTCTTACCATGAAACTTTCCTTTGCATTTCAGAATGATTACAGCTGTACGTTTGGCTTACTGGGTAAGGCCTCTATCATTTTATATTTGATTATCTCTAGAGTGAGATAGAAGTATATTGTTAGAAATATCATTTTACATTCACTGTTCATTAGGTCTTTTCCAGCACATCTCTCCACTTTTTGTGACATTTTGTCATCCCCCTTCGTGGGTTTCAGCAATTTGAGATCAGCTCTCACCACCTCTGCCTTGGTCTTTCTTCATCTCTCTCTAATGCAGCTTCTTTCCACTAGGATTTCTTGGCACTTTTTCACACAATGATCATCATCCATGTACATCACATGTCCATACCAGCACAATCTTCTCTTCTGCACACTATACCAGTTGATTTTTATACACAGCTTTTCTCTCAGCTCATTCATGCATATTAAAATAATAATAATAATGAAATATTGTGTACAGTGCTCAGGTGCACTACAACTCATTAAAGGTGCATGTATAGTACATAGAATAATATTCAAATGTCAGGAAAATGAACAGTTAATATTTAACATCAATTGGAGCATACTCGCATCATTTTTTCTCCAACTTTCACCTTTCACATATCCTCTGCTTTCCCCGCTTATATGTACAACATATATTTTGTTTCATTTCTCTGTGTTATCCATAAAATCAAAATAAAATTATTAAGAAAGAAAAATATTCAATTAATTGTTTCTACTTTAGGCACAAGGCCAGCAATTACTCAGTGCATTACTGGTACTTTATTTTATTGACCCCGTAAGGATGAAAGGCAAAGTCAACCTCGGCAGGATTTGAACTCAGATCGTAAAGGGACGTAACTATGCTGGAAAGCATGGCATCCGACCCTCTACCGATACTGCCATTCAATTAATGATAGTAAAGTATGAAATACTAGCCTTAAGAGAAGCTGTTAGCTACTATAAGGTATCTAGTGTTACAAAAATATGTCGAAGGGCTGTGGAATTGTGAAAAAAGTAAAGAGACATGGCTACCTATAGTTAGTCACAGATTAAGGGGTCAACTAGGTTGTACCTAGGGGCCCCACAATATTTAAAGGGCTTCTTCTTCTTCACCCTCTTTTTCTAGCGAGGGTCGTGGAGGACAGTCCTCAAATACTCACTCCAGCAGGTCATATCAGAAGCAACTGTCCTCAACTGATCTGGCTGTATCTCCCAAGTGAGACCAGCCAAGCTTATGGATATTATCCAACCATCTTGCTCAGGGTCTACCTCTGGGGTCTCCTGCTGGTTGGTTTTGCCCATAAAATCTGTTCGCTGATTCAAGCAAAAACAACCGGGCTTCACATTAATTTTTTTTTTCGTGTTTTTGCTACCATATATAAAATATATTATACCAAACAGGAAATTTCCAGCTAGAGGTTCTATGGCAGCAGCTTCACCCCACCTCACCTTACAGTTTGTCCTACACAATTAAACACCTATTTAATCAAGTTATGTAACGCTATGGCCTTCCCTGATGATGGATTTGAACAATTGGTTAAAGATATCAGTTCCATTTAATGTTTGCAAAAATAAATAAAATTTTCAGTTTTCTCACAGGGAATCATTTTCTTGTTTTGATTCCCTTTGAAACTCAATATGTAACAATATCCACAAACAGATCAATATTTCTCACAGATGATGGTGGTGGTGATGATGGTGATGACATACAGAACAATATCATAGATATTTACACAGTAATCTCTTTTCTATTTATTATTCTATGTTTACATGGTGGAGACAATTGATCTGTTTGTGCTCCTGGTTGATGTCCCTCGTCTCTTCGGAGTAATAACTCAACTGGGGAGTAGACAGTCTGTGGGTGGGATGTGGATGGGTTTGTGGTTGATGGTGGTGGTGTTGATCACCATCATCATCATAATAATAATCATCTCACCACCATTATCACCATCACCCCCACCATCATCATAATAATAATCATATCACCATCATCATAATAATAATCATCACCATCATTATCATTATCATCATCCTCATTATCATCATCTCATCATCATCATCATTTCACCATCATCATCATCATCACCATCACCATCATCGTCACCATCACCGACACCACCACCATCATCACCATCACCATGTCAGCATGATCATCATCTCATCATCACCATCTCACCATCACCATCATCATCATCATCACCACCATCACCACCATCTCACCATCATCATCATCATCACCATCATCAGTATGAGGTTTCTATGGCTGGATGCCCTTCCTAATGCCAACCATTTTACATAAAGTACTTATTGAGTGCTTAGAACGGCTAACTGCCTGTAATTGTAGTTATGCACTTACCTAACATGGGTGTGTGTCTGCATGTGTGTGTGGGTGTCTGTGTGTGTGTTTTTATATGAAGGGTGCATCAAACCTGAACTGCCGAGAGCTCCCACCCAAGATCTAAGGGGTAAGAAATAAAGTACTTTCTCAAAGACTGATGATATTTCAAACTTAGAATTAATTTTCTTTCTTTTTTCAGGTGATAAACACCAAGATATTGACTCAGAATTTGAACCCCGAGAAATTCATTTCACAGAGAAATTATATGGCAAAATGATACAAAGTAAAGTTACATGGAAGGCACCATTAAAACGTCAGTAAAATACCTTCACCCTTTAGCATTCACATTACTCCATATTTAGTATTATATTTTCATAGCAAAAGGCTTTATCTCACTAATTACCTCACATAATGCAAGGTGGTCGTGGAGGTGCCACAGCAAAAAAGCACCCAGCCCACACTGTAAAGTGGACGTGTAGGTGCCACGAAAAAGCACCAAGCACTCACTGTAAATGAGGTTGGTGTTAGGAAGGGCATCCAGCTGTAGAAATCAAGCCAAATCAGTTCTTCTATGAGCAAGGCATGGTCAGCCGACCAGACACTGCCCACAACAGGACAACCCGTCTAACCCATGCTAGCGTGGAAGAACGGACGTAAAACGGTGATGATGAATTACCTCACATAATATCGAATCTATGGCATTTTGGTATTTATTTTGAGAACAATACCTTAACATCAGTATGAGCAGCTGGTTAGAGCCAGTTTGAACAAGAAGCGGTGAGAGAATTCTGGCTGGATGTGGCTGACTAGCCAGCTTAATTACTAAAGGGTTAATATTTTGTTAATTAACAGACATTTTTATTATAAGTGATTTGTGCTACCACCATTACTACGTAAGTGACTAAGATCATATCATTTCCTCATACTACCGTCACTGTTATTTTCTTAGCATGTGTCCTACTTTCTTAGCATGTGTCCTACATTCTTAGCATGTGTCCTACACATATTTTCAACATTTCAGCTGTCGTTGCAGGTCTGCTTTCCCTGCCTTAACGACCTTAACTATCTTAACGATCTTCTTTACCATCAATAACTTATCCCTTGACTGAGTCAACTTCAATTATTCTCTTTCTCTCTTATAGAATTGATTCAAGCTGTGTTTCATATTAGAATTACTGCATTGCCGGGTCTCTTTCTTCCTGGAATCCACTTTTCTTCCACCAAAAACATTCTGACTCACAATAGTACACTGCTTTACAATCTAGAACACCTGACAGTAATACACTACAATCTAGAACAGGTATGTCAAACATGTGGCCCGTGGCCCTTTACAAGTACACCTTGTGTCAATCATGATGAGAATAGTAATTATAAAATACCTATATTTACTACTAATGTGAACCTTGTAAAGTGGTCATGCTGGTGACATGACAAAAAGTGCCCAGTCCACCCTATAAAGTGGTCATGCTGGTGACATGACAAAAAGTGCCCAGTCCACCCTATAAAGTGGTCATGCTGGTGACATGACAAAAAGTGCCCAGTCCACCCTATAAAGTGGTCATGCTGGTGACATGACAAAAAGTGCCCAGTCCACCCTGTAAAGTGGTCATGCTGGTGACATGACAAAAAGTGCCCAGTCCACCCTGTAAAGTGGTCATGCTGGTGACATGACAAAAAGTGCCCAGTCCACCCTGTAAAGTGGTCATGCTGGTGACATGACAAAAAGTGCCCAGTCCACCCTGTAAAGTGGTCATGCTGGTGACATGACAAAGTGCCCAGAGAGAGACACACACAGACAGACACTGGCACACACGCACGCGTGCACACAGACACTGGCACACACACACACACACACACACACACACACCACCCCCCCACACACACACACCACACACACACACACACCTAATATATATTTTCTTTCTCTTTGTCTCCAGATAAAGTTCCAGGTTTCTTAATAATTCTGGTGAACAGTACTTGGCAAGAATATTTTTTCTATAATTTAAGTCAGGAAGATTTTCTCTTCAACAATTCCGAGGTTGGTTTTTTTTGGTAGAATTTCTTATTCTTTTTTTTAAATTTAATTTTTTTTTTAAATTCAATTTTTTTTTTCAAATTCAATTTTTTTTTTTTATTTAATTTTTTTTTTAAATTTAATTTTTTTAATTTAATTTATTTATTTTTTTGCCATGTTTGCAATGCTTCTCCATTCCATCCAGGCCTGCATCACTGGGGTAGCAAGGCTGATTTCTACTATCTCCTAATAAGTTTGCTCTTTTTTCTTATTTCTTTTTGCCTTACTTTTCACTCGTTGGTGTAATTGGTCATTCTTTTGAGGTTTAGCAATTATTATATACACACACAAGAACATAATTGTTTCTACTTTTGGCACAAGGCTGGCAATTACCCCAGTGTATTACTGGTACTTTATTGTATCCCCCCCCCACCCCACCCGTAAGGATGAAAGGCAAAGCTAACCTCAAACACACAAAAGAACATAATAAAGCAATGACCTTGAAGTTATTGAGTGCTCTACCGTACATTACCTACAATCCCTAGTTGAGGTCAGCAACCAATCAGATGAGTTATTGGAAGGTACATCTATGGACGATGTTGTTTTTCACTTTGATGTTGCTTATATTTGATGTTGAAAAATATGTAATTGTTCTGACATTTTTATATTTTCTCTTTCAGATTATATTCACGTTTGCGTGCGAGAAAGATATTAAATCAAGTTTTTACATATGTCTCGGGGGAAAGAATTGTCATCTAGGTATATTTTATATGTATATCAAATTCATCATCATTTTACATCCCCACATGCACACATACGCCATGCATTTAAATATATATATATCATCATCAGTGTTTTATGTCCATTCTTCCACGCTATCATGGTATATCTCCTGGCATTTCTCAATTTTCTCACTTTTATTATTATTATTATTATTATTATTATTATTGGCAGTATCGGTAGAGGGTTGGACGCTATGCTTTCTAGCATAGTTACGTCCCTTTACAGTCTGAGTTCAAATCCCGCCGAGGTTAACTTTGCCTTTCACCCTTACGGGGTCGATAAAATAAAGTACCAGTAATGTACTGGGTAATTGCTGGCCTTGTGCCTAAAGTAGAAACAATTATTATTATTATTTCATTTTGTTTTTTTACACGCAGAAATGCCCATTTGTACCGTCCTGTATTGTCCTGTACTGTCTACCTTAATGTCTACTTTATGTAAACCCTTGTGGTTAATAAAGAAAGCATTATTATTATTTCATTTATCTTGCTTTATGTTCATACGAGTTATCACCAAGTCACAACCAGTGACCTCAAGAGACAACAAGGTCCATCATGTTCAAGAAAGAGCACACATACGCACCGATGTATCTTTAGTGATGTACTTATATTGACAGAATCTTCCTTAGTATATGGGCAGTTCTCATTAGTACTATCTTTTGTATTTCTTCTATACGCGGCTTTTCTGGGATTTGGGATAGGTAATCATTAGACGCCTTAGGTAATCATTAGACCCCTTAGGTATCATTCCTAGAGCACCTACAACCACTGGTATTATTTTAGTTCTCAACTTCCACATTTTTCCGATCTCTATCTTCACACTTGCTCAATTTTTAAAAAATTCAAAACGATTTACTCTGCCCCCAGATATTATTATTATTATTATTATTATTATTATTATTTATATTTTCCAGCGTCAGTTCCTTCAGTTTCTACAACAACAACAACAACAACAACAACACAAACTATCAGAGAAATAAACACTTTGTATCCTGTCGGTATGTCATGATTGCTTTAAGACAATTTTAATATCTGAAAGAATTAATTGTAAATATAATATAATTGTTTCTACGTTAGGCACAAGGCCAGCAATCACCCAGTGTATTACTGGTACTTTATTTTATCGACCCCGTAAGGATGAAAGGCAAAGTTATAATATAATATAATATAATATAATATAATGATATAATCAACATTCCACTCACCATAAAATTACAGGCCATGTGTCTAGATTAGAAATAATTAAGTATGGTGGATTGGCAGAATTGGTCGAGCGTCAGATGAAATGCATTGCAACATTTCATTACGGCACTGTACATTCTAGTTTCAAATCCCACCAAGGTCATCTTTGTTTTTCTTCCTTCCAGGGTTGATAAAAATACTTGTTTCTTCTTTTGGCACAAGGCCAGCAATTACCCCAGTGCATTACTGGTACTTTATTTTATCAACCCAATGCATTACTGGTACTTTATTTTATCAACCCCAGTGCATTACTGGTACTTTATTTTATTGACCCCCGTAAGGATGAAAGGCAAAGCTCGCCTCAGCGGGATTTGAACTCAGACCGTAAAGGGGCGTAACTCTATGCTACAAAGCATGGCGTCAGACCCTCTACCAATACTACCAATTCACAGGTTTGATAAAATAATGTGCCAGTTTAATGCCTCAATTAGAAATCATTATTATTTCTAGGCAGTGGATTGGCAGTATCAGTAGAGCGTCAGATGCCATGCTTTGCAGCATAGAGTTATGGCCCTTTATGGTCTGAGTTCAAATCCTACGGGGTCGATAAAATAAAGTACCAGTAATGCACTGGGGTCAATTTAATCGACTTTCCTCTCCCCCAAAATTGATGGCCTTGTGCCTATATAAGAAACCAATATTTATATTAAGATTGGGCAACAGAAACGTTGGGTCCTTGTTCTGCATTTTAACTTGGCCTTTCCACTTTCCTTAGGTTGAGGGAGAAACTTAATTCCATGTCCAGTCAAAGACTAGCTTGATATTAACGTCTTCACTTGTACCACCCAAATATGTGGCCCAGGTCCTAGATGGCTTTGTGTCTAAGTCAGAAATCCTTATTATTGTGTAGTGCTCAGGTGCACTACAACTCATCAAAGGTGCATGTATAGTACATAGAATCATGTAGAAATGTCTGGAAAGTGAACAGTGTATGAGT
>OZ024754.1:40986955-40991955 GCA_964016885.1 Eledone cirrhosa
TTTATACTTGTGCGAGTCTGTGTGTGTTTATATCTATATACTCATACACGCCAACATTTTATCTTGGTTAGCTATGTTAATTTGTTCACAAGAGTTTGTAATAAAATAATTATTTAACCCTTTAGTATTTACTTTAATTTACAGTATATATACTATTATATTTTTGTGGTAAAAGCTTTATCTCACATAATATTGAATCCATGCTATTTTGAGAACAGTACCTTAACATCAGTATGAGTAGCCAGTTACAGCCAGTTTGAACAGAAAGAAGCGAGAGAATTCTGGCTGGATACGGCCAGTTTAAATGTTAAAGGGTTAACTAAAAGCTTGGCTTTGTACCCTTTTTATATATAAAATACAATTACCCTTTAATTTGGCCAGCATGGAGCCATGAAGCGTATGTTGATTCTTCAATTATCGGTGGTTCCAATAAGAATTCTTCCCCATAGGAAACCATGGTAGGGAGATCTAAATATAAGCAGGGCCACATAGAATACTTTTTTTTTTTTTTTTTTCTATCTTAATAAATAATATTGCTTCTCTCATTGAGAAGTTTAAGTATTAGAAACTAATTAGCCTTTAATTAATATATATATATACTTATTTTATTAATCTTGAGACTTAACCCTTCAACATTCACATTATATATACTATTGTATTTTCGCGGTAAACACTATCTCACATAAGATTGCATCTATGAGAATACCTTAACATCAGTATGAGTGGCTAGTTACAGCCAGTTTAAACAAAGAGGCGAGAGAATTCTGGCCGGTTTAAATGTTAAAGGATTAATCTTAAAATAATTGTTTCTACATTTGGCACAAGGCCAACAATTACCCCAGTGTATTACTGGTACTTTATTTTATCAACATACTCTCACCCACCTTCCATTTAGTAATAATGGTTTCTAATTTAGGCACTACGCCAGCAGTTTGGAGGAAGGGGAAAGTCAATTACATTGACACCAGAACTTAACTGGTACTTTACCTTTCATTCTTACAGGATCAATAAAATAAAGTTGTTCTTGGTGGGATTTAAACTCAGAACATTGAGGGAGGGCTGCAACTAAATATGAAACATTTCATACCAATTTCCTTCCTCATAGGTCACTTTAGCTATCCTGTGGGGTTGAAAGCTGCTGAGTTGATGTACCATATGTCTACAGGAAAGATAAGGTGACCTGAATTGATGTACCCTATGTCTAACAGGGAGGGTCCAAAACCTCTTTACAGGACAGCAAACAGGGTGACCTGAGTTGGTGGACCATATGTCTAACATGGAGGGCCAAACCACTTGTCCAAAGGACAAGAAAGAAGAGGGCCTGTTGGAGCCCATGTTTAAGGGACAGAGTTTAGGGTATCTGTTGTGTTGTCTTCAACATTTTTAAAGGGCAAAAAAAAAAATCAGTAAATATAAAATCAAAAGTATTTGTGAGTATGGGAGAGGGGGACAGAGGAGAAGAGAAATGGGAGAAGAGGATAAAGGTGGTTCAGGAGAGAAAGAGTGATGTCTTTGTAGAAAGCAAAATGCAGTCATTAAAAGAATAAAACATAGAATCACCAAAATAAGATATCAAAAATGAATCAAAGACTGAACTGGTTTTGACACCAGTTTGATTTTATTTTAATCTTTTCAGTTTTATCTCCACTGATCAAATATCTAGATTTACAAATCAAATACATAGAAATATTTATTATTTAAACAACCACACCTTCAGAATAAATTAATGGTTTGAAAAATAATCTACGAAGATTATTATCAGCACTTTATCATCATCACCATCATCATCATCAGTATCTTTTTGGCAGTGGAAACCATGTAAGAAAGAACAATTGTTTGTTAGTTTTCAACATTATAAACATTAAATACTATATGATGCTGGGTGAGGATGGCACAATATCATTTGTCTAGATCACACAGAAAATTACAGGCAGAATTTTTAATAAAATAGTACCAACTCTCAGGTGAAACAACATATTACGATAGACTATTTCCATAGATCTCGGACAATGACCATAAACATCGGACAATGGTCATACACATTGGTCAGTCAACACACAACAATCAACAGATATTTAAAAGAATAAAAATGAAATTTACAGCTCAAACGTATGCTGGCCTAGCTGGCCGCCCATAAGGTGGTATTTCGGAGGTTATTTGGGTATTTTAATAACAGGGTCTCCAGCCCTATCATGAGAAGTAATGTGAAATAAAACATCTTACTCAAGAATACAAAGCTGACCAGTTCAGGAATCACATTTATAATCTCAGGATCACGAGTCTATAGCCACCTAAATAGGAGACAGACCTTCACATCAATATATAAGGGAGACAACCACCATATGTGACAGTCAATCACCATGACAACCGCTATATCTGACAGACAACCAACACATCTGACAGACAATCACCATGACAACCAACATACATGACAGACAACCAACACATCTGACAGACAATCACCATGACAACCAACATACATGACAGACAACCAACATACATGACAGACAACCAACACATCTGACAGACAATCACCATGACAACCATCCTACATGACAGACAATCAACTGATGACAATTAGCCACCATGTAATTATTTAACATAAAACCTAAATTACAGATTTGGTCACCTACTTGGTGCCATTTCTGTAAGAGAAAGAGTCTTTGTAGCAGTAACACTTGTAGAACTAGTTGTGGTTGGTGCTTCTGTTGTTGTTGGTGGTGGTGGTGGTGGTGTTGTGGTTGGTGGTGGTGGTGGTGGTGGTGGTGGTGTTGTTGTTGTTGTTGTTGGTGGTGGTGTTGTTGTTGGTGGTGTTGTTGTTGGTGGTGGTGGTGTTGTTGGTGGTGGTGTTGGTGGTGGTGCTGTTGTTGTTGGTGGTGGTGTTGTGGTTGGTGCTTCTGTTGTTGGTGGTGGTGGTGGTGTTGTTGATGGTGGTGGTGGTGTTGTTGTTGTTGTTGTTGGTGTTGTTGTTGATGCTTCTGTTGTTGGTGCTTCTGGTGGTGGTGTTGTTGTTGGTGGTGGTGGTGTTGTGGTTTGTGGTGGTGTTGTTGTTGTTGATGATGCTTCTGTTGTTGTTGGTGTTGTTGCTGCTGGTGGTGTTATTGCTGTTGATGCTTCTGTTGTTGGTGTTGTTGATGCTTCTGTTGTTGCTATAACTGTTGCTGCTGTTGGTGTTGCTGTTGATGCTGTTACTGTTGTGGCTGCTGTGGCTGCTGAGGTTAACTGTGTGGATGCAGGAGGGCAGGGCGCCATCGTGGATGCAGGAGGGCAGGGCACCATCGTGGATGTAGGAGTGCAGGGCACCACTGTGGGTGTAGGAGGGCAGGGTATCACTGTGGGTGTAGGAGGGCAAGGCACCACCGTGGATGCAGGAGGGCAGGGCACCATCGTGGATGTAGGAGTGCAGGGCACCACTGTGGGTGTAGGAAGGCAGGGCACCACCGTGGATGCAGGAGGGCAGGGCACCACCGTGGATGCAGGAGGGCAGGGCACCATCGTGGATGCAGGAGGGCAGGGCACCATCGTGGATGTAGGAGGGCAGGGCACCACTGTGGGTGTAGGAGGGCAGGGCACCATCGTGGATGCAGGAGGGCAGGGCACCACTGTGGGTGTAGGAGGGCAGGGCACCACCGTGGATGCAGGAGGGCAGGGCACCACTGTGGGTGTAGGAGGGCAGGGCACCACCGTGGATGCAGGAGGGCAGGGCGCCATCGTGGATGCAGGAGGGCAGGGCCCCACCGTGGGTGATGGAGGGCAGGGCACCATCGTGGATGTAGGAGGGCAGGGCACCATCGTGGATGTAGGAGGGCAGGGCACCACTGTGGGTGTAGGAGGGCAGGGCACTACTGTGGGTGTAGGAGGGCAAGGCACCACTGTGGGTGTAGGAGGGCAGGGCACTACTGTGGGTGTAGGAGGGCAGGGCACTACTGTGGGTGTAGGAGGGCAGGGCACCATCGTGGGTGTAGGAGGGCAGGGCACCACCGTGGGTGATGGAGGGCAGGGCACCACTGTGGGTGTAGGAGGGCAGGGCACCATTGTGGGTGTAGGAGGGCAGGGTACCACTGTGGGTGCAGGAGGGCAGGGCCCCACCGTGGATGTGGAAGGGCAGGGCGCCACCGTGGATGTGGAAGGGCAGGGCGCCACCGTGGATGTGGAAGGGCAGGGCACCACCGTGGATGTGGAAGGGCAGGGCACCACGGTGGATGTGGAAGGGCAGGGCACCACCGTACTTACCTGTGTAAGAGCAGGTGGGCAAGGTACCGGTGTGGTTACCTGTGTGGAGGAAGAACTAGGCAATGTTGTGATAACCTGTGCAGTTACAGGAGGGCAGGGCACCACTGTGGTTACCTGTGTGAGTGTAAGAGGGGAAGGTAACGTGGTTACCTGTATAGGTGCAGAACTAGGTAATGTTGAGGTCACCTGTGTTCGGGTAGGAGGGCAAGGTACCATCGTGGTTACCCGTGTTCGGCTTGGACAGGGTACTATTGTGGTTACCCGAGCAGGTGATGGCAATGTTGAGGTCACCTGTGTTCGGGTAGGAGTGCAGGGTACCACCGTAGTTACCTGTCTAGATGCAGAACTAGGTAATGTTGAGGTCACCTGTGTTCGAGAATGAGTGCAGGGTACCACTGTGGTTATCTGAGTAGGTCCTGACAGCTGGGAAACAGCTGAGTTCCCAGCTTGATTTGCGTTTATCCTTGATTCTGTTGGTGACACTAGGTACATGTGGACCACAGTCTGTTTTTGATTGTGAGGACGAACTTCAACTAGTATAACTTTCTGCGTGCCGTTATCATTACTGATTTCAGCTTCTGTGATACTAACGATCTCATCTTGTAAGGTATTGATGTGCTTGTTTAAGCCCATCTGCTGTAGAAATGTCCTCGCCAATGAGCTCCTGTCTTTGACAACTTCAGCCGAGTTGGCCAGCAAGTCCGATGTGGTATTCGGGTTACCTGCAGGAATTTCTTTCCGACCACCTTCAGCGGTTGCTACTTCAG
>OZ024754.1:40996955-41051955 GCA_964016885.1 Eledone cirrhosa
GTAAAAATCAAAGAGAACTACTGAAAAGAACGTATTGATTGGAAAAAATAATTGATAATTTACAATTAACTTGAATTACATGTATACATATGTGTGTGTTTGTATGTGTGTGTGAGCGTTTGTGTGTGAGCATTTGTGTGTGAGCATTTGTGTGTGAGCATGTGTGTGAGCGTTTGTGTGAGTGAGTGTGTATGTGTGAGTGAAAGTGTGTATGTGTGTGTGAGTGTTTGAGTGTGTGTGTGTGTGCATGCTAATATATATATATATATATGTTAAGCAATCTAAATCCTTAGAGCTTAATGAATTTCATGGTGATTTACAATAGCAATTCTTAGAAGATAGAGGATTTGTAGAAATAGATAAAGAATTATTTGGGCATGTCTTGTTGAATGTGTGGCAAGTATTTCCAGATAGAGTTGAAATGTGTGGCCAGCTAGGAAAGGAATCATTATAGCATGGTAAATGTATGGCAGTAAACTGCTGTGGTTAGACAGCTAGATAGGGAGAGAGAGGGGGAGGGCAATATAAGATTTAGATAATGTAAAAATGACTTTGGTGGAATTACATTAGATTGTAAAAGACAAAACATCATACAGGATCAAGAACTAGACAGAAAGAAGCATCTAAGCCAGACCAACAAAGAGATAGAGAGTCTGACAAATTATAGTAATGGCAAATAGGTGAGAGAAGGAATTTGGTTTAAAAAAAAAAAAAAAAAAACCCGTGACAAACAAACCTTGATCTGTTGTGGTTGATGGCATTGTCTTGATGGAACGGTTCATTCTCAGATATGATGAGTATATCATCTTGGACGGCTTCTTCCATAACAACTTCTTGGGTGGAAGGAGCATTAGTTTCTGATTGAATAATGAAATCTTTTTTGCAAACTGTGAAAGAGAAAAATGTTGACTTATTTAGTGAAATAAATATTATTATTATTATTATCATCTATAGGTTAACTTTGCTTTTCATCCTTACGGGATCGATAAAATAAAGTACCAGTAATGTACTGGGGTAATTGCTGGCCTTGTGCCAAAAGTAGAAACAATTATTATCATTTATAGTAATAATAATTGTTTCTACTTTAGACACAAGGCCAGCAATTTGAAGGGGACGGGAAAGTCGATTAACTCGATCCCAGTGCATTACTGGTACTTTATTTCATTTACCTCATAAGGATGAAAGGCAAAGCTCAACATGGCGGGATTTGAACTCAGAATGTAACGGGCCGAAACTATGTCACAAAGCAGGGTGTCCGACCCTCTACCGATTCTGCTAATCCACCGCTCTAACAAGGTCAACAATTTTGTGGGACAGGAAATCAATTACATCAACACCAAAATGTGACTGGTACTTTATTTTATCAATCCTGGAAGGATGATAGGCAAAGTGGAGCTTGGTGGAATTTGAACTCTGAATATAAAGGGAACAATAATGGTTTCTGGTTTAGGCAGAAGGCCAACAATTTAAAAGAAATAAAAACCTTCACCTTTCTTTTGTTTTCTTTTTGGAGTATTTGTTTTTGCTGTTTTATTATTCTTCTTTAATTTAACTTTATCTTGTTTCAACTTTTTGGCAGGAGTTTCCCCTTCATTCACATCCTCCTCACTCTCAGATTTGTCTTCAAACAAATGTTCATCAAAATGCAACTGTTGTTCTGTACAGAAAAATATATAAACATTATATATATCATTAACCCTTTCACTACCATATTTCTAATGAAAGACAGTCTGTCATTAACCCTTTCATTAACATATTTCTAATGAAAGATACTGTCTATATCATTAACCCTTTCATTACCATATTTCTAATGAAAGACACTGTCTATGTATTTAACCCTTTCATTATCATATTTCTAATGAAAGACACTATGTCATTAACCCTTTCATTACCATATTTCTAATCAAAGACACTGTCTATGTCATTAACCCTTTCATTACCATATTTCTAATGAAAGACACTGTGTCTTTAACCCTTTCATTACCACATTTCTAATGAAAGACACTGCCTATGTCTTTAACCCTTTCATTACCATATTTCTAATGAAAGATACTGTCTATGTCTTTAACCCTTTCACTACCATATTTCTAATCAAAGACACTGTCTATGTATTTAACCCTTTCATTACCATATTTCTAATGAAAGACACTGCCTGTCATTAACCCTTTCATTACCATATTTCTCATGAGATACATTTTATTTAAATCAATTAATGAAGAATTTGAAACATAATTTAACAATAGGTTCTTATATTCAATAGAAACCCTTTAAAATAAGTTTGGGACAGTTTGGTATGAAATGCGTTACCCAGGAAATACTAAGAGGTTACTTACTTATAGCTTTGTCTATCAACCATCTGTTTTTTCTCTCTTCTCGTTTAAATTTATTCTATTATAAAAAACAATATCAATAAACATTAATAGGACAAAATAAAAAACATAACATAACAGATAAACATTATATAATATAAACAAGTCATATAAATACTGTACAATATAAACACTGTACAACAAACATAACAAACAGTGTATAATATAAATATGACAAATCCAACATTCAAATATAATCAATATAAGCAATACAGACCTTCAGATCTCTCCTAGTTTTATTGGGAAATAAATTCGACATCATTGAGAAATCAGTTCCAACTGTACTTAAGGCCAAGAAAAATTTCTTTGTTTCTGGAGACAGCAAAAGTTAAAAAGGAACACATTACAAAGAATATTTTAAAGCAAAGAGACTCTTTAACAAAACTAAGTTACTATACTTCAACAATACAATATAAATGTTTAACTAGTTACTAACTACCAAGGAATAATACTGATATCAGTCCCTAGGAAAGTTTTTACACTGAGGTCTTCTGGAAAGTTTTTACACTGAGGTCTTCTGGAAAGTTTTTATACTGAGGTCTTCTGGAAAGTTTTTATACTGAGGTCTTCTGGAAAGTTTTTATACTGAGGTCTTCTGGAAAGTTTTTATACTGAGGTCTTCTGGAAAGTTTTTATACTGAGGTCTTCTGGAAAGTTTTTACACTGAGGTCTTCTGGAAAGTTTTTACACTGAGGTCTTCTGGAAAGTTTTTTAAAAACACTAGATGCCTGCTTATGAAAAGAGTAAGCAGGATTTGGTCAAAAGTGGTTGTGTGTTGATCTGATAGTTATTTTGAGGATCATAGCTGAGCAATCTAGAAACTGGTCATCTACTCCGATACCTAAATTTCATAGACTATGAAAAGGTTTTTAATAGTCTACTGTGAGACTATGTGGAAATTGGTGAGGCACTGTTGCATCCTACTGAAAACTGTGGAGATTGTACAGTAATCATATACAGTTTTCTAAGGAACTTCACAGTAAAGACCAGAGCCTACAAAGGTTGTCTCTTATCTGCTGTGTTCTTGTTAAGGATTAATAGTTTAATGAAGAACACAGGTGACAGGAGGTCTGAAATTCTGGAATTCAATGGACTATATGAAAACAACTTCCCCAAATTAGGAGAAAATAACAGAAAAAACTATAATTAAATTTCCAAGAGAAAATCTCACCTTTCAGAGACCATTTAGACTTGGGAGTATATTTACGGAAGCTGCCATAATTTGAATATATATCTGTTTCATCTACAGTCTCAGAAGAAATAGGGGCTGATGGCTGAGTATTGCTGATTACTAAGCTGTGGAAGGAATGGTGAGATATTTACTGCAGTAGAAAATTGATAAGAAAAGAATGATTAACAGTAGAGTAAATATTAGGTCAGGTCAGTCTTCTGTCTGCTACTGATACCATGTAACCCAGTACAACCTGCTTCATGGTCAAGTGGTCACGAAATAAACCAACTCCCTCACCAGACCAATGTCTGGTCAGGTCAGTCTTCTGTCTGCTACTGGTACCATGTAACCCAGTACAACCTGTTCCATGGTCAAGCGGTCACCAACTAAACCAGGTCTCCTACCAGACCAATGTCTGGTCAGATCAGTCTTGTCAGCTACTGGTATCATGTAACCCAGTACAACCCGTTCCATGGTCAAGCGGTCACCAACTAAACCAGGTCCCCTACCAGTCTGGTCAGGAGGGTAAGTGAAACCCAAGTACCACAAAAGACAAGAGCTGTTATAAGGGCTGAGCTCCTCAGAGTCAGGCCATCCACCCCAACTATGAGTTAAATAGCCTCACCAACTCACAATTGGCCAAGCGTGATATGGCTACACCCCGACATGACCAAGGAGGGGTTCCTCCAACAGGAGTGGGAAGGCCCTGGGTTGGATTGGAAATATTAGAAAGTTCTTTTCCAATCATCAGTCTCATTTTACATCTGCTTTTCCCTGCATGCAAGGGTGGGACGGGTCCTATTCAGCACAGCATCTCTCTACTTGTCACAGTCCTTCGTCATCTCCTCCGTGAGCTTCAGCAATCTAAGATCAGCTCTCACCACCTCCGCCCATGTTCAATCATCATCACTATTTAACATTTGTTTTCCATGCTTGAATGAGTTAAATGGGCTGTCACGGTATGTGGACCAGGTGACGTTTTGCTCATAAACTTCAGTTTGATCTTGGTTTTCTATGGTTGGATGCTCTTCTTAACACCATCAACCTTACAGAGTGAACTGAGTACTTTTTTTTCATGGCATCAGAACTACCACCTTACAGGGTGGACTGGGTACTCTTTTTGTCATGACATAAGAACTACCTAACATGTTACAGGGTGAACTGGGTGCTTTTTGTTGTGGCATCAGAACTACCCCATTATAGGGTGGACTGGGGCTTTTTGTTGTGGCACCAGAACTACCCCTTTACAGAGTGGACTGGGTGCTTTTTGTTGTGGCATTGATATGACTTTTTTCCCTCCCATACGAATATCAAAAGATTATGAGGAATTTAGAAATATGAAGAATTCCCTAACTTAGCAAAGTTAGAGAGTGGCGTTACTTTGGATAACTTTGGTGGTTTACCTTTCTTCATTTATAACAATGTTTCCATCGGCACCGATCTTAACTTGAGGCACTGCAAAAGGTTCATTTTCATTACTTTGTGTTTCAGGAACCTTAGCCGGGATGTCTTCTCCAAGTCGTATTGTTCGAGTAGTTTTCTTCTCAGGAGACCTGGCAGATTAAAGTTGAACAAGAAAGATATAAAAACAGAGAAATCATCATCATCAACATTACCGTTTAATGTGTATTTTCTAGGCCTGCATTTGTTAAATGGATTGTTTCATGCCAACGATCAGTTGGTCTCTCATGAGATTGTATCTTTCTTAGGTGCTTTAACCTTTTAGCATTTAAACTGGCTGTATCTGGCTAGAATTCTCTCACCTCTTTCTGTTCAAACCAGCTGTAACTGGCCACTTATAGTTATGTTAAGGTATTGTTCTCAAAATAAATAATATCAAAATCTCATAGATTCAATATTATGAGATAAAGCCTTTATCTCGAAAATACAATAGTAAATAGAGTAATGTAAATGCTAGAGGGTTAATGATAGGGGTCTCCAGCCCTAGCATGAAAAGCAACATGTCTTGCTCAAGAACATAACATGCCACTCATTCCAGGAATCAAACCCTATAGCCTTATGGTTGTGAGACCAACACCCTAACCCCTAGGCCATACTTCACCACAGAGACCAACAGCCTAACCATTTGGCCATACAACTTCACTACATACAATCTTCACTATAAGATATTTACTTCATAGGACTTGATATTGGATTCCAATATATTAAATCTCTCATTCGCATTTTAGATCTATCAGGAGGTTTGTCAGCCGGGTGTTCAGAGAGGTCAGGCTTCTTTTGCTTCTGAAAACAACAAAGGGAAAAACTTTCTTAGTAAATGGTTTGTAACTTTTGACATCTTGTAATGATTTAGTAGAAAATATCTAAAAACAGATTTGTTAACTCAAATCTTTATAATATCTTTACTTGTGGACAGAGTTTGCTTTTAACATCCTGTAATAATTAGCAGAAAAAATCTAAAAAACATAACCACCAAAGTGCTGGTGCCATGATAAAATGCTCTCAGTAGAGCTTAATAAGTGTGGTGTAGGAGGCCACTTGCCCATCTGAGGGCTCACTAGTTCTGTTTGAGTACTGACTTGGTCTGGAGAAGACCTGTCTAACCCTTACCAACAGGGGAAAATGAACTTTAAATGATGATGATTTAGAGCATCAGAGAGACTGGTGCTTTAAATTCTAACGGGCTTCCACATAGTTTCTGTGTATTCGTGATAGCGATGATGCAGCATATCCCTGAAATGCTACATGAGGAACCAAGTGTATGGAAAAGATTTATCTTTACCTCTCTCAGAGGAAGAGTTTTTCTGTTCTTCGCAGCTGTCTTTGGTAAAGTGACTGGATATTCCTTTGGTTTGCTGTCTACAACATCATCTTTCATGATACGTGGAACTTTGGCAGGAGAACTGAAATAGGAAGTGGTAGAGATGACTGGACTGTTATACTGATGGTAGTGGTGGTAGTATGGCAGTTGTGATGGTGGTGGTGGTAGTAGTGGTGGTGGTAACAGTGGTAGTGTGGTAGTTGTGGTGATGGTGGTAGTGATAGTGTGGTAATGGTGGTAGTGATAGTGTGGTAGGAGTGTGGCAGTTGTGGTGATGGTGGTAGTGATAGTGTGGTAATGGTGGTAGTGATAGTGTGGTAATGGTGGTAGTGATAGTGTGGTAGTGGTGGGAGTGTGGCAGTTGTGGTGATGGTTGTAGTGGTGGTAGTGGTAGTATGGCAGTTGTGATGATGGTTGTAGTGGTGGTAGTGGTAGTATGGCAGTTGTGATGATGGTGGTAGTGGTGGTGGTGGTGGTGATAATGGTGGTAGTGGTAGTAGTATGGCAATGGTGATGATGGTGGTAGTTGTGGTAGTAAGGCAGTGGTAGTGGTGGTAAAGAATCAGAAATATCTTACTGATCTCCAGAAGATCCATCTTGTTCTGAGTTGATCAACTTATTGACAGAATTAGCCTTAGGGGGAGCTAACTTCACATTAGGTGTAGACTTTGAAGCTGCTTCTTGGCTTAGACCCTCTTCATTTAGGTTCTCTGGTCTTTTGGTACTTCCTAACTTTGGTCGTACTTGGAACTTTGAACGTCTTGAAACAGGAGATTTAATTCTGAATGGAAAAATATAGAAGACTAAAACATGGCTGTGTATTTTAAAAGACTTTTATAATATTAGGATGATGCAGAATTAACGATCACACCTAATTAAATCATCATCATCATCATCATCATCATTTTTAACATCCGCTTTTCCCTGCTTGCAAAGGTAGGACGGGTCCTAATCAGCACAGCATCTCTCCACTTGTCATGGTCCTTCGTCATCTCCTCCGAGAGCTTCAGCGATCTTAGGTCCGCTCTCACCACCTCCGCCCATGATTTTCGTGGTCTTCCTCTACTGCGTCTCCCTTCCACTGGGATTTCTTGGCACTTCTTTACCCAGCGGTCATCCTCCATGCGCATCACATGTCCATGCCAATGCAGTCTTCTCTCCTGCACACTACAGCTTATCGCTCTTATACAGTTTCTCCCTCAACTCGTCTATGCTTGGTCGTTCACGCACATTGACAGTGCACATCTAATCAATGACAAACAATTGTTGATAAAATAAAGTACCAGTAATACACTGGGATAATTGCTGGCCTTGTGCCAAAAGTAGAAACAATTATTTGATGATACACATAGTCAAAATCAATGACATAAATAACTTATTCCAACGATTTTTAAGAAAATATAAGGAATTTTCAATTACTGTATATACTCAGTTCCCATATGAGCACGACAAGGTCAGCCAACCGGACACTGCCTACAACAGGACAACCCGTCTAACACATGCTAGCGTGGAAGAACGGACGTAAAACGGTGATGATGATGACTAAAATATAAGCCACCCACCTCCCATTTTATCATCGATTTTTTGGTCACACATTCTTCAGCTTATATTCAGGTATATATGGTATATAAGGAGAAATGAAGAAAATATCAAGACGACTTACTCGAGGTCTTGACTTTTAGAAAGACTTGAAGGAAGAACAAGAGTTTCATCAGAAGACTTCAACTGTTTGTCTTTCTCACTTGGTGAAGTTAAATGTGTTGTCATGTCACCAGATTCCACCACTGACAAATTACAGGATTCTCCCTGACTACTTGAAGATGTTTCTGTAGCGGCACTTTTTGGTGATGTAGAAGATTGAGAATCAGAAATTATGGGTGTTGAATTACTGAAAATTAATCATTGTAATTAATAGGGAGATAAAATGGAAGTAGTGAACAATTAAAATGGAAGTAGTGAACAATTTATAGCTGTTTACTTTCTACAGTTGAACTTTTCATTACCTTATTTCTAATGAAATACACCACTAATTACAACACAACACTACACACACCACCCCAACCACCCCATTACCAGCCACAGTACAACAACAACACACCACGACTACCACCACTACTACTACTGCCACCACCACCACCATTATTGCTACTAATGCCAACACCATCACTACTGTTACTACAATTGCCACCACCACTACCACGACCATCACCACTACCACCACCACCACTACCTCAACCACAACTACTACTACCACCACTACCACGGCCATCACCACTACCACAACCACCACTACCGCAACCACAACTACTACCACCACCACCATTATTGCTACTAATGCCAACACCATCACTACTGTTACTACAATTGCCACCACCACTACCACGACCATCACCACTACCACCACCACCACTACCTCAACCACAACTACAACCACTACCATCACCACTACCACCACTACCTCAACCACAACTACAACTACTACCACTACCACGGCCATCATCACTACCACAACCACCACTACCGCAACCACAACTACTACTACTACCACCACCACCATTATTGCTACTAATGCCAACACCATCACTACTGTTACTACAATTGCCACCACCACCACCACCAACACCACCACCACTACTACTACTACAATACCAGAAATGATCTAAAACAAGTCAGTAAACCACTTACATCAATTCACACTGTTCACCATTTTCAAAGACAACCACTGTTGTTAGTCCAATAGATTTCTCTTGAGAAAGTTTCTGTAAATGTTCTGGTAATTCTTGCTGTTGACTCTCTGGTTCTTGAACTCTCACTGTTGGTTTCTCTTCTGATTTACTACTTGTACTGTTAAGACGGTTGCCTGGCCTGGCCCCAACTTTCGGCTGAAGAGCAAACCTTGACCTCCTTGAAATAATTTTGGGACTGAAATAAAATAGAGAATTGCTAGGATTATTTCAATTTTATATTTGTTTGTATCAAAATCAGAATATTTTCTCCATCTCTTCCTCACCATCAATCTTTCCACTCCATCTTTCTCTCCCCAGCCTTTCTACAGCCTCAAGTTGACCCAATTTAACCCTTTTGGTACCAACCTGCCCAAAACTGCTTCTCGTTCTATGAAGTAAAACTACCCATTAAAAAATTCTTATTCAAATTAAAATCTTAAAAAATATTTGTTATAAAAACCTTTTAAGTTATGTTACAAATACTATCTTAATAATGAAATGATAGTTATATTGCTAAATCCTTCCAAATAGTTGATTATTTCCAAAATTATTTGAAAACCATACACAGTGCCTTTTATTAGAAATATGGTAAAAAAAAAAGGGTTTAAAACATTAAGAGAAGATATACTTACGGAACATTTGGGGTGGGTTTACTTCTACTGGGTAGGATTTTACCATCAATAGCTGGTTTACCACTGCTGGGTAGAATTTTACCATCAATAGCTGGTTTAACACTGCTGGGTAGGTGTTTACCATCAATAGCTGGTTTAACACTGCTTGGTAAGATTTTACTATCTGGTACATCAATAGAGATCTCACCACTGCTAGGTGGGGTCTTACCATCAGAGGGTATATCATTGGCAGGTTTACTACTGACGGGTATGGTCTTATCAGCTGAAACATCTGTAGCTGGTTTACCGCCAATGGGTAGGGTCTTACCATCAGAGGTTACACCAGTGGCTGTTTTACCACAGCTGGGTAGGGTCTTATCAGCTGGTACATCTATGGCAGGTTTACCACTGATCGGTGAGGTCTTACCATCAGAGGTTACACCAGTGGCTGTTTTACCACAGCTGGGTAGGGTCTTATCAGCTGGTACATCTATGGCAGGTTTATCACTGATCGGTGAGGTCTTACCATCAGAGGTTACATCAGTGGCTGTTTTACCATCTATTGTTACATCAGTAGAGATCTTACTACTGCAAAGTGTGTTCTTACCACTTGATGTTACATTAAGACGTGTCTTACCACTACTAGTTAAGACTTTACCATCAGCTGCAGCAGCAATAATTGTCTTACTACTAGCAGCAGATAGTGTTTTGCTATCTGATGTTAAACCAGTGGCTAGTTTACCACCACTGGGTAAAGTCTTGCTATTAGATACAACAACCTTCTCCTCAACCTTGTAAACCACACTGGTTAAAGGTATAGATAAATCTTCTGGAACCTTCTCTGTTATATATTCTCTCACTAATTCAGTTTTATTATTTTCTGGCACTGATTTTGGTTGTGATATTGATTCTTCTTTCTTTTTTGCAATAGAGGTATTTTGAACCAATGAAGAAGAAACATGTTGGTCTTTCAATACAGAAGGACTAGCTGCTTTTCCAAGGTCACTACTGCCGCTGGTGTTGGACTGACTGGGAACTTTTGCCCTAATCTTTGGTTGTACAGAAAATCTTGACCGTCTAGAAATAACAGGTGCGCTGAAACAGAACAAAATAGTTGAAATTAGCTTTACTTAATAACCAAAATCAATTGATTGAATTTAAAATCTTTACAGAAGTTTTCTTTACTATTTTCCTTTCCTACCACAAACATTTACTCTCGGATCCCAAATAACAGAGTGGGGTGATGGAATCGGTAATTTTTCTAGGTTGTCTTCGTTGATTTTAAAAAAAACCACAATTAGTCATTTAGTTTACCTATTGAGACCCCAACCCATCCTATTTATTTTATAACATATGGGATTTCTTGTAATGTACTTTTTTTTTACTGTAAAATAAAATTAAAATAAAATTTCGCTGGAGATTGATTAGCAAAATTTAATAAGCGGCAGGGTTTGAAAAAATCGGAAAAATTAATAAACAGGGGAGGGTTTATTCAAGAGACGAGAGTATACTTGTTAACAGGTTTGGTTGTTCTATCATGGTTGGTTTATCAGTTGCTAATTTAACAGGAGGTGCAACTCCTCCTGTAAAATTGACGATACAAACCTCCGTAGGGAAGAGTTGCCAGAAGTAATGGAAAATCGTGAATTCTAGAGACTTTGTCACAATAATGATGATGAACTGTTCTGGTAAAACAGAACATCACAAACTTAAAGCTACAGATAAGGACAACATTTTCAATACACATAACCCCCTGATAAAGCTAGATATTCTAACTGCAGAAACCATTAAACCAGAGAGAGAGAGAGAGAAAGAGAGAGAGAGAGAGAGCAAGAGAGAGTGAGAACAAGAGAGAGTGAGAACAAGAGAGAGTGAGAACAAGAGAGAGTGAGAACAAGAGAGAGTGAGAACAAGAGAGAGTGAGAACAAGAGAGAGTGAGAACAATAGAGAGTGAGAACAATAGAGATAGAGAGAGAAAGAGAGAGAGAGAGAGAAGGTGTTGAAGAGGAAAGAATCCCAGTGTTTATGGAATATATAAATACTTACACAACAGGTTTTGAAGTGGTTCCCATAGTCGGGGCACTTTTTTCCACTTCTTTTGCAGAAGAGTTCTCAGCATTTTTAGCATCCAAAATCTTTGTATAGGGGCTCTCTTTAATGATCTTATCTGGTTGTTTTTGGTCATCTTTAACAAGGGTCGTAGCAGGAGTACAGAGGTCAACCGTTTTAACAGGGGTCGTAGCAGGAGTACAGAGGTCAACCGTTTTAACAGGGGTCGTAGCAGGAGTACAGAGGTCAACCGTTTTAACAGGGGCTGTAGCAGGAGTACATGGGTCAACCGTTTTAACAGGGGCCGTAGGAGGAATATACGGGTCAACCGTTTTAACAGGGGCCGTAGGAGGAGTACACGGGTCAACCGTTTTAACAGGGGCCGTAGCAGGAGTACATGGGTCAACCGTTTTAACAGGGGCCGTAGGAGGAGTACACGGGTCAACCGTTTTAACAGGGGCCGTAGCAGGAGTACATGGGTCAACCGTTTTAACAGGGGCCGTAGGAGGAGTACACGGGTCAACCGTTTTAACAGGGGCCGTAGCAGGAGTACATGGGTCAACCGTTTTAACAGGGGCCGTAGGAGGAGTACACGGGTCAACCGTTTTAACAGGGGCCGTAGGAGGAGTATACGGATCAACCGTTTTAACAGGGGCCGTAGGACGAGTATACGGATCAACCACCTGTATATCAGGTGATGCACTAACAAACTGGTCAGTTGCAACACCAACTGCAACCTCACTACTCTGGTCAGTCTGGTCACAGGTCACATTAGCAGCTGCAACAGATGGAATGTGTTTCATTGAGTCCATCGAACCATGTAGACGGGGTACACCAGCCCCACGTAAACGAGTTTTTGGTCGAAGAGAAAATGCAGATTGTGGCTGAGGAGGTTTAGTGTCACTGGAGAAAGAAAAAGAAATTTTTTAAAAATCATTATAATTAGTGAAGATTAGAAGAATGTTGGCAGAGAATGGCAGTGCTCCAGCATGGCCTCAGCCTGTTGGCTGGAACACGTAAAAGAGTAATAGCGAGAGAAATTAAACCAGAGAAAACATTCAAACATTATTCTAGTTCTCACTACACATTATTTAACGTCTGTTAAATAATGTTATGCTAGCAAGGATTGGACAGGTCTTCACAGACTGAATCAACACTCAAGTAGAGCTACATACCTCTCAGATAGGCCGAGGGGCCTATATCTAGCTGTCATACATTTCTACACTCTACCCAAATACATCTTTATCATAGCACCAGCACTAGGGAGGTTGTCGTGTCTTTGATACTACTGAAGAGTTCACCTGATGATGATGATGATGATGTTTACAGAGTTTCTAGTGTGCCAAGCACCTGGCTTTCAGTTTGGGAAAAATTGAGGTTATTGTTCTGGTCAATTGTTATCTCAACAACAACCTATGTTGCTGACACATGGAAGATGGAAATGTACTGCCAGAACAGAAAAACAACTTGATACTTTCCAACAAAGTTGCCACTGAAAGATCCTGAACATTCGATGACAAGACAAGAACACAAACGAAGATGTGCTTCAAAGAGCCAATGTAACATGCCTGAGTCTTGTCATCAAGAGTAGAAGAATGTAGCTGGCAGGGTATGTCCTACAAATGGGGGGACAATACATCAGTAGGAACTGCAATATCAAGGTTGCCAGTTGGTGAGAAAATACCAAATTGTAGGCTAAAAAAGACCTGGAGATCCACCCTCAAAGATGACCTGTGCAGGTGTGATACAAATTGGTTTCGAACACCAACCCTTGACAGACAGAGAAAGATGGAAGAACATAGTGGTCTACAATGAAATATTATCATTAAGTTGACAGAACTTGCTCTCATTACCACAACTTTCAGCACAATGCTATCACTAGCTCCAGTAGAATAATGAATTCACAGGAAGTATGTGTGTGTACACTGCCATACCAGGAGAAATGTTTCATCTTTACATTACATTTATTTTAACCCTTTAGCATTTAAACCGGCTGTAACCGGCCAGAATTCTCTCATCGCTTTCTGTTCAAACCGGCTGTAACTGGTTGCTCATACTGATGTTAAGGTACCTTTCTCAAAATAAATAATATAAAAATCTCGTAGATTCAATATTATGTGAGATAATTATGTGCCTTTACCATGAAAATATGATAGTAAACATAGAGTAATGTAAATGCTAAAGAGTTAAAGAGATAACAATGTGCTTGTTTTACAAAGCTATTTATATAAAAACAAAACATTATTAAAGGGAACAAAAAGGCCAAACAAAAACTGTAAATACAACAACAACAACAACAACATTGTCATACCTTTGTTTATCAGTACCAGATGGTACAGAATCTGACTCTTGAAGAATGGAATGTTCTCCTCGAATTTCTTTTGAAGTTTTATTTGCTCCATTTCTGTTTGAATCCCGTTTGGAGATTCCTGGAACAATCTTTGGTTTAATCTGGATTTTGGCACGTCTGGCCGCCATTGTCTGCAAACAACAACAACAATTCTAATAATTGTTTCTTACATAGGCACAAGACCAGAAATTTGGGGTTAGGGGTTTGTCAATATTTTTTTCAACAGCCTGTAATGAGTGAGCAGAAAATATCTAAAAATAGATTTGTTAAATCAATTCTATGAATGGAAACTCAGCTACAATGCAGCACAAACAGCTGATAAACCTCAATGAAGTTTGGGACCAAGGAAGTGTTAATACATCTACAGTGTAACTAATAATAATAATAATAATGAAATTATTGTGTACAGTGCTCAGGTGCACTACAACTCATCAAAGGTGCATGTATAGTACATAGAATAATTGTTTCTACTTTTGGCACAAGGCCAGCAATTACCTAGTGCCTTACTGATACTTTATTTTATCAACCCCGTAAGGATGAAAGGCAAAGTTAACCTCGGCGGGATTTGAACTCAGATTGGAAAGGGCCGTAACTATGCGTCAAAGCACGGCATCTGACCCTCTACCGATACTGCCAATCCACCACCCATAGTACATAGAATAATGTTCAAATGTCAGGAAAATGAACAGTGTATGAATCATGAAATACATGTGTGTGTGTGTATGGAGGGGGAATATCAGGTGTAGTGTTTGGGGATTTCAGGAAGCATGGAGGTTTTAAAGGATGCAGTGTCTCGACAGCTAACAACTGATGCAGGTAGTTTGTTCCATGCTTCAGCAACTCTGGTGAATTCACTCTTGAAGATAAGGAAGGTTGCAGACATCCTTCTGCCAATGAATTGAAGGTTTTTGGTGGAAGCAAATCCTTACACGACTGTTCAAGAGCTTGCAGGAGAGGTGGATGTAAGTATTGGAACAATTTTTGAATATTTGAACCAATTTGAAAAATATGAGCCACCTCAATTAAATGAAAACCAAAAAAACTACCATTATCACATGCAGGACAGATCTGGCTATTAACTGGGTCCATTGTGAAGATTGTTTTGTTTTCCCTTGGCCAGGAAAGGCAGTTAGTTGTACCCTATTTGGTGAATCTAGTTTACAATATAGTGTGGTAGATATAACTGAAAATATGAAAGGAAGATATTTTCCTCTTCAATCAAGAATCCCAATGAACCTTTTAAAATTCCACTTGGAGAGGAAGATGAGGGTAGTGAATGGTGCTTCCTATCAGTAAATTTGCAGAAAGGTGGATGAGTTGGTAAGCATAAACTGAGTGAATATGTCTACTCTCAGAATGGAACTGTGGGCCAAAGAATGACAACTGTGAGAGGGTACTGGTCTTTACATGGGCCTGTGCACCAGAGAATGACTGTGAGTGGGTACTGGTCCTTGCATAGACATGTGGGTCAAAGAATGACAGCTGTGAGAGGGTACTGGTCCTTGCATAGATCTGTGGGCCAGAGAATGACAACTGTGAGAGGAACACTGGTCCTTGCATAGATCTGTGGGCCAAAGATTGACAGCTGTGAGAGGAACACTGGTCCTTGCATGGGTCTGTGGCCCAAAGATTGACAGCTGTGAGAGGGTACTGGTCCTTGCATGGGTCTGTGGGCCAGAGAATGACAACTGTGAAAGGGTACTGGTCTTTACATGGGTCTGATAACTATGAGAGGGTACTGGTCCTTGTATAGTCAAGTTAATACTGAATCTGTGTGTTCTTTGATTGGTCTTAGGTGGCAGTAGTCTAAAGACATTCTAGAATTTTGTACTGTATATATATATATATATAGATATATATATAGATATATATATAGATATGGCCACTTTCTCCCCCTCCCCCCACACACACTGCACCCCACATTCACTTTCAATAAACCTCCCCTCAATACGTTTTGTAACTTGCCCAAGTAATGTAATCTCCCTTATCTGTTACCTTAGGCAGAATCATAACTTGCAGTATTTCTTCTGGCCATTTACGTTCTGAGTTCAAATATCACCACAGTCAACTTCACCTTTCATCCTTACGCGTGTCGAAAGAATAAAAATACCAGCCATACACTGGGTCGAATTAATTGACCTTGTGCCTATGTTAATAACAATTAGTATTTTTACCATTAAAAAATCATTATCAATAAAAAAAAAACAATAGAAATTATTCAGTCACGCACCGGGGAGATCGATTAAATCGGCTTTCCCCGCCTCCATACAAAAGTTGCTGACCATGTGCCTAAATCAGAAACCATTATTATTATCATTAGAAGGTGATGAAATAACTGAAACGGCAGAATACCACGGTAGACACTGCGGTATTTAGTTGCGTCCCTTTATGGTCAGAGTTCAAATTAAAATTGGATACGGTAGTCTCGTGTGATCCTAAAAAACAAATTTAGTATGCAGACTCAAACCCCATCCCGGTGGAGGGATGGGAGTATTTTCCCTCTTATGTATACACAAGGGCTGATTTTACTTTTTAACTTTCGTGTACGAGAGTGTGTGTGTGTGTGGGGGGGGGGGGGGATAAATAAAGAACTAGACAAAACTAAGTTCGATTTGACCGACAGTCGCCGCCGTCTCTCCTTGTGATGTTAAATTCCCTTCATGTTATTGTTACAACTATTTATTGAACGGAATCAGTCTCAAGTAAAAAGGTGTGTTTATTTATTATCACAGAACTCGGCTTCCGTTACTTAACATTTCAATCTCTTTGATTATTCCTGAAGACCAGACAAACTGCGGGAAAAAAGGATAGGGCGGTGCGTCAGGACGTGTTATATACGAGTATATATATATATATATATATATATATATAGGAAAAGAGTCAGGACCCTGACGGCTGAGCTCAGCTGTCGGGGTCCTGACTCTTTTCCTACTACCCTAAGTATTGAGTACTCTGGTGCGTTCTGGTCGATCTGGTTCCTTACCACACCCCGTTTGTTATATATATATGTGTGTGTGTGTGTGTGGATATTCTTCACAATAGATTGAGAAATAAAATTAAAATATTTCGTCCGTTTCATATATATATATATATATTATGTGTGCGTGTGGATTCCCGGTGTATATCGAGAGGTGACCACAGTTAAAAAAGGGTCCTCTAAAAGTTAATAGAGTACAGGCATATTTATTTATTTTATTATAAAAATGACTTCTACAGGACTAGAACTGTTTCATTCGTAGGAAATCATCATATATACAGCCGTGGGTGAAAAGAAAGAAAAGAACAATCAACAATGTAGAGGTTAAGTATTTATATTAATAGTGTGACTTAACTCCGTACTAGCAGAGGTTTCAAGACGAGAACATGTCTAAATGACTAGGTGCACACTGGGGTGTCAATGTTTCCTTTCCTACTTTAGACATAAACAATCATTCGGTTCTGTGACGACAAATAAACTGTCAGACTAGTAATTAGAGTATCTACAACGGAGACATTCAGTCACAGATGCCACGTTGATGTCAAGTTAGTGTGAATAGTTTAAGAGTCGGAAGAAATATATTAGTGACGACAGCGACTAATTAATGGGAGAATATTAAAACAACTACTTGAATAAAATAAAATAAAAACAATGCCCAATTATTTAGCAGTAAAACATTGGTGACAAACAATTTGGTACGATAAATTCACGAATGAAAATAGCCATTTAGAAAACAGCTGTAAAACTTTTTAAATAATTAGCTACAAAAAATAAACAATTATAAAGATATCGATTTTTTTTAAAGGCTCTATATTTTAAGGAATAATAGAGGGATGCCTCAGGTTCTTGTTTTATAACTATTTGGTATCCAGAGAAGGAAATCTGTGAGGCTAATTTATATTAAGAATTTGAAGTGTACGCACATGACTCGGTAAAGCACGAATATTCCTTATGGGTTTAACTTGCCAAATTGTAAGGCGCCTTACCATGCCTAATATTTAAAAGGAATGCCCGTCAGCTAGAAATAAACTATTCTATAGAAACGGCGTGAACATATGACTTCTACAACAACAGTATTCTATCTTAATAATACACAATGTTTGCAATAAATAATTTGAGTTAAAATATTTAAGAACAAGAAATGTAAATATATAAATAAAGGTTTAAAGAGTCTTTAAAGAAAAAAAAAAAAAAAACCACATATATACAATGACACATGCACGTATTATAGAATTAAATGAAATACAAAGAATCGTTGAAAATTGATGGATGGAGAAGAATACCTTGAATTATTGTATTAATTGGTAAAATAAAGTAAAAATAAAGTCAATATTCCTTAGATGCGTATTCCGTTTGTGGTCAAGGCAGATTTTTAATCACATCTTGCGCTGCCATTTTGATTAATGAAAGCGCACACATCTTGATTAATAAAATATACGGTGTTAGAAGAAATTAAGTCCCCAATGAAATTGTGAAATGTCAGAACTATAGAATAAACAGTAAAGTAACGGATACTCGACGATTCGAGTTCAAATCTCGTCGTGGTCAACGTTGATTTTCATATTTCTGGGGGTCAATAAATTAAGGTCCAATCAAGTATTGGAGTCTATATAATTTGATCTTCTTGTAAAACCTGTGAGTACGTGCAGCATGGCCGAATGGTTAAGAAGTTTGCAATCTTTAGGTCCCTTGTTCGATCCCTCTACATGACATCTTGAGTGAATGTCATTTACCATAATCTTAAGTCGAACAATATCTTGTAAATGAAAATTGGTAGACGGAAACTGTTTGGAAGCCCGTCGGATAGACTGCACTTGTAATTCAAAATGTTATCTTTTGTTACACAGTGTCACGCCGAATCTCCCTGAGTATTATGTTGTGGGTACACGTGTCTGTGGAATGCTAAGTCACTTACATGTAAATTTCATGGGCAGGCCGCTGATCGCACCAACTGGAACACTCATTGTCGACAGTGACTGAGATCCATTTCATTCCATTCCAGAAATTGTAAAATAACAAACAAAATACTTTGTATCATAAACTTTACCGGAGTCAAATTCATCTTTTTATTTTCCAATGTTCAATTAAATAAGTGGCCAATATATGTGCGTGTGTGTGTGTGTTTATGTGTATGTATATATGATATTTATCTGTCTATATGGCACACTATAGAATTCCTACTTAGTCTTTTTCTGTATATTGAACAAAGCCATTGACCTGATGGCAACAAAGTCTTACTAAGACTTTAGTAATTGCTAAGTTTACGCTGAGTCATAATAAACAAAAGGTGATTGATGACTGAACCCTGATGCACACATACCTGCACATTGAAGTCCTTACCAAACATGGTTTGCACTGCTCTCACAAGCCATTCATTAATGCATAGTTTTCATAAAGCCTACCAGACTAAAGCCCTTGATACCCTGTCAAAGGCCTTCTCCAAATCTATGAATGTTATATATATATATATATAATCCTCATCAGTATTTAACATCCATTTTCCATGCTAGCATGGGTTAGATAAGTTGTATCGTTGTGAGACATGTCAGATCAGATGACCATGTCTTGCTCACACATGACTGTATCTGGCTTGGTTTCCATGGCTGGATGCTCTTCCTAACCCCAACCAGATTTACAGTGTAGACAGGGTGTTGTTGGTCATGACACCAACATGACCACTTTACTTTTTGGACTGGGTGTTTTTGTCATGTTACCAACACGACCACTATAGTGTGAACTGAATGCTTATATTATTCAAATGACTTCTTCAAAATGGCTTACTAAACACACACATGCTTTCCTCCTGTTGCTACATCTCTTCCTCCCATCTATCTTTATACTTCCTTTATCTTCCAATGTCTAAAATGACTCTTTTCCTACTATATCAACCATCAAAGTAATAAATACCATCATTGTACTGTATTGTTCTCTTGTCTTGTTTTTCCTTAACTCTTCACGTGCAATATAATGGTTTCTGACTCAGGCACAAGGCCTAAATTTTAAAGGAAAGGTAAGTTGATTAAATCAACCCCAGTGCATTACTGGTACTTTATTTTATCAACCCTGTAAAGATGAAAGACAAAGCTAACGTGAGCTGGATCTGAACTCTGACTATAATGGGCTGTAGCTTATATGCTTCACATGCATATAATATCCACCATACACCTGAGGCTAAGAACATGGTTTGACCATGTTTCAGTTTTTACTTCATGTTAACTACTTCACCAGTATTCAGGAATGTTCTTATAACATCCAGAAAACTAATCACTGAGAATCTTCCAGTTATGGTCTCTACTATTATCTTTTGTCAATTTATGGCCTCTTACTATTATCTTTTGTGTCAATATATGGGCCTCTATTACTATCTTGTATCAATATATGGCCTCTACTATTGTCTTTTGTGTCAATTTATGGCCTCCACTACTGTCTTGTGTCAATTTATGGCTTCTATTACTGTCTTTTGTGTCAATTTATGGCCCCTACTACTGTCTTTTGTTATAATTCACCCTGCTCTACCACCTGACTCCCCTCAACCTTCAATGGAACCTGCCTATTGCTCTCACTTCCCTTCTTGTTGTTTATACTCTTTCTTTCTCTCTAAACTCCACACCAAACATACAGTACTTAACCTCAATAACTGTAATTACTTGGAATTCCATCCTATCCAATATGTTCCTACAATACACATATCCCCAACTATTCAAAGCGAATTGAACTCATTCAGGGGATTCCCATCGCCTAGAACAATGTCCTTCTTTAGTAAAAGAAAAACAACAACAGCAAGAAAAACACAACAATCATATGAAAACAAAAACAAAACAATTTTATTTTTTACTTTAAATTTCGTTTTAATCCAATACTAAAATCAAATAACTTTTCTTGGTGAAAAACTCCCTTTTTATCCAGCAGGAAATAAAACCATTTTCCTTTCATCTTCAGTGGGACCTGACTTTTCAGGGAAGTTCGTTGTTGAAGACAGCTGATAGAGTCAAGGGGGGCAACATATTTGGACTTGTAACCAAATGTGTCAATCTTCACCGCACGTCCCCCTTCCATGAGCCACAGTTTTTTAACAGCTCTGCGTGGATAGATGATGCTAATAAACAGTACAACATACCCTGCAAGAGATTGAGAAAATAATAATTATCTTTGAGGAATTAAATGAATACGATCACGATTACAAGCGGCCGAAATGGGGTTCATTCGAAGGGTCTTTAGAGTAACGTTACCCAATAGAGTGCGTAGCTCGGAGATCAGAGAGTTACTCCAGGTAGAGCCGCTATTTCTCCGAATTGAGAAATCACAGCTCTAATACTATGAGCGTGTGGTTGGAATGTCTCAGGAAAGAATCGCTGGACAGATTTTACGGGTAAAAACCAATGGGCAGGAGACCGAGTGGGTAGACTCCGAGCAAGATGGTTGGATAACATCCATGAGCTTGGTTGGTCTCGCTTGGGGATCCAGCTGGATCAGTTAGAGACGGTTGCTTCTGACAGGACCCACTGGAAGGATTGTTTGAGGACTCTGCCTCACGAACCTCTCAGGAATAAGTGAGAAGAAGAAGAAGAAGAAGAAAATGAGGTGGTGGCGGAGGTTCTGGGGTCAATCCGTGAAACAGATCAGGAAAGTGAACTTCGGCCAGATATGAACTGAAAACACAGACCCGGAACAAATATCTAACGTTCAAACGACTCTGGCAAATTTGATTTGAGGCTGTCACTTTTAGCAGATCAGACAACCACCTATAGACGCACTCATAAGAGAAGGGTAAAATAAAAAAAAATTACAAGATCCATTCATACATTTTTCTCATGTAAGTAAAGCGAAACACAAATATAAAAAAAAAAAATGTACGTATAAAGATACGAACCAACAGTAATACAAAGTAAACCTATGCCATTGCGATACTTGTTTTCTCCTAAATTAATTCTTTTCCACCATGGTGGTTTAACGTTGTCGTCAGTAACCTTTATATTGCTTTTCGCATCCCTCAATGTTGAATATGTGAAACCGGCCAAATGAATCCAGAAAAAAAACTGTAAAATGCCGAGCAAAGTCAAAACTTTGTAGAACCTATCGTTCTCATTTGAATATATTAAGGTGTCTTCGGTAACATGATGGTTTACTTCAAAAGGTAGTCCAGTTTGACGTTGATGTGAGCTAGAAGTATATATATGTCTATTTAACAAGAATATTGACAGTATTGGTCCAAGGTTTGATGTCAAGGGTATTGATGACGGAGATATTTTGTTGCAGTGTTTAATAGTTTTAATCCCTTGTCCGATATATCTTTGGTTGTCTGTAATGTTTTTGAACAGGAACGTGGGTCTGAAAGCAGGACATCGTCCTAAACACAAACTTCGATAGAATAACATATAATGCATCTTTTAAAATATTGTTTTGGTTGTTATGGATTAAATGGAGGGCTTGTGTTAGAAGGGAGACTATCCTCATATAACAAAGGGAATTAATTGTGTCTACTTTTGGCACAAGGACAGCAATTTGAAGGGAAGGGGGGGGGGGGGGGGGGGGGAAATCGATAGCTTTGTTTTTCATCCTTACGGAGGTCGATAAAATAAAGTACCAGTAATGCACTGGGGTCGATTTAATCGACTTTCCCCTCCCTCAAAACGTTGGCTTTGTTCCTAAATCAGAAACCATTATTTTAGAACATTAAGCTTTATTTCTCATCTTTACAGGATCGAGATAAAATAAAGTACCAGTAACGCACTGGAGATCGAATTAATCGACTTTACTCTCCAAAACATTGTTGGCCTTATGCCTAAATCAGAAACCATTATTATTATTATTTTAACGGATCTTTACACATGCCAAAACCAGGTCTGGTCACTTGATCTGACTTGTCTCACAATGGAACAACTCACCTAATCCATGCTAGCATGGAAAAATAGACGTTAAAGTGATGATGATGATATCTCATATGTACTAGCATAGAAATATAAATGTAAAATAACGATCATCCCGTTGTTGTTGAATCTGTCTGTTACAATGATGAGTGTTCCTGTGGTTTAACCCTTTGCCATTTACATTACTCTATATTTACTATTATATTTTCACAGTAAAGGCTTTATCTCACATAATATCGAATCTATGAGATTTTGATATTATTTATTTTGAGAACAATACCTTAACATCAGTATGAGTGGCCAGTTACGGTTGGTTTGAACAAAAAGAGGTGAGAGAATTCTGGCCGGTTTAAAACAACAGTACTGCCTGCTTGTGAAATCTACATGGAATTGGCTGAGCACTCTATAGACATATGGACCCTTAACATAGGTTTCAGGGAGATTCAGTGTGTGACAAAGTTGGCTTTTAAATTACATGTGTAACTCTTTTTTTTTCCAGCTGAGTGGACTGGAGCAATGTGAAATGAAGTGTCTTGCTCAAGGACACAACACACCACTGAGAATCAAACTCACAACCTTACAATTGTGAGCAGAACTCCCTAAACACTAAGCCATGTGCCTTCATTATTGATCTTCATCATACCCCAGTATGGCAGAAGAAATAAATAGTTGTCTATTGGCATAATGACATACCAAGATACTCTTAGGTCTCGAATAATCAAGACAAGATGGCCACATCTGGAACAGCATTTATTGTAGCCTAGGTCTATTGGGTGAGGACTGGCTCAGGGTTAAACATTGTAGCCTAAGTCTATTGAATGAGGGTTGACTCAGGGTTAAACATTGTAGCCTAGGTCTATTCAATGAGGGTTGACTCAGGGTTAAACATTGTAGCCTAGGTCTATTGGATGAGGGTTGACTCAGGGTTAAACATTGTAGCCTAGGTCTATTGGGTGAGGGTTGACTCAGGGTTAAACATTGTAGCCTAGGTCTATTGGATGAGGGTTGACTCAGGGTTAAACATTGTAGCCTAGGTCTATTGGGTGAGGGTTGACTCAGGGTTAAACATTGTAGCCTAGGTCTATTGGATGAGGGTTGACTCAGGGTTAAACATTGTAGCCTAGGTCTATTGGGTGAGGACTGACTCAGGGTTAAACATTGTAGCCTAGGTCTATTGGATGAGGGTTGACTCAGGGTTAAACATTGTAGCCTAGGTCTATTGAATGAGGGTTGACTCAGGGTTAAACATTGTAGCCTAGGTCTAGTGAATGAAGGTTGACTCAGGGTTAAATAACATGTCTGATGATACAACTATTGTAACATTTATAATGAGGTTCAAATAAACAACAACAAAATAGAAGTAAACATCAAAACATATAAAACAAAAACAACTAATGTTTTGAAGAAAATTTATTACACATACACAAATACACACACACACACACATATATATATATATACATACACACACACACACACACATATATATATCATCATCATCATTTTATGTTCACTTTTCCCTGCTTGGAAGGGTGGAATGGGTCCTATTCAGCACAGCATCTCTCCATTCGTCACAGTCCTTTATCATTTCCTCTGTGAGCTTCAGCGATCTGAGGTCAGCTCTCACCACCTCTTCCCATATATATATACACACACACATATATATATATATACATACACACACAGTTATTTGTTAAAATCCTAAAGAATCTTCAAATCAGCGATTATCTTTTAGTGCATGTCGTCCTACATGTTTCCGTTTGATATTTGCGTTAACATTGTGGATTTTTGTCATTTTTCGAGCTGCCATCTGAAATTAGAGGGAAAAAATAATACATACTATTAAAATCCTGTTTTACCAACATCGTCAGATAATACAGTGAAGTTTCTTCTCTCGAATTATCTAAAGGTGAAGATGAGAAAGTAAAGTTTTGCAATGTCCAAACTGTTGAGATTTTGGTTAAATGTCTCACAATTTATGGTTCTACTACATGGATAGACAATGGAGAATTATGGAATTTGTTATGTCCAAAAGTGTTTTGTACTTGTATTACTCTTCAGTACTGAGCTCCATGTTGACCCATGGACTGTTAATCCATGGACATTCCTCTAATGTGGAACATTACAATATATTTCATGTTAATCCATGGCGGATAAGATGATATATTTCATGTTAACCCATGGACTGTTCACCACTACACTCTGTCAAACATCCTCTAATGGCCCTCTACTGACAATATATTTTGTGTTAAATGGTCAGTATTAAAGTATTTTCTGTTCCTGATTTCATTGAATTCTTCTAGATGTTTCTATCAGACACCAATACAAGTGTTTTAAGGCTATCTTCCCTGTTAAATCAAGGATCAGTCTTGCAGACCCCACGACAAGCTTCATACCCATTATTGAATCCTTTCTGAGGCAATATTTTATGGTCAGATGTCCTTCTTGATGCTCCCACCCCCACCAAACAACAACAACAACAAACCAGGTTAAAGTCAATGAATGTTGTTGTCAACAAGTTAAAGATACTTACTTCAAGTTTCCAGACTATTTCAACTTCAAACTTGTGAGCCACTAAAGAAATCACTTCAGAGGTGGCATTTGAACCTACACGCCCAACTCGACCAGCACGGTGGATGTAGTCGGAGACGAATTGGGGGAAATCATAATTCATAACAGCGTCTACCTGAACAAGAGAAATAATAATAATAATAATAATCTGACCTGGTGATTTTTGACAAGGAAAAAAGATTGTGCCTGATTGTAAATGTAGCCTGCCTCTTTGACACGAGAGTGCAAGAAAAGGAGAAGGAGAAAATTAACCAATACCAGGAGATTTAAAGTGGGAGTTAAAACGGATTTGAGCTCAAGATCGTCCCGATTGTCATAGGAGCACTAGGTACTATCTTGAAGAGATTTCAAGGATGGTTACAGAACATTAGTCCAGCTTCCTTTTTTGGAACACTTCAAAAGGCATGCTTGCTGGGAACAGCAAGAACCCTCCGATACGTCCTGAATGTCTGAGGCTGCAGGTAGCAGCTTGATGTTCATTTGAACAAACTTTCCAGTTAAATAACATCAATGACTGAGACTCCAAGAATAATAATAATGGTTTCTGATTTAGGCACATGGCCAGCAATTTGGGGAGAGGGAAAGTCAATTGATTCGATTCCAGTGAATTACTGGTACTTTGTTTAATCAACCCCCGTAAGGATGAAAGGCAAACTTAACCTCGGCAGGATTTGAACTCAGATCGTAAAGAGGTGTAACTAACCCTATGCCATAAAGCATGCTGTCCGACGCTCTGGATAATGTAGTTCTGGAATGTCTTTTATCACAGATCTTGCTCAATCAGAACTGACCTTGGGGTTAAACAACAACAACAACAACAGCAGCAACAAATATTACTATGACAGTTGTCAATCCAGTAAACACATTTATTATTATAATTTAATTATTTAGTTACGACTTCTTATGTCGATAAAGTAAAGTACCAGTAATGCACTGGGGTCGATAAAGTAAAGTACCAGTAATGCACTGGGGTCAAATAATCCCCTTCCTCTTCCCCCAAGATTGCAGGATTGATTTATTTATATTTTTACAACTATTTAAAAAAAAAAAAACATTTCTTAGGCTAGCCTTAAATCATTAAAGACACATTTCGGTGATGGAAACAACAGTTGATGACATAAACCCCAGTATATAACTGGTACTTTATTTTATTGATCTTAGAAAGAGAAAAAGACAAAGTTGACTTTAGTGGGATTTGAACTCAAGACATAAAGGGACCTGATGGAATAAACACTACAAGGTATTTTCATGTCCCCTCCTCCCTCTACCAATTCTCCCACCCATCACCCAAGATTATTCTAGAATAATTCCATCCAACTTACATGTGTTGTATCCAAACCTCTCGAAGCAATGTCAGTAGAGACAAGAATATTACATTCGCGGTTCATGAATTTATCGTAAATATATTTTCTTTCCTGAAAAAGAAGACATTTTTTTGAAATTGCTAAATAAAAATTGTTTCAAAATCAATAACATCAACATCATCATCATCATTTAATGTCTATCTTCCACGCTAGCATGGGTTTAGACGAGAATTATCCCACTTGAGGCAAAGATTGGTCGTCTCGCTCATATAGGACTGTATCTGGCAGGTTTTCTACGGCTGGATGCCCTTTCTAACACCAACCACGTTTACATCAAATCAATACTATTATAACATAGAAATAAGTTTATTTTATATCAGTCATGGGCAAACTGTGGCCCGTTTGTTTTTCTGAATGGCATACCTAATTTCGAAATTACCTTCAATTTTTTAGTAATGTGGCCCGGCCCACCTTATGATGAGCCACACCTGTTTTATCTAATCTATTCACAATTAATAAGATACTTGGTAAAATGATTGCATAATAACCCTTTGATGAGTTAATATCTGTATACAACAACTACAACGGTATGCAATGGGGCTCACCCACAGCCCCGGTGGACAGAATGGAAAAGGCGTTTTCCTGGAGGGCGGCAAGGGAGACGCGCTGGAAAAGCCACTCCAAATCTCGGGGCTCACACCTGCGGCTGGCCAGCTCAGCGCCTATGGTGAAAGAAGTTCTATATAAAATGCAATCTATTAAAATGTGGTTCTAGCTCATTTGATATTTTGACATTAGGAAGGGCATCCATCCACAAAAACCAAGCCAGAAACAGTTCTGTATGAGCAAGACATGGTCATCTGATCTGACTTGTCTCACAACGGAACAACTCATCTAACCCAAGCTAGCATGGAAAAATGGTCATTAAACAATGATGGTGATGAGAGAAGTATTGATAGCTAAAGTGTTCAATTATTCAAGAGATCATACTCACATCAGCATAAACATTTCCATTAAAAAGAAAAGCTGAGACACCATTATCTTGTAGGAACTTGTATAACCAATAACTGCTGGCATTGTCCTTACAAAATAACATCACTGAAGACTTCTTGTTAACACTCTTCTTGGCAAACTTCAATACAAAACCTAAAGGTAGAAATATTCTCCATTATTATTTATTCTGGTGGTTTGGCAGAATCGGTAGAGCATCAGACACCATGCTTTGTAACATAGAGTTATAGCCCTTTGCGTTCTGAGTTCAAATCCTGCTGAGGTTAATTTTGCCTTTCATCCTTATGGGATCGGTAAACTAAAGTACCAGTAATATACTGGGATAATTGCTGGCCTTGTGCCAAAAGTAGAAACAATTATTATTTATTCCTCTCACATTTTATAGCAGAATAAACAACAAGAATAAATCCGTTAAACAAAGAATTCACTATTACAACAAATAATAACCATTTTATGGCCATTGTCCTCATTAAAGCAAGGATATGCCATACAGGCCCTGTAATGAGCTTTTCTATGTATTCCCTATCACCAATTTCATTTCCTTCCTCATCCTCTTTAGCTTTTCTTGGTCTTCCCCTTCTACTTCCTTCCACATTCATTTCCATCACTTCTCTTACCCAGACACTTTCTTCCTTCAACACATGACCTAACCATCTCATTCCATCTTCTCAACATTCACCACTGGGTCTATCTCCATCATCCTGTGTTTCATTGTTTGGTTTCCTCTCCTTGAGTGATATTCCACTCATCTACCGAACCATTCTCATTTGCATACTCCCGTCCCCCACTTCTCTGCTGCTCCACATTCATCACTCAAGTCTTACACCTGTAACTCGTTACTGTTACTTACCTGCTTTTTCAGAAGGTAAAAGTCGAACAAACTTCTGTTTGATATGAGGTGGAATTTGGTGTAAATATTCTGTAGTTATTTTGGTAAATGTTTCCAGCTGTAAGAAAACATGAAGAGTTGTGATTGAAAGTTGGTGAACTGAGACAACAGTGATGATTTCATCATCATTACTATTTTACACCTGCTTTTCCATGTTTACATGGGTTGGACAGGGTTTTTCTAGCATAGCTTGTCCCCCATCCTCAATGCAATCCTTCATCATCTCCTCTGTGAGCTTCAGCGTGCACCACCTCTGTCCAGGTCTTCCTTAGTCTCCCTCTACTGCAGCATTCTTTTACTGGGATTTCTTGGCACATCATTCTTGGTAGATGAGAGGGATAAGTTGTAGTGTGCGAGAGAGAAGACTGCGATGGTATGGACATGTGATGCGCATGGAGGATGACCGCTGGGTAAAGAAGTGCCAAGAAATGCCAGTAGAAGGAAGACGCAGTAGAGGAAGACCACAAAAACATGGGCGGAGGTGGTGAGAGCAGACCTCAGATTGCTGAAGCTCACGGAAGAGATGACGAAGAACCGTGACGAATGGAGAGATGGTGTGCTGAATAGGACCCGTCCCACCCTTGCAAGCAGGGAAAAGCGGACGTAAAATGATGATGATGATGATGATGATGATGATGATGATGATGATGATGATGATGATCTTCACCTGTCAATCATCATTCATATTCATCACATCCCCATACCAGTGTTGTCATATCTTTCACACATTCAATAAAACAGATTGGCTGAGACTGATTGAAAAGACAGTTTAACTTACTGGGATAATGTTTCCAATCTTTTCATCCAAGCTTGTTGGCAGTGTTGCACTAGCAAGAATTACCTGGGTACCTGTAACTGGAAGGGTTGAGAGCTCAGGAGAGGCAGTAGATTCACTGAGGTTTACAGGTGACGACGTTTTGATATGTGTCTATAATATAAAGGAACAAATGAAGAAAAGACAAACATCCTCATCATCATCATTGTTTAACATCCATTTTTCTATGCTAGCATCAACTCCATCACTCATTTGGCAATCCCTGGCACTAGAGATCGCAGCAGACCAAGGAAGACGTGGTTGGAGTGCGTGAAGAGTGATTCGTATAAATGGAACTTGGCCAATGTCGATACCATGGACAGAAATTCATGGAGAGCGGCTGTGAGACACTGCCTGGTGTTGTCTGCCTCGGAGTTCGGGACAACCGCAGCAAAACTGGATATGGATGGATGGAGCATGGGTTAGACGAGTCGTTCTGAAATAGGTCAGATCAGGAGATCGTGACTTGCTCATACAGAACTGTTGTTTCTGGCTAGGTTTCTAGGGTTGGATGCCCTTCCTAATGCCAACCACATTTACAGAGTGAACTGAGTACTTTTTATCACGGCACAAAACAACCACTTTACAGTGTCTACTGGGTGCTTTTTGTCGTGACATCCAATACGATCACTTTATAGTGTGGACTGGGTGCTTTTTGTCGTGATACCAACAAGATCACTTTACAGTGTGGACTGAGTACTTTTTGTCATGACACCTACACAACCACTTTACAGTGTGGACTGGGTGCTTTTTGTCGTGACACCTACATGACCACTTTACAGTGTGGACTGGGTGCTTTTTATTGTGACACCTATCATATTAGACATTATAAACATTAATTTGAAACAGAAAACATTGATTCTGTTTCTTTCTCCTCTCTTAACCCATTTCATACAAAACTCTGAAAATGTTCCTGGTTCTATGGTACAAAACTGTTTGTTTTTAAGTATCTAAAAACCTTCCATCAATTTTAAGTAGGAACCTTTGTTAAGTTGTGTTCCAAACACCAACTTAATGAGAAAGTTATATTACTAAATCTCTCTTGATTATTTTCGAAATTAATAGAAAATTATAGGCAGTGTCTTTCATTGCTGGAAGGTATGTTTGAAGAAGACCCTGCCTCCAAGAAGAAGAAGAAGAAGGAGGAAGAGTGCATTAGTAGACCAATTTCTACAGAAATAGTAGATAATATGTTGATACATACTTTCATATTGTTAAGGATGCTGACAATATCAGAATAGAAGCTGTCGTCTAACAAAGTGTCTGCCTCATCTAATACCAGTTGGAAAAGGTTGTGGAATTTTATACGATCTGAAAATAACATTAAATAGAATTGCATTGTAGACTGGTGAAGGTGGTGGTGGTGGTGGAGGTGATGGTGGTGGTGGTAGTGGTAGTGGTGGTGATGTTTGTGGTGATGATGATGGTGGTGGTGATGTTGGTGGTGGTGGTGATGGTAGTGGTGGTGATGATGGTGGTGGTGATGGTAGTGGTGGTGATGATGGTGGTGGTGATAGTGGTGGTGGTGATGGTGGTGGTGGTGATGGTGGTGGTGGCGATGGTAGTGATGATAATTATGACGATTATTTTTAATGTTGATGATGAGTGATTTAACATCAATATTTGTATGTGGGGATATATATATATACATTCATATATATATATATACATATGTGTATATATATATATACATTCATATATATATATATATACATGTGTATATATATATATATATATACATGTGTATATATATATATATACATATGTGTATATATATATATATATACATGTGTATATATATATATACATGTGTGTGTATATATATATATATATACATATGTGTATATATATACATTCATATATATATATATACATGTGTATATATATATATATATATATATGTGTAACTCCGTAAGTCCTAATACTTACTTTTAGTCATCACTGCCCGTAAAGCTCCAGATGTCGTCACTAGGAGATCCATGTTATTATCCAACTCTAACTTTTCCTTGGGGAAGAAACAACAACAATATTAATAATAATAATAATAATAATAATAATAATAATAATAAGGATTTTACTTTAGGCACAAGACCAGCAATTTTGGGGGGAGGGGAAATTCAATTGAATCAACCCCCAGTGCGTTACTGGTACCTATTATAAGTATACAATAGCCACATGTATGGTTGTGTAGTTTATAACTTAGTTTTGCAATCTTAACCAAGTTAGGGAGGTGGTGGTGTGGGTTATGACAGAGTTAGGGAGGTGGTGGTGTGGGTTATGACAGAGTTAGGGAGGTGGTGGTGTGGGTTATGACAGAGTTAGGGAGGTGGTGGTGTGGGTTATGACAGAGTTAGGGAGGTGGTGGTGTGGGTTATGACAGAGTTAGGGAGGTGGTGGTGTGGGTTATGACAGAGTTAGGGAGGTGGTGGTGTGGGTTATGACAGAGTTAGGGAGGTGGTGGTGTGGGTTATGACAGAGTTAGGGAGGTGGTGGTGTGGGTTATGACAGAGTTAGGGAGGTGGTGGTGTGGGTTATGACAGAGTTAGGGAGGTGGTGGTGTGGGTTATGACAGAGTTAGGGAGGTGGTGGTGTGGGTTATGACAGAGTTAGGGAGGTGGTGGTGTGGGTTATGACAGAGTTAGGGAGGTGGTGGTGTGGGTTATGACAGAGTTAGGGAGGTGGTGGTGTGGGTTATGACAGAGTTAGGGAGGTGGTGGTGTGGGTTATGACAGAGTTAGGGAGGTGGTGGTGTGGGTTATGACAGAGTTAGGGAGGTGGTGGTGTGGGTTATGACAGCATTAAGGTAGGTGTTAAGATGTGTTAACTGATTAAAAAATAAGGGGTCTTACCATCAATCCAACTTTTCCAAGGATTAACTGAGGTTTTAAAGGCACAAATTTTGCCAGTGAGGTTACAACAGACTAGAAGTAAAACAAAGTAACAACATTCAAAATATCGTATGAAGATATTGAGGTTATATAATGTTAAGGGAGAGAAGTGAGAGAAGCCTCTTTGGTGATGACGGACTACTGGTTTACACTTAGAAAGTTCCCCTAAAAAGTAGAAGCTTGGGCAGGTGTGGAAAACCAGCAGTCAGCCATGCATGGCAGTTCCCCCACTTTCCACACCACTAATGTCGGCCAAGGATACAACCTGGCTCCAGTGATGTTCGCAATTCATTTTTTTCTTCCAGTTGTGTAAACTGGTGCAATGTAAAATAAAGTGACTTGCTCAAGGACACAACACATCACCCATTCCAAGAACTGAACTCACACCCTCACAGTTGTGAGCCCAACACTCTATCCACTCAGCCATATTCCTTCATTATAATGTTATGTATGCATGGTCCCGTAACTCCTGAAGGAATCATAGGGGCACCATACTGACATAGAGTTTCTAGGGCATTTTTTAAAAACCTGTTGGAGCCCATCTCCTCTCCAGGACCGAATACAGCAGGTTTCTTTCAGAGACAGATAAATAATGAGAGAATGGGAGTCAGAAAAAAGATATCATCATCCTCATCATTTTACATCCGCTTTTCCCTGCTTGCAAGGGTGGGACGGGAACTCATTCTGGCTTTATTTCTACAGCTGGATGCCCTTCCTAACACCAACCTCATTTACAGTGAGTGCTGGGTGCTTTTTTGCCGTGGCACCTCCACGACCACTTTGCAGTGGAATGATAGGGACCCCTGTCCCTATCATCTCATTTCAACAGCTGAGTAAACTGGAGCAATGTGAAATAAAGTGTCTTGCTCAAGTAAACAACACATCACCTGGTCTGAGAATTGAACTCACAACCTTTCGATTGCAAGGCCAATGCTCTAACCACTAGAAAAAGAATTAACCCCAGTACTTGACTGTTACTTTTTTATCTCCTAAATACCAGCTAGGGAGACACAGAGTTCAATTCCTCATAGTAGCCAATAGCAACTTTTTTGTCCATCTCTTAAGGGTCTTCACCCTATTTTATAAACTATTTTACATTTCCATACATGAACACATCATTCTTTATACTAACTTTATTTTCTCAGCGCTTTGTAAAAGTCCGAGAGATCAGCTACATGTACATGATGTTTAAATGTTAACAGAGATTTAGACAGTCAAAAGTTCAGATAATGTTGTTGTACCTACCATAATCTGGAGAGCCAGTTCTCGTGTCGGAACTATAATTATAGATTTGGGAGACTTCTTATGTTTGGATCGACCCATTAAATCATTATATTGCTGAACTAACTGGAAAACTGGCAGCAGATATGACAATGTCTTACCACTTCCTGTAGAATAAAGATGTCACAATGAGTCGGGAGTTAGTACTGATATGGTGTGGTAACATGTGGATGTAGTGTAGTACTGATGTGATGGTCTGGTAACATGTGGATGTAATGTAGTACTGATGTTGTAACATGTGGATGTAGTGTAGTACTGATGTGATAGTGTGGTAACATGTGGATGTAGAGTAGTACTGATGTGATAACATGGTGGATGGTGTGGTAACCTCATGATGAGCCACATTCTATATGGCCCACTACTTGAAAAAGTTGCCCCTGCCTGGTCTATCGTATAAAGAAGGAGACAGCTTTATGTTGTCTATAGCAACAGAGAGGTCTTGAAAGCTGACAGAAGTACTGAATATGGTGGAAGGTAATTCCAGTGTAGGGTGAAATGTGCTGCAGTAGTTTAGATGGTATGGTGTGATATAAGAGGTTTGGCCGCTATTTCTAGCAGGTGGAGGAACCATATACAGGCTGTCTTAGTAACTTGTGTTTTGTCTGTTGGAAGCCAAAATAATTCTCTAGACATGTAACTCTTACCAGTTTCAGCAGCACAGATGACATTATTGCCTTGCAAAACTTCTGGTATCGCCTTCATCTGTAAAATATTAAAATATTTTCAACAATTGAGCGATTTATAGCAGAGGCTTATTACTTGTGTTATAAGGGTGGCAGATTGGCAGAATCGGTAGAGCGTTCAACATACTTTGCAGCATAGAGTTACAGCTCTTTACATTCTGAGTACAAATCCCACCAAAGTTAGCTTTATCTATCATCCTTACGAGGTCATCATCATCACCGTTTTATGTCCATTCTTCCATGCTAGCATGGGTTAGACAGGTTGTCCTGTTGTGGGTAATGCCAGGTCAGGTAACCATGTCTTGCTCATACGGGAACTGATTTTGGCTCAATTTCTAAAGCTGGATGTCCTTCCTAACGCTAACCTCATTTACAGTGAGTACTGGCTGCTTTTTACCGCGGTGCCTACACGACCACTTTACAGTGTGGACTGGGTGATTTTTTGTCGTGGCACCTACATGATAAAAAAATAAAGTACCAGTAACACTCTGGGGTCGATTTAATCGACTTTCCCCTCCTTTCAAAATTATTGGACTTGTGTCTAAATCAGAAACCATTATTATATTGTGTTATGACCATTCCTGGTCAGTAGTCCAGTACTGATCTCAGAGCCATTATTTTATATATTAAATAGGGCGGTGGATTGGCAGTATCGGTAGAGGGTTGGACGCCATGTTTTGCAGCAAAGAGTTACATCCCTTTATGATCTGAGTTCAAATCCCGCCGAGGTTAACTTTGCATTTCATCCTTACGGGGGTCGATAAAATAAAGTACCAGTAATACACTGGGATAATTGCAGGCCTTGTGCCAAAAGTAGAAACAATTATTTTATATATTAAAAATATATATTATTACAAATATTGGAATACCTGCACATCTGTTGGAGTTGTAATTCCTGCTTCAGTCAGGCAATCTCTGAGATTACTATTAATATTCAGATCTGCAAATGACTTTGGTTCCTTCACAATTGAAGGATTCTGCAATATAAAAACAAAAACAAAATGTATATAATGTATGTGTGTGTGTGTGTATGTATGCATATATATATATACATATATAAATTTTAGTACAGCATTGACGAAGCTTTAGTATACGGCCAAGTTAGCGTATATGCATAATCGGTCTGTAGCTTTAGTACTCAGATGAGGTAAGACCCCAGAGATATATATATATACTGTACTGATTGTGTTATCCAAAGGTTTTGGTACCCTTGAAATATATATAATAGAATAAATATGGTTTTATAAATATTGTTTCCATTTATTTAATATCATTGAATATTTACTCCAGAAAAAAACTTGTCGAGTGCTCTGAATCAGTTATAAACATTTATATTTGTTGAATTTCCAACAAATTAAATATCCCTTCTACTTATATATATATATATAAGGGCATCCAGACGTAGAAAACCCGCCAGACAGTCCTATGCGAGCAAGACAACCACTCTTGCCTCAAGTGGGAAAACTCCCGTCCAAACCCATGCGAGCGTGGAGTATGGACGTTAAACGAAGATGATGATATATATGTGTGTGTGTGTGTGTATATATATATATATCATAATGATTGTAACCTGAGTTGATCGATATCAAAACAGTTGTCATATATTAATAAAGTTTATCTATGGTGCCACCTTGACTTCATTCCTACTTATCTGTATTTAAACACTAAATTACAATAAATATACTTACTGAATCCCAGTTCATCAAAGTAAAATGGTCTCCTGCTGACTTGCGATGCTTCCAACCATATGATGCCAATGTTTTGGGATTAAAATCACTGTAGCTTTGACCCTTATGGTGATTGAACTGATCTCGGTGACATGATATTACCAAAGGGGATTTAAACTGCGATGGTCTTTTGGACCTTTTCTTTCTCTCTTTTTTTTGGGTCAGTTTATTTAGGCGTAAAACCATTTTTTGTGGAATTGTTATTCGGGGAACGAACTTACTGGTTGTTGACTATGGAAAAGAACACAGGAATTAGTAAAAATACAATATTTACAGAAGTTTATTTACAAAAATACAATATTTACAGAAGAATATTTCTAAATATACAATATTTATAGAGGAATATTCCCAAATATACAATATTTACAGAAGAATATTCCCAAATATACAATATTTATAGAAGAATATTCCCAAATATACAATATTTACAGTTTGAAATGATTTACTAAAATTATTTATTATTTAAGAATTAAAATGGTATTTGTAACATAACTTAAAATATGGTTCTTATATGAAATTATGTCAGAAGATTTTCATTTAAATAGTAATCCTTTAAAATGGGTAGCTTTATTTCATAGAAACAAAGGTAGTTTGGGGTAGGATGTATCAAAAGAATTAAATATATCTTTAAATACTCACCATATACTGAACAGATGAGACTCTGAGTAAACTGCCAGGTCCAAGACCTCTCCATAAACAAGCTAAATACATTGTCCTTTACTAGATGAAATATCTGGGGAGAAAAATCAAAATAAATTTAGAATTTTCAGGAATAATATAAAATTAATGACTACATTGTCTTACAATCAAGAAAAATAACCAAATTTAGAACTAACAAATGAGATGCTATATGGTCGATTGCCCTGTTAGAAATAACAACCAAATCTCACATCCTACCATCTTAAATAAGGAATGGACATATTAGATAATTGTTTCTACTTTTGGCACAAGACCATCAATTACCCAGTACATTACTGGTACTTTATTTTATCGACCACGTAAGGATGAAAGGCAAAGTTAAACTCGACCGGATTTGAACGCAGACCGAAACGAAACTAGTTCATAGCTCTTATCATCCACTTTTAGCTAACATATTACACTATTATATCCAAAATCGGGGTAAATACTCCGAAAAATTACAAACCTGTTCTGTATTGTTAAAATCAAATATGTTTTAAATATATACATAAATAACATTACAAATGCCTCGGTAACACTACAATGGATGATACAATTAAAGATATATTCCTTCAATGCTACAATATTAAAGAAAATGTAAAGGAAGGGGTTAACAACGGAGCCAACACCAGAGCAAAAGACAGCAACGTCGCGAATACTGGGCAACCTCTCTAATTATTTTTGAGGCAAGCCAGTACACTCGCAGCGTTGCCTCGGGTGATGGTGAGGCTGAAGCGCTGAAACAGCCAAGCACCCTCGCGAGATTCGCCAGTCACCTCTATTAGGCGAGCCGCCAGTGAGGAAAGGAATCTCGCAGTCAGCGGCCCGACTCCCCCAAACGTCTCGAAAGCCACAGGCTGAAAAATGTAGCTGGCCGGCAGATCAGAAAAGGGATTCTGTGTTGTGTGTATGTGGAGAGAGAGAGAGAGTGCTTCGATCTCAAAATTACTTTAACACTTATCTATTTTGTAGTAAGGCGGTATATTGGCAGAATCGGTAGAACGTCGGAGAAAAAATGTTTTGCGGCATTTAATGACGGTTCTTGATTCTTTACAATTTAAGTTCATACCCTACCAAGGTCAAATTTACCTTTCATCCTCCCAGAGATAAAATAAAATACCAGTAAAGTGCTGGGGTTCGATATAATCGAGTTTCCCCTTCCCTTAAATTGCTGACCTTGTATCAATGTTAGAATGTTCTAACTTGTAGTCTATTGTTTACTATACAGACAGCGGGAAATACTTGACATTAGGGTTAGAAATAAGAAAATGAAAATATCTCGCCATATTCAGTGGATTGATTATGTAGGGTTCCCTAAACAATAGACAACTTGTATGTGTGTAAGAACCTGCGAAATAAATCTAATAAATGCGACGATGTATTTAGCTGTTTTCAACGAGGTTTTAGTCTGTATGTCTATTATATATATATATATATAAATATATATATACTTATTCAGAATAATAATAAATGAAAACATTCACATAATCAAAATATATGTTTTATTATATATATTTCGAAGGTACTGTGCTGTTTTTTTAGTACGTCCTCGTCAGATAAAATACACGAATTGTTGTATGACATACCTCAACTGTCTTGCTGGTTCAATCCAGTATTGGCAGTATATATATATATATATATATATATATATACATATATATATGTGTGTGTGTGTGTCTAAATATATATCAAATAGATTTCTTTTAACGATACTTTAGATTAACATCCGCCAAGGTGGATAAAAAAAAGGTGAAGTTTTTATTTCTTGGTCATGTTGGCAACTTTTGAGATCGTAAAGATTGTTTTTATAATACTAAGAATATAACAGTGAAGAACCAGCAATGGTTTATATCGGTAAAAACTCAATTAATAAAATACAAATTCATAGCTTTCCAACATATTTGTTATGTTATTCTACTGTAAATTTATTTATATGCTCTGTTTATATTTTCATTCTGAAGGAATTGCAAACGATTTGTAATGTTGTTTGAACTTTAATCTGTTATTTAAAATAACAGAAATAAGAAAAGAGGACAAATATTTATTAAAATAATTTATTTTAATAAATATTTGTCCTCTTTTCTTATTTGTTTGAAGGAGGATTGTATTGGAGTATATCAAAACTTACCTCTAATCACGGAATACAAACTAAAACCATTACGGTGTAAATTCCACTCGTTGAAAATATTCTGATTACTTTTAATTTTTCTAAATAATTTACTAACTGAAATATAAATTTGAACGATTTTGTATTTTTTTAAATATAAATATAACATTAATATTTTACACAACGTAAAATTTATCAACAAAAACCTTACAAAATTTAGTTTCCGTTAAACCTTGAAATATAAAACTATTTCAGCTCTTCTCATACATTTTTATATTTAATTTAACCACTTCACAACATTCCTGACATTTTTTCTGTAAAATATTGAAAATAATTAACTAACAGCAGAGTTTAAAAATCAAAGGTCAAGTCCAGTCTATAGGTTGACATTATCAAGCCAGTGTTTTGGCTATCAACCTTTACTTCTCTTACCGGCTACAGTATCGAACACCATGCTTTGAAGCATAGAGTTACGTCCCTTTATGATCTGAGTTCAAATCCCGCCGAGGTTAACTTTGCCTTTCATCCTTACGCGGGTCGATAAAATAAAGTACCAGTAATGGATTGGGTCATCTCTGGCCTTGTGCCCAAAATAGAAACAATTATGAAGAATCCCGCCGAGGTTAACTTTGCCTTTCATCTTTACGGGGTCGATAAAATAAAGTACCAGTAATACACTGAAATAATTGCTGGCCTTGTACCAAAAGTAAAAACAATTATGAAGATATGTTTATCTATTTTTTTTGTAAATCAATAATTTTATTTTATTCGTTTTACTATTTTGGGAACATAGGGCGGTGGATTGTCAGTATCAGTAGAGTCGGACACCATGCTCTGTAGCATAGAGTTACGGGGTCGATAAAATAAAGTACCAGTAGCGCACTGAGGTTGATTGAATCAACTTTCCCCCTACCCTAAAATTGCTGACCTTGTGCCTATATAAGAAACAACTATTTTGGGAACATATTTAGAGTTTACACCGGTGTTTAGTTAATTGTCAGATGTGTTTAGAGTTTGGAAGCATGGATCCTGAAATTTGGAACCAACTATCACCAACGATAGTTCATTATGTCGAGACATTGGTCAGGTATGGTCAAGTTGGGATTGGTGCTGGAAATATATATATCAAAGATGTTTTATCAAGGTATTCTTTTCTTCAAATACTTTTAACGATTTCCACTGATATTATCTTGTCGAAAAAAAAAAAAATCAATATTTTTTTCTTCCAATTGATTTAAACAACTAACAACACATATGTGTTCTTTATATATAGTCTATAGATGTTACCAGTTTTAAATAAAAAGATATTTTACGATCCTCTTTATCTTGTTTGTCCATAAAATATGAAGTAAATAGTTTATCTTAATTTGTGAAATGGACGGGGAAAGAGAAATTACTCAAAGTCTTTTTAATTTTCGTTTCGGTTTGCTTCAACAAGTCGTACAAACATGACTGAAGTTATTCTGATTAATATTGCTTCAGATTATCAGAGAATTAGACTTTAAAACCTTTAGTTATAGTTTTAAATAATGAAGTGAATTTATCTGTCAGATAGTACAAGACTACAAATCTTCGAAACAGCCGAGAACCAAGACGTAACTAAAGTTCTAATGATTCTACGGTTCACTGATCTTATTTTAATTATTATTGTTATTAGGTTACCTTTGCCTTTCATCCTTACCGGGTCGATAAAATGAAATACCGGTAACGCTTATTAAATTTTGCTAATCCATCCCCAGCGGAATTTTATTGTAAGTGATTCATATCGATACAGAAGATGAAAAAAATCTAATAATAATTTTATTTTACATTAAAAAAACTTTATATATGACAAAAAAAAAGAACATTACAAGAAACCCTATATTTACGAACGTACACTATACAATTACCGATCTACCCACCCTATTATTTGGGACCCGAGAGTATGTACTCGGTGTATAACGTACATTTATTATACTTGCTTTGGGATGGTAGTTCTAATTTGTCACTTGATTTAACACCACCTCTACCCTTGGCTACTTTTAGCAAAATCTTCTCTGTTGTAAGTTTATAATCAAGGTCCTTGGTCTGAGAATTACTCAAATAGAAATAGAGAATAAAGACAGTCTTTGAACATCTATTGGTGACACGGCAAAAAAGCACCCGGCCCACACTGTAAAGTGGTTGTGTCGGTGACACGGCAAAAAAGCACCCGGCCCACACTGTAAAGTGGTCGTGTAGGTGTCATGCAGAAAAGCCCCCAGCCCACACTGTAAAGTGGTTTTGTTGGTGTCGCAACAAAAAGTCCCCAGCCCACACTGTAAAGTGGTTGTGTTGGTGTCACAACAAAAAGCACCCTGCACACACTGTAATGTGGTTGCATTAGGAAGGGCATCCAGCTGTAGAAACCAAGCCAGAAACAATTATATGTGATCAAGACACGGCCACCTGACCCAACTTGCCTCAAACAGGACAACCTGTCTAACCCATGCTAGCGTGGAAAAATGGACGTTAAGCGGTGATGATGGTATATGTTTTTTTCTTTTCTATTTTAGTTGTCCAAGCATAACACTTCCACCGAAAGGAGACCGATTTAAAGTAGCGCTACCATATGCCGGCTGTTTTGTTACCTGTAAGTAACATTCTTGTCTATGAGTTCATATTACCTGAGTGATTTTCATTTTCAGATTTGTGTCCACTTGAATGATTTTAAATCATCATCATCATCATCGTTTAACGTCTATCCTCCACGCTAGCATGGGTTTAGACGGAATTGTCCCACGTGAGGCAAGATTGGTTGTCCTGCTCGTATAGGACTGTCTGGCAGGCTTTCTACGGCTGGATGCCCTTCCTAACACCAACCACGTTTACAGTGTGGACTGGGAGGTTTTTACCGTGTTACCTACATGGCCACTGGACTGTGTGTTTTTTTGTCGTGACACCTACACGATAATAAAAATAATAATAATAAAAATAATAATAATAAAAATATTATTGTGTACAGTGCTCAGGTGCACTACAACTCATCAAAGGTGCATGTATAGTACATAGAATAATGTTCAAATGTCAGGAAAGTGAACAGTGTATGAGTCATGATATACATGTGTGTATGGAGGGGGAATATTAGATGTAGTGTTGGCGAATATCAGGAAGCATGGAGGTTTTAAAGGATGCAGTGTCTCGGCAGATAACAACTGATGCAGGTAGTTTGTTCCATGGAGGTTTTAAAGAATGCTGTGTCTCAACAGCTAACAACTGATGCAGGTAGTTTGTTCCATGCTTCAGCAACTCTGAGCTGTTGTAATGTCTTAATATATTTTGGCTTTCAATTCATTTCACTGCATTGTTGTAAAAAGAGTATTTCATTCTTATATAACTCTTTAGCCAATCCTTCCTTTTATTCTGGAATTTCCTTCCTAGAGATATTCAAACTTAATATCAACTTCATCAATCTTGAAGGATCATTGTAGGTCATGAGTGCTGACCCCTCTTTTTTGGCTAAACTTTATAAAAAAAAAAAAAAAGATAAATTATGTCATCCCCACCACTTCGTTTCTATTCATCTCGTTCTCGTGTTTTATAAATTATAAGATAAATAATGCATAAAATTTCACTGCTTTTCATGAAATTCAGGATATTACCACTTAGTTGTTTCACACCCATTTTAGAAGGAATTTTATCTCATGAATGAGATTAACCTTTTTGTTACTATATTTCTAATGAAAAACACTAATTTTAGAAATAATCGAGAATATAGAGAGATGAAATAATATAAATAACTTCCTCATTATTAACCCTTTAGCATTTAAACTGGCCGTATCTGGCCAGAATTTTCTTACCTCTTTCTGTTCAAACTGGCCATAACCAGCCACTCATACTGATGTTAAAGTATTGTTCTCAAAATAAATAGTATCAAAATCTCATAAATTTGATATTATGTTAGGGTAAGCCTTTACCATGAAAATTCAATAGTAAATATAGAATAATGTAAATGCTAAAGGGTTAAATTGGTGTTTGGAGCACAGTCTGGTCAGGCTTCTGCCTGCTACTGATACCATGTAACCCAGTCAAACCTGCTTCGTAGTCGAATGGTCGTCGTTGACTAGATTGGCTCCTCCACCAGACCCTAGTCTGGTGAAGAAGGTAAGCGGAACCCCGGCAGCACAAAAAACAGGAGCTGTTAAAAGGGTTGATGAACTTCTCAGAGTCAACGACCAACCACCCCAACTATAACTTAAATAGCCTCACCAACCCACAATTGGGCAAGCAGAGTGAATACAGCTACACTCCTGACATGACAAAAACTAAACAGAAAGTGGTCAACCAGGGAAGGGTTCCTCCAACAGGAGTGAAAAAGCCCTGGATTGGATTGGTTTGGAGGTCAACCAGGGAGGGGTTCCTCCAGCAGGAGTGAGAAAGCCCTGGATTGGATTGGTTTGGAGGTCAACCAGGGAGGGGTTCCTCCAGCAGGAGTGAGAAAGCCCTGGATTGGATTGGTTTGGAGGTCAACCAGGGAAGGGTTCCTCCAACAGGAGTGAAAAAGCCCTGGATTGAATTGGATTGGATTTGAGCATAACAGCTGAGTCAATTGGAGCAACATGCAACAGTGTCTTGCTCAAGAATCGAACTCACAACCTTATGACTGCGTGCCCAATGCTCTAACCACTAAGCTATGTACCTTTTAATACTACTAATACTACTAATTCTCTGCTCTCAATGTTATGTAATTTTAGGGGAAGTGTTGTTTGACTGTAACCACCCTAACGATCCTCCAGATTTCATCTTTGATCCTGACCAGAAAGGGTTTGCCCCAGAATTAGAATCTATTCAGGTAAGATCCAGTATTTCCACTTTCTTCACATATTTTACTTTATTTCTTAGCATCCTGTACCGCATGAAACCACATTCTTGAAAAGTATAAAATAGTGTTATGACTGCATCACATTAAAAATTGAAGTCTTTACTCAAATATTGCAAATGTTCACAAAGATCTGTCCAGTAGTGAAGATACTATAAACATAGGAATTTACAAACGCCATTTTCAGATATTTTTGGCAGATTGTTAAGGGTTCAAGTACTGTGTTGAGCAATAACCCACTGGGTCATCACCAAAGATTCCATCATGTTATGATTCTCATGATAATCTGACCAATACTTTATAGCTTTAAACATCCTTTTACTAATTTCTATCATTGGATTGTGACCATGCTGGAGTTCTGCTTTATATATCATCATCATCATCATCATCGTTTAACGTCCATCTTCTACGCCAGCATGGGTTGGACGATTTTCTCCCACTTGAGGCATGATTGGTTGAGAGACACGGTCATCCAGCCTTTCTTGCCTCAAGTGGGACAATTCTCGTCTAACCCATGCTAGTGTGGAAGATAGATGTTAAACGATGATGATGATGTTGTGCCAAAAAGTAGAAACAAATATTTTGTAATAATTCAAATATATTTTCTTTGTTCCAGTCACTCATTAACTGGGACCATTACAAAGCTTCATCACTTCTGACAGTTCTTCAAGAATTACTTGGTAAATACCGCCTTTATCAACAGCAACTAGTTGAATCTAACTATCGGTTGAAATTTGAATATGAATCTTTACTGGAATACACAAATGTGAAACCTGAAGAGGTGGAGATGTTTATCTCAAAGACAGAAGTAAGTCACTTTTTTTTTTACTTTCTATCCTGACCTATCTCGTTGTGGCTGTGTCATTGTGTCTTAACCCTTTAGCATTTACATTACTCTATATTTACTATTGTATTTTGGGGGTAAAGGCTTTAACTCATATTTTTTCACATAATATCGAATCTATGAGATTTTGATATTATTTATTTTGAGAACAATACCTTAACATTAGCAAGAGTGGCTGGTTACAACCAGTTTGAACAGAAAGGGGTGACAGGATTCTGGCTGGATATGGCCGGTTTAAATGCTAAAGGGTTAAAGGATTTACACATACAATTTCTTTTTCATGTTATAATGGTTTGGCTGTTGTAAATTTAGTCAAGTCATTGATAAAAGTTTTGATTTAACCCTTTAGCATTTAAACTGGCTGTATCTAGCCAGAATTCTCTCACCTCTTTCTGTTCAAACTGGCTATAACCAGCTGCTTATACTGATGTTAAGGTATTGTTCTCAAAATAAATAATATCAAAATCTTATAGATTTGATATGATGTGGGATAATTATGAGGTAAAACCTTTACCATGAAAATACAATAGTAAATATAAAGTAATGTAAATGCTAAAGGGTTAATTTTCCATTCCTCCTTATTTCAGACCCTAGCTGTTGGACCTGTGCACTTTTTAATAAAGATGTCCATTGATTTTACCCGAATACCATCATATCTAACAAAGGTCAGATTATTTTCCTTACTTTTAACTATTTTATACCTCACCCTATTTTAGAAACTATTTTCATCTCCACACATCAGTACACCATTCTTTATATTAACTTTAACTTGTTATCTTTTAACATTATTTTATTCAATGGCGGTGGATTGGCAGTATCGGTAGAGGGTCGGGCTCCATGCTTTGACGCATAGTTACGGCCCTTGCCATTCTGAGTTCAAATCCCGCCGAGGTTAACTTTGCCTGTCATCCTTTCGGGGTCGATAAAATAAAGTACCAGTAATGCACTGGGTAATTGCTGGCCTTGTGCCAAAAGTATAAACAATTATTTTATTCATAGGATAAGACGTACCAAAATAACAACTTAGTAAACTTTATCCATTATTATATAGGTCGTATCCAAGCTATATATATATATATATGTGTGTGTGTATATTATGAGCGTGTATATATATATATATATATGTGTGTGTATATATATAGTTATGTGAAATTTATAAATTTATAAATTTAAGAATTTATAAATTTCCTGTTGGTTGGTTGGTTGGTTCCATAACCGGACGGTTGTTCATATATTGTCAAAGTTCTTTCGTCACACATTCTGTGACCTCTTCAGTGACTGGGGATTCTTTTCTTTGTTTTGTACCTCTACTTTGTTCTGTCCTACGCCATCTTGTTTTTGTGTGTGTTGTGTTCTTAGTTTGCGCATGTGTTACATCCGGGTGTCTGTGTGTGTTTTTATTTGTTTATTTATTTGTTTAATTACATGTTACTGGTTGGTTGTTTGTTCTATGTGTGTGTGTGTTTTCATTTTGTCCTTAATTGTAAGTTGTGATGTTGCTATTCCATTCATGTTTTCTATTTAATTTTGGTTGGAGTTCATTTATGTTTATTGCCTCTGTGATTTGTCTAAACATTGCATCTTTTCTGTGTGTAGATTCTATTTTTATTTCAATGTTCTCTAATTTGCCCTTATGTTCTATTTTAGCATGTTGGTGGAGTATTGATGATTCTTTTTTTATCTTGAAGTTCTCGCCAGTGTTCATTTAACCGTTCTCCTATACTACGAGCTGTCTCACCTATGTACACTATATTCTTATCTTTACATTGTCCTTCAGTACATCTTATGCTATATACTACATTTCTAGTTTTACAGTTAATATGGGGGCTTAGTTTACAGATTATGTATTTCTTATCTATACAGGGAGGTATATATCCACTATATATGGTTAGGAATGTATATATTCACTATGTATGGTTAGGAATGTATATATATATTCTTACGTTTAAATCCTTTGTGTTTTGTTGTTTCTAGGCAGAATACTTTCTTCTAAATTACTTCACCTGTCAATAATAGGCGTTAGATGAATGTGGAGATGATATAAGGCATGGAACAGGAACCTAGCTATGGGGAGATTTATCTCTTAACACTAAGTCTTGATTCTTAAAAAATCTCTTTTTAAGAAATACTACACACACACACACACTCTCTTTCTCTATGTACATCTCTTTCACTTGGTGCTCCCCCTCTATATAGATGAGGGCGGCGTCATAACTGTCTGTCTATCTACCTCACACACACCACGCCACCAATACCACCACACCACCACCAATACCACCACCACACCACCACCAATGTACATATCTCTCGCTTAGTGCTCCCCCTCTCTCTATATATAAAGTGAGTGTGGCAGACGGAGGGACAGACAGACAGACAACGCTCTTATTATAATATAGATTTACATAACCTGCTTCTCTTTCTCTTAATATTTGTTAGGACGATCCTGGTGAAGACAATGCTGCACTTCTACTGATGTTTCCCTATCCAGGAGCTCCCACAGTTAATCCACAGCTTCATTTGTCACCACGTGTTGAAAAGTAGGGGAAAAACTTACTTTTATTCCATTACATTTTTTACTAAAAAATCATCATCATCATTTAATGTCAGTTTTCTCTGCTAGTAAGGGCTGGATGTCATCATCATCATCGTCATCATTTAACCAGTAAAACACTTTACCTCACATAATTATCTCAAATAGGGCGGTGGGGTGGATTGGCAGTATCGGTGGAGGGTCGGATGCCATGCCTTGCAGCATAGAGTTACGGCTGCCTTTTACAGTCTGAGTTCAAATCCCGCTGAGGTTAACTTTGCCTTTCATCCTTACGGGATGCACTGGGATAATTGCTGGCCTTGTGCCTAAAGTAGAAACAATAATTATCCCACATAATATCGAATCTATGAGATTTTGATATTATTTATTTTGAGAACAATACTTTAACATCAGTATGAGTGGCTGGTTACTGCTGGTTTGAACAGAAAGAAGTGAGAGAATTCTGGCCGGATATGACCGGTTTAAATGCTAAAGGGTTAACCCATGGTTAAAAGTTAACTGGATCAATATTGTAACTTGTTGACTTTGACAAAACAAAATCCTTATTTCTCTTTTAATTAAATTCCTTTTATCTTTCTTTCATCAGTGCTTTGGGAGGTTCAGCTAATTTAAGGATTCCTCCATTTCCAAACGGAGGAGTTCTCATTGATTATGTACCAAAGGTGAACCAGTTGTTAAAAAATAAGGTAAATATTAAGAGATTTGTAAACCTCCATTTTATTTGCAAGCATCATCCTTTTTTCATTGATGTATGTATTAACCCACACTTAAAATACAGGCTAGTATTAGCCCATAGATACACTTGCTAGTAATATTAACCCTCAGACAAATCTACTGCTAGTATTAAACCATAGATATACCTACTGTTAATATTAACACATAAATATAATGTTGTATTAACCCACAGATAAACCTTACTTTTATATACAGCATGATTGAAAAGTAACTCCCTATTGAATACTGAAAGGTATCTCACCATCTTGCAAGATGACATCTGGCCAGTTATCAGTATTTGGGAGAATATTTAAGATTTGATTTTGCTATTGTTGTTCGTGAATGGTTGAATGCCGACTTCCTTGGGAGATGGATGTGTCGTTGTGGTCCGCATGGGTAGCCAGCCAGAAGCCCTGACTTAACACCCTGCGACTTTTTTCTTTGGCGTTGGTTAAAAGGAGCAAGTCTACTCTACCAAACCAACGACTTTGGAAGAACTTGAAGGGCAAATACAAGAAGTTAGGTCTTCCACCCCACAAGAGTTCCTGGTGAAATCAGTTGATGTGGTTCCCAGGTGGCTTTGAGAAGCTGGTGGCAAATACTGGTACGCATGTTGAATTTTAAGTAAAACTCCATGCTATACACTTTCTTCTCATATTCAATTCTTGTAAAAATTAAAGTTAGGAAATAAATTATAAGAATTTTAAAATAGGGAGTTACTTTTCAATCACTCTGTAGATAAGGGAATGAAAAGAAATGCTCCTGTAATATTTCAATTGATGTAGGACTGACCCTTAATTATAGTAATGAAATATTTGATAAGGTCTGACCCTTAAAAATAGTAATGAGATATTTAAGGTCTGACTCTTAAAAATAGTAATGATATTTAAGGTCTGACCCTTAAAAATAGTAATGAGATATTTGAAAAGGTCTGACCCTTAAAAATAAGAATTTAAAAAAAAAATGAGATATTTGGTAATAATAATAATAATGGGATACTTAGTAAGGTCCTGGCCATTAAAAATAGTAATGAGATATTTAGTAAGGTCTGACCTTTAATAATGAAATATTTGGTAATGTTTCAGGTGGAACAAGTTGTACAAAGTTACGAAAAAAGGAAAGAATATATAGCTTCTTTCTTAAGTCATTTTGCAAGGTAAGTTGGCTTTTTTGTTGGGGTGGGGATATTATAGACTTTTGTTAAGACATAAAATAGGACTATGTTATACAGTTTTGTGTGTGTGGGGGATTTTGTGTTTTTATTGGTCAAGTTTTGGTGCCACTATAAAACACACTCAGTACATTCTGTAAAGAGGTAGTGCTGGTGCCACATTAAAATACTCCCAGTACACTCTGTAAAGTGGTAGTGCTGGTGCCACGTTAAAATACACCTAGTACACTCTGTAAAGTGGTAGTGCTGGTGCTACAATAAAATACACTTAGTACACTCTGTAAAGTGGTAGTGTAGGTGTCACACTAAAATACACCCAGTACACTCTGTAAAGTGGTAGTGCTGGTGCCACTATAAAATACACCCAGTACACTCTGTAAAGTAAAATATTTATACACTAGGAATGATGAGAAAGCAGGGGTCGCTGTAAGCTCTAGTTAAGGACTCACTTCTTTAGGTTATAAAATCAATTACTCTCATTTTTCTGTCTAATTAACAGGTCTTTAATAGAATATGATGCTGAAGGATTCTCTAGAATTTCATTTCTTTTTGAATGGAATGATTTCTTTTTCATCTTTGAAGGTAAGTTTTATCATCTTTACCTGGCTTATCATTACACTTGTCCCACCCTTGCAAGCAGGGAAAAGCGGACGTAAAATGATGATGATTATCTTATATTGGAAGGGAAGATAAAAGGAAAGAAATTTATAGTCCAACCTATCAGTTGGTCATTTTGGTGCCACGATGAAAAGCACCCAGTCCACTCTGTAAAGTGGTCGTTTTGGTGTCATAACAAAAAGCACCCAGTCCACTCTGTCAAATGGTTGTTTTTCGTGCCACAACAAAAAGCACCCGGTCCCCTCTGTAAAGTGGTCCTTTTGGTGCCACGACAAAAAGCACCCAGTCCACTCTGTAAAGAGGTTGTTTTGATGCTACGATACATCTATTTTATCATGGCTGACCATACACACTCACCCAAACACTTTCACACATGCAAGCACACACACACACACACACAAACACTCACACAGACACACATTTCTATTAGTTTGAGCTCTCGATAAAAGATTTTCTCTTCTGTATCTGTAGCTGAACTGTCTTTGTACTTCCCACGTGAGGCCCCTGTATTTACATTCCAATCCATCTACCATGAATCAAAAGGACGTCCATACACAGAAACCAAGAAAGACTACCCGTACAGTCCACGCTGGAGCGCCAATGAAATGGCTGAACGGGCAAAGTAAGAGAAACGAAGCAATTTACTTTTTAACTTTGGTAATAAATTTAGACTAGAGAGGGGATAATTTCTCTACTGCTGATGCTGCTGCAATAAAATACACCCAGTACACTCTGTAAAGTGGTAGTGCTGATGGCGCAATAAAATACACCCAGTACTTTGTAAAGTGGTAGTGCTGGTGGTGCAATAAAACCCACCCAGTACACTCTGTAAAGTGGTAGTGCTGGTGGCGCAATAAAACCCACCCAGTACACTCTGTAAAGTGGTAGTGCTGGTGGCGCAATAAAACCCACCCAGTACACTCTGTAAAGTGGTAGTGCTGGTGGCGCAATAAAACCCACCCAGTACACTCTGTAAAGTGGTAGTGCTGGTGGCGCAATAAAACCCACCCAGTACACTCTGTAAAGTGGTAGTGCTGGTGGCGCAATAAAACCCACCCAGTACACTCTGTAAAGTGGTAGTGCTGGTGGCGCAATAAAACCCACCCAGTACACTCTGTAAAGTGGTAGTGCTGGTGGCGCAATAAAACCCACCCAGTACACTCTGTAAAGTGGTAGTGCTGGTGGCGCAATAAAACCCACCCAGTACACTCTGTAAAGTGGTAGTGCTGGTGGCGCAATAAAATACACCCAGTACACTCTGTAAAGTGGTAGTGCTGGTGGCGCAATAAAACCCACCCAGTACACTCTGTAAAGTGGTAGTGCTGGTGGTGCAATAAAACCCACCCAGTACACTCTGTAAAGTGGTAGTGCTGGTGGCGCAATAAAACCCACCCAGTACACTCTGTAAAGTGGTAGTGCTGGTGGTGCAATAAAACCCACCCAGTACACTCTGTAAAGTGGTAGTGCTGGTGGTGCAATAAAATACACCCAGTACACTCTGTAAAGTGGTAGTGCTGGTGCTGCAATAAAATACACCCAGTACACTCTGTAAAGTGGTAGTGCTGGTGGCGCAATAAAACCCACCCAGTACACTCTGTAAAGTGGTAGTGCTGGTGGTGCAATAAAACCCACCCAGTACACTCTGTAAAGTGGTAGTGCTGGTGCTGCAATAAAATACACCCAGTACACTCTGTAAAGTGGTAGTGCTGGTGCTGCAATAAAATACACCCAGTACACTCTGTAAAGTGGTAGTGCTGGTGCTGCAATAAAATACACCCAGTACACTCTGTAAAGTGGTAGTGCTGGTGGCGCAATAAAACCCACCCAGTACACTCTGTAAAGTGGTAGTGCTGATGCTGCAATAAAATACACCCAGTACACTCTGTAAAGTGGTAGTGCTGGTGCTGCAATAAAATACACCCAGTACACTCTGTAAAGTGGTAGTGCTGGTGGCGCAATAAAACCCACCCAGTACACTCTGTAAAGTGGTAGTGCTGGTGGTGCAATAAAACCCACCCAGTACACTCTGTAAAGTGGTAGTGCTGGTGGTGCAATAAAACCCACCCAGTACACTCTGTAAAGTGGTAGTGCTGGTGGCGCAATAAAACCCACCCAGTACACTCTGTAAAGTGGTAGTGCTGGTGCTGCAATAAAATACACCCAGTACACTCTGTAAATTGGTAGTGGTCTATATCATAGAATCCGGGGCAGTTTCGTATAAAAAGGGTTTAATCCCCTATTTCTGTATTTCATTTAAACCCTTAACCCTTTAACATTTACATTTCACTATATTTACTATTGTATTTTCCTGGTAAAGGCTTTCTCTCGCATTATTATCTTACATAATATCGAATCTATGAGATTTTGATGTTATTTATTTATTTTGAGAACAATACTTTAACATCAGTATAAGCTGCCAGTTACAGCCAGTTTGAACAGAAAGAAGTGAGAGAATTCTGGCCGGATACGGTCGGTTTAAATGCTAAAGGGTTAAAGTTTCTAAATGAACAACAACTAAACGTGTTTCATTTACAGTTTTCTTTCTCTTCCAATTGCAGGAGTTTCATATTGGAAAGTATTGGGGCATTTCAGAAGTCTTCTTTGAACAGTGGAACATTTTGAGTTTGTCTTTTAGAAGAAAGTTCCAAGCAAAAACCATCTGCTTGTCTTACTGGGCAAGTAATTTCAACAATAATATTAGTAATTATAATAAGGATTGTAGCAAATATCTTCTACTAGCAGTGACCCTAGGACATAATAATTTCACTGCTACCACTCCCCCCCCCCCCCCCCATAACACCTTTTATGCCAACAACAGTATTACTGGAACATATGTATATGTGTGATGTATATATATATATATATGATGTATATATATATATATGATGTATATATATAATGTATATATATATGATGTATATATATATATATGATGTATATATATATATGATGTATATATATATATGATGTATATATATATATGATGTATATATATATATGATGTATATATATATGATGTATATATATATGATGTATATATATATGATGTATATATATATGATATATATATATATGTATATATATATATATGATATATATATATGTATATATATATATATGATATATATATATATATGTATATATATATATATGATATATATATATATATGTATATATATTTATATGATGTATATATATTTATATGATGTGTATATATATGATGTATATATATTTATATAATGTATATATATATATATATACCTATATATAGAGACACACACATATATATAGAGACACACATATATATAGAGACACACATATATATAGACACACACATATATATATAGACACACACACATATATATAGAGACACACACACATATATATAGAGACACACACATATATATAGACACACACACACATATATATATAGAGACACACACACACACATATATATAGAGACACACACACATATATATAGAGAGACACACACACATATATATAGAGAGACACACACACATATATATAGAGAGACACACACACATATATATAGAGACACACACACACATATATATAGAGAGACACACACACATATATATATAGAGACACACACACACACATATATATAGAGACACACACACATATATATAGAGAGACACACACACATATATATATATATACACACACACACACACATATATATATATATATATATATATATATATATATATATATATATATACACACACATATACATAATATATGGGAAGGTGCTGAACTATTAATCCATGGAATCATAGTTTCAAGTCCTGCTTTAATCTCTATCCAAGCCCCCTAACCCTATGATGAGGCATCTCACTCCACCACTCCAGTTGGTAGTCAGGACAAGGAACAAATGGACACACTTTTCTGCTATTTCTGTTAATTTGCAAAACACTTGTTTTTGGTTAATATCAAAATATTCATTTTAATCAATATTTTGATATGTTTTTCCAAGAAAAAAAAAACCCACTAAAAAAAAGGCAACAAAACAACGAGAAAGAAACAATATTAAGACAGCACCGCTCCAGGATTATGTTAATGGTGCTGTTTATACTTTGGTTTTGGTGAAGAAACGAAGATGGAACTGTACAAAATATATTTGAAATCATCCAAGTTGAGTATTTTGCTATCAATCTCAATAGAAATGAGGAATCTTATTCTTTTTTTCATATTGGAAATAAGGAATATTTAGTTATTTATTACATTTAGAGACATATTGCTAGCAGAGTTTATAAGTTCCATCTTCATTATAGGTACTGTATAGTACTGTCACACTATAGGTACTGTGTACTGTATAGTGCTGTTACATTATAGGTACTGTAGTGCTGTCTGCTGTCACACTACAGGTACTGTATGGTGCTGTCACACTATAGGTACTGTATAGTGCTGTCACATTATAGGTACTGTATAGTGCTGTCACACTATAGGTACTGTATAGTGCTGTCACACTATAGGTACTGTATAGTGCTGTTACATTATAGGTACTGTAGTGCTGTCTGCTATCACACTATAGGTACTGTATAGTGCTATCACACTATAGGTACTGTGTAGTGCTGTCACACTATAGGTACTGTATAGTGCTGTCACACTATAGGTACTGTATAGTGCTGTCACACTATAGGTACTGTAGTGCTGTCACACTATAGGTACTGTATAGTGCTGTCACACTATAGGTACTGTATAGTGCTGTCACACTATAGGTACTGTATAGTGCTGTCACACTATAGGTACTGTATAGTGCTGTCACACTATAGGTACTGTATAGTGCTGTCACACTATAGGTACTGTATAGTGCTGTTACATTATAGGTACGGTATAGTGCTGTCACACTATAGGTACTGTATAGTGCTGTCACACTATAGGTACTGTATAGTGCTGTCACACTATAGGTACTGTATAGTGCTGTTACATTATAGGTACGGTATAGTGCTGTTACACTATAGGTACTGTATAGTGCTGTCACACTATAGGTACTGTATGGTGCTGTCACACTATAGGTACTGTATAGTGCTGTCACACTATAGGTACTGTATAGTGCTGTCACACTATAGGTACGGTATAGTGCTGTCACACTATAGGTACTGTATAGTGCTGTCACACTATAGGTACTGTATAGTGCTGTCACACTATAGGTACTGTATAGTGCTGTCACACTATAGGTACTGTATAGTGCTGTTACATTATAGGTACGGTATAGTGCTGTTACATTATAGGTACTGTATAGTGCTGTCACACTATAGGTACTGTATGGTGCTATCACACTATAGGTACTGTATAGTGCTGTCACACTATAGGTACTGTATGGTGCTGTCACACTATAGGTACTGTATAGTGCTGTTACATTATAGGTACTGTATAGTGCTGTCA
>OZ024754.1:41056955-41066955 GCA_964016885.1 Eledone cirrhosa
TGTTAGGAAGGGCATCCAGCTGTAGAAATGAAGCCAGAATCAGTTCCCGTCCCACCCTTGCAAGCAGGGAAAAGTGGACGTAAAATGAAATGATGATGATGATGATATATCATGGTTTACGAAACTGGCCGGAAACAATTTAGACAGCTCCGGCTGACCCTTACTCAATGAGATAAATATATATATATATATACATATACACACACACACACACATATATATATATACATACACACACACACACACACATATATATATATATATATATATATATATATATAAGAGAGAGAAGATATGTCAATATTTACAGCTTGTATGTCCTCGAACTTGTTATGGCATTCAGCTTCTTCAACTGTTACCAAAAGACAGTTCCACGGTGACCATACTTCTGCCTTATCCCATCGAATCCATATCAGGTCATAAAGATCCTTACAGTTACTGATGACACTTTCACTGTTCCAGATCTTTTCAACAAGGTAATAAATGTCGGAATCCTAGATGAAACATAAACAGATGTAGAAATTTAAGTAGATAGAAATATCAATAGGACAAAAGAGGTAGAACAGATGTAGCTATCTGTATAGATAGGACAACAGATGTAGACATATGTTTTCATGGGAAGGACAGCAATCAGCCGCTGATCTCTGTCCTTCGAGGTAATATTTTACCCAATGCCGCTTCAATGGTATTTTGCTGTTTTTACAGCTCCCAAACACTGAGTTTTTTCCATTTTCCTGAAAACAAATAATGTTTTACCCAGTATATTTCAGGGGTAATACCCTCTTTTCAAATGTGATGATAATAATATTCACCTGAATAAGAAAAGCAATGGTTGAGTTGTCTTTGAAGCGTTCTTCTCTTGCCCTGAGCGACTTGAGCATATATTTGTAGATGTTGAAGTCGATACGGAGGCGACCTTCATTATCTTTACTCTTACACATTTTACATGGCCCAGGTACCTGAGCATTGACGTTCAATGGGAACTGACTGGACGAATAATATTTGTTGCAACTTGCACAGTAATACACTTTTTTGCTCTTTGACAATGGTGGAAGCTAGAAAAGATGAGAAAATTAAGAAGAATTATTGTTCTTTGTCGATACCTGTGGAAATCTAAAATAAAGGTAGAGACCCTCTTTGGTCTCGAATAACCATGGGATTTGCACCTAGAAAGTTCCCCGTTCAGGCACAAGTCCGGGCAAGGATTGTTTGTGGAAGACAAGCAATCACCCATACATACCAATCTTCCCTCTCCACACCACCACTGTTGTCCAAAGGAAAGGCAATGGCTGATACAGCTTAGCACCAGTGACGTCACAACTCATATATACATAATTAATTATATATATATATATTTACAGCATATATAGTGGAGGCCTAGTGGTAAGGGTGTTGGACTTACAATAATAATGTCATGGGTTCAATTCCTGGACTGGGTTGTGTGTTGTTCTTGAGCAAAACACTTTATTTCACGTTGCTCCAGTATACTCAGCTGTAAATGAGTACCAACAATAGCTGGGTGATTAACACTGCAATGGACTGGTGTCCTGTCCAGGGGGAAGTCTAGTACTCTCAGTCACTTCACGCCATGAGACAGGGATAAGCACCAACCTAACGAGCCTTCTGGCTTACGACTTTAAGATCTTTAATAGTCTGTTTTGTTTTTATATAAACAGTTTTGTAAAATAAAACATTTCACGAGGAAAAAACTGACAGTAAAAAAAAAAAACAACTGAAAACTAAGATGGATGTGACTGACTGTAACAAATCTTGCAGCTTCTGGGTTAAAGATTGGTGTCTCGATATATTGTAGAAACAGAGTAGCAATTCTTTTACGTAGTCCACTCAAACTGTTGTTTGATACACCTCTCATTAGAAGGTCAGCTTCGCGGTCAATCAGGCGGGAAATTCCATAGCACAGCCTACAGTTATGTTCCTGAAACATTGTGTGTTTGTGTAGACATGTTAGACATTATATTTAAACCTTTACATTACTATTACTAGCAGAAAAACTACCCTTCGGGTGGTTTTTCTGCTAACATGTGTAGTGTGTATATTGATATTATACGCAAATATACCTGCATGTAGATATGATACACCAAATAAAATCATAATTGACAATATGCACAGAAATTGAAGAGAGACTGTGTGACACTGTCTTCTGTAATCAGTAAAGTAATCCATGATACATTTAAAAAAGACGATATTATATATAAACTGGATTACGGTGAAATGTAATGAAAAAGAAAATTAGCGACAGAAATATAAACGTTATGATATAATTGTTTCTACTTTAGGCACAAGGCCAGCAATTACCCAGTGCATTACTGGTACTTTATTTTATCGACCCCGTAAGGATGAAAGGCAAAGTCAACCTCGGCGGGATTTGAACTCAGATCGTAAAGGGACGTAACTATGCTGTAAACCATGGCGTCCGACCCTCCACTGATACTGCCAATCCACCGCCGTTATGATATAATGATGCAAGATAATAATCTTACATAACATGGAATCTATGAGATTTTGATGATGTTATTATTTATGACTTTTGGAAACATTTTTTCATGCTCAGAGTTGCTGAAGCATGGAACAAACTCCCTGCATCAGTTGTTAGCTGCTGAGACACTACATCCTTTAAAACCTCCATGCTTCCTGGAATTCACCAACACTATACCTAATATTCCCCCTCCATACACACTCACACATGTATATCATGATTCATACACTGTTCACTTCCCTGACATTTGTATATTATTCTATGTACTATACATGCACCTTTGATGAGTTGTAGTGCACCTGAGCCTTTATTTGAATTAACTAAAATTATGAATTATTTCATTACAAGGTTTGTAACTTGACACATGGATCATCATCATAATCACCATCTTCATCACTATCATCACCACCACCACCACCATCATCTCCACCACCATCATCATCATTATCTCCACCACTACCATCATCACTTTCACCACCACCACTATCATCACCATCATCACCACCACCACCACCATCATCTCCACCACCACCATCATCTCCACCACTACCATCATCACCATCTCCACCACTACCATCATCGCAATCACCATCATCACCACCACCACTATCATCTCCACCACCACCACCATCATCATCATCATTATCTTCACCATCACCACTACCATCATCGCAATCACCATCATCACTATCACCACCACCACTACCATCATCACCACCACCACCACCATCATCACCATCTCCACCACTACCATCATCACTATCACCACCACCACTACCATCATCACCATCTCCACCACTACCATCATCATTATCACCACCACTACCATCTCCACCACCACTACCATCATCATTATCACCACCACTACCATCATCATCATCACCACTACCATCATCACTATCACCACCACCACTACCATCATCACCATCTCCACCACTACCATCATCATTATCACCACCACTACCATCATCACCATCTCCACCACCACTACCATCATCATTATCACCACCACTACCATCATCATCATCACCACTACCATCATCACTATCACCACCACCACTACCATCATCATCATCATCATCACCACCACTATCATCATTGCCATCATTAATCCTTGTGGCAAATAACAAATAATTGAAGTAAAGCTAATTCTCCTTACCTTCACTGTATATTTTAATGTCAGTAGAATATCAAGTCTTTCATCAAGGGTGACGTTGTTTATGATGAGGCTGTTATAAATCTCTTGAAGTTCTCTTGCTCTTATTGTATATGGTGTGTCAATTAATGTTACTTTTTTGTCATAACCGGAAATCATACTTCGTGGAGCAGCAGTCTTTCAGGAAAAAAAGATAACAACAACAATAACAACAACAACAATAATAATTAATAATGATTGTTTTTACTTTTGGCACAGGGCCAGCAATTATCCCAGTACATTACTGGTACATATAAGGATGAAAGGCAAAGTTAACCTTGGTGGGATTTGAACTGTCCGTAAAGGGACGTAACTCAGTGCTGCAAAGCATGGCGTCCTACCGATACTGCCAATCCACCGCCCAATAATAATAATAATGGTTTCTACTATAGGCACAAGGCCAGCAATTTTGGGGGAGGGGAAAGTCGATTAAATCAACCCCCAGTGCGTGACAGGTACTTTATTTTATCGACCCTGTAAGGAAGAAAGGCAAAGCTAACTTTGGCAGGATTTGAACTCAGAACGTAAGGAACTGTAACTCTATGCCACGAAGCATGGTGTCCAATACTGTAATGATACTGCCAATCTATAATTGTTTCTATTCTAGGCACAAGGCCAGTACATTACTGGTACTTTATTTTATCGACCCCGTAAGGATGAAAGGCAAAGTTAACCTCGGCGGGATTTGAACTCAGATCATAAAGGGACGTAACTCTATGCTTCAAAGCATGGTGTCCGACTCTCTACCGATACTGCCAATCTATAATGATTTCTTTATTAGCCACGCAGGACTCACATTAAGGACGGCACAAAACTCCCAAAACCTCCAATGAAATACCTCATAGGAGACCAGCTAAACCCACATAGGTGTTTAGCTGAAGTATACTTAACCCTTTAGCATTTACATTACTCTATAAATATACTATTGTATTTTATCACAGTAGGGGCTTTATCTCTCATAATATCGAATCTATGAGATTTCGATGTTATTTATTTTGAGAACAATTCCTTAACATCTGTATGAGTGGTCAGTTAGAGCTGGTTTGAACAGAAAGAGGTGAGAAAATTCTGGTCGGTTTGAACAGAAAGAGGTGAGAAAATTCTGGTCGGTTTGAACAGAAAGAGGTGAGAAAATTCTGGCCGGATATAGCCAGTTTAAATGCTAAAGGGTTAAGCTGCCTCGATTCTCTATTGATGACAGAGAGGATATCATTAAGTATGATATAAATTGGTCAGCTGCGTGTTTACGTTTAGTAATAAGTTCCATAGTTGATGAAAGAATCTGAAAGCATATTTAAACTTGTAATAAGAGTTTATTCTCTTTAAAACGAATTAACACATAGTTTCACCGTGAAGTAAGCTGCATAAGAATCAGTAATGAGTTGCATAGGTCCTCTCGGGATAAAACCTGGAATGCAACTGGTCTGAATAGATATTTAAGTGCGAATTCCCCTACTGGGCGGAAGTAACTGCTTGGTATTCCAACGCCACCGACTTAAAGGACTGCCGACTGACCAAGCACAACCCAATTATTCTGCCATGATAAGGTAGTGCCATTGCTTACTACAGGTATAAGCTGTAAACTTCATTTTTCATAAGTTATGGCCAAACAATGACATGAGAGTAAATATACTAACCTTATCAAGAAATGTTTGTATTTTCTTCTCCGACATAACCTCATCAGCAATGGCTTGGTGTCTACCAATGGCTGCTAAATGTTCCATCTCTTTGTTCAACAACATATACAGGGCTGCTTTACGTTCAGCCCCAGTAAGAGTCTCGTTTATTTTAGCAATTTCTTGCAGACGCCATTCTAACACAATTCAAATAAAGAACCAGGTATCAAAATGTGAATAACCATAAAACCTTTTCTAACATCTTTTCCAGATATTTCATTTTATATTCCATTTTTTTCCATTGTTTTAACTCTTCCACATTAACAAGACATTCTTAGAAAAGTACAAAACATTCGTATCACTACATCACATTAACTCTTAACATCCTGTACCACATGAAACCACATTAACTCTTAATGTGGTTTCATGTGGTACAGGACGTTAACTCTAAACGTCCTGTACCAAATGAAACCACATTAGCAAGACATTCTTAGAAATGTACATAACAGCACTATGACTGCATCACATTGAAAATGAAAGACTTTTACTTTAATTCTGCACATTTTCCCAACAATCTGTCCACTAGTAAAGATACTATAAATAATTGAATTAACAAATTTCTGCCATGATGCTCTCACATGTGTGTGTGTATGTGTATGTTTGTGTGTGTGTGTATGTGTGCATGCATGTGTATATGTATGTTTCTGTGTGTATGTGTGCATGCATGTGTATCATCATCATCATGATCATCGTTTAACGTCTATCTTCCACGCTAGCATGGGTTTAGACGGTATATGTGTGTGTGTGTGTGTGTTTGTTTCTGTGTGTATGTGTGCATGCATGTGTATATATATATGTGTGTGTGTTTGTGTATGTATGTATGTTTCTGTGTATATGTGTGTATGATATTTCTTGATACAATAAACAAGCGTTGTTAACTCACTCACTTTCCAGTGCTTCATATAAAGTATTGAAATCTTTCCTGCTGCGCGGACACTGTCTACGCTGGAACTCAGCCTTAATTCTATTTTCCTTATCCAGCTTCCTATTCAGAGCTTCCTCCTTGTCAAACATTATCTTCTTTTCTTTCTGTTTTCTGACTGACATCACATATTTCCAGGCGAGATAACGACGTGTGTGCTTTTGAAGTATAATCACCTTTAATGGAAACAAGAGCAAACGATGACCTTAATGAAAGGAAGAACCTATACTATAAAGAGTCTCTTTACTTAACCATGATCTTCATCACATCCACTTTTCCATGTTTACATGGGTTGGACAGGTCCTTTTTATCACAGCATGTCTCCACTTGTAATATTCCTTCATCATCTCCTCTGTGTGCCTCAGTGATTTGAGATCAGTTCTCACTCCCTCCACCCAGGTCTTCCTTGGTCTACCTCTACTGTAGCTCCCTTCCATTGTGATATCCTGCCACTTCTTCACCAAATGATCATCATCTATACACATCACATGTCCATACCAAAGCCTCACTCCCTCCACCCAGGTCTTCCTTGGTCTACCTCTACTGTAGCTCCCTTCCATTGGGATTTCCTGCCACTTCTTCACCAAATGATCATCATCTATACACATCACATGTCCATACCAAAGCCTCACTCCCTCCACCCAGGTCTTCCTTGGTCTACCTCTACTGTAGCTCCCTTCCATTGTGATTTCCTGCCACTTCTTCACCAAATGATCATCATCTATACACATCACATGTCCATACCAAAGCAGTCTTCTCTCTTGCATACCACATCTGATTCCTCTTAAACCCAGTTTCTCTCTCAGTTCATCCAAGCCTCTGCCTTTCTCTCACATTTACATTACACATCCAACGAAGCATGGTTGCTTCATTTCTCTCCAGTCTATACATGCTCTTGGCAATCACAGCCCTTCTTTCATTACCATGCAGCATCACATTTCACACACAGGCATCATAGAACCATCTCTTTAGCTCTGGGTTTAGGACGGGACGGTGTTTGGGCAGCGATCATATCCTAGAAATAAAAGTTTATTTATTGTAAAAAAAACAGGATAATTGTTTTTGTATATTATTTTACCTGGCACAAGGCCAGCAATTACCCAGTGCATTACTAAAATAAAGTACCAGTAATGCACTGGGTAATTGCTGGCCTTGTGCCAAAAGTAGAAACAATTATTTTACCTTTTCTAGCATTGAGTCTTCATTTTGTTTTGCAGAGACATATTTCCCAGGAGTTTTAAGTTTATTTCCTGTCAGAGACACATAACAACCAATTTTAGTCATTTGTGTTGATGCATCTTGAGGAGTTTGAATTATTTGGTTAGAGAACTGTCTTGTTTGGGTGTCTCGGGTAAACAATTCTTTCTTGGGCCAGGTTAGTGGGATAGGTTTGGTTTGAGACGAGGCATTATGAAACTCCGAACAAGTGACTTTATTTCGATAACCACCAAGGTATGGTTTTGTTCTAGTTGGTTGCAGAACTTCCACTATCACTGTTTCGTCTTCTCCTTTTCCTACAGTGATATAACAAAAACATTTTATTAGTTACTGAAGGGCAGTGGATCGGCGGTAATCGGTAGAATGCCGGACATCATGTTTTGTGGCATATACTTATATATGTACTTAACTTTAACATTATATATATATATAATGAGACCATTAAATATATATAGTGAGACATGGGCACTGTGTAATAGTAATATACGCAAACCCTAACCCTAACCCTAACCCGTGGAAAGTATGGAAAAAAGACACAAAATGGTGATGGTGATGATGATGATGATGATGATGATGATGATGATGATGATGATGATGATGATGATGATGGTAGTGGTGGTGGTGTCGGTAGTGGTGATGATGATGATCATCATCATGTTATTAATACAGCTAATATCTTTTCACCGACATAAAATTAATTTAAACTAGCATTTTAATTAGCTTATTAAATTTGACTAAGAGATATACAGCAATGACAAAATCCCTGGTCTCCAACTTACGGTTAATAATATCAATTGACAATAAATCTGGTATATAAGAATCTCTTCGGTAATTTTCTAAAGGAAAGTGTTCAGGATCTCTAGATTCTAACTTCACATGAACAGTTCCATTTGGTTCAATACCAAGGTCAACCATTCGTGTTTCATTCGACAGTACTTTATCTAAAAATTAAATAAAATGAGTAGAGTGAAATACCACAAATTACCAAACAGTTAATTACTTATTTTATGTCCAGTTATATTGTTTATTGTTTGAATATAATGAAGGATTTAGTAATATAGCTGACTTTCTTACAAAATCAGAAAACAGTTCAGCTCCCATGACTGCTGGAAACATTTTTTCACGCTCCTCCTCAAATTCACCAGCTTACAGATGCATGACCAGAGTAGGCTCACTCCCATGGTCCATTCTTGCCACATTCACCCACCTTTCAGCAAATATACTGGGGTGGGTAGCACTTCTTTCTCCACCCTCACCTTCCCTTCCAAGTGAAATTTTGCCCACCTAAGAATTTTGTACCCTTGGCAACCACTGCTGTTACCCTGGGTACACTATGACACTGGTGTATACATATGGGGCAAAAGTATTGAAGAACCTTACCTTTCAATTTCATCTTGAGTATAATTGGTTCAATTTTCAACCTCCTGGAAAACCATTCTTTTATCTGCCAAACTGTCTCCCGGAGTTCACTGGTCACGGTCACCAGTTCATTTCGAGGAACAAGTAAAAGTTTTACTAATCATGGAGAGAAAATACAATTTGGGAATAAAAAATGGTAAAAATCTCATGATGTATATACAAAACACAAACACACACACACACATATCATCATCATCATCATCATCATCATTATCATTTTACGTCTATATATATATATATACACAAATAATTGTTTCTACTTTAGGCACAAGGCCAGCAATTACCCAGTGCATTACTGGTACTTTATTTTATCGACCCCGTAAGGATGAAAGGCAAAGTCAACCTCTGCGGGATTTGAACTCGGATTGTAAAGGGACGTAACTATGCTGGAAAGCATGGCGTCCGACCCTCTACCGATACTGCCAATCCACCACACAAATAATATGGATATATCATCATCATCATCATCATCACCGTTTTACGTCCGTTCTTCCACGCTAGCAGGGGTTAGACGGGTTGTCCTGTTGTGGGCAGTGTCTGGTCGGCTGACCATGCCATGCTCATACAGGAACTGTATATATTATAATTATATATATATATATAGATATATATAATGATAGTGAGTATAATCGAAGTTGCAGAGCCACAAAGCACTCAATAAGACAATATCAATAAACACACATGCACACACACATCATCATCATTTTACGTCCACTTTTCCCTGCTTGCAAGGCTGGGACGGGAACTGATTCTGGCATGATTTCTACAGCTGGATGCCCTTCCTAACACCAACCTCATTTACAGTGAGTGCTGGGTGCTTTTTTTCTGTGGCACCTCCACGACCACTTTGCAGTGGAATGATAGGGACCCCAGTCCCTATCATCTCATTTCTACAGCTGAGTATATATATACATACATACATACATATTTATATATACACACACACACATATACATACATATATATATATATATATATACATACATATATATATATATATATATACATACATATATATATATATATATATATATATATACATACATATATATATATATATATATAAAAACAAA
>OZ024754.1:41071955-41094455 GCA_964016885.1 Eledone cirrhosa
TTGGAAAAAGTTGAGTGATTGACTGAAGAGAATGGTTTCTGGTTTAGTGAGGAGGCCAACAACTTCGGGGGAGGGGGAGATCGACCCCAGTGCATTACTGGTACTTTATTTTATCAACCCAGCAACAGTAACAACAACAACAGCAGTAACAACAACAACAACAGTAACAACAACAACAACATCAGTAACAACAACAACAACAACAGTAACAACAACAACAACAGCAGTAACAACAACAACAGTAACAACAACAACAGCAGTAACAACAACAGTAACAGTAACAACAACAACAGTAACAATAACAACAGCAGTAACAACAACAGCAGTAACAACAACAACAACAACAGCAGTAACAACAACAACAGTAACAACAACAACAGCAGTAACAACAACAGCAGTAACAACAACAACAGTAACAACAACAACAGTAACAACAACAACAACAGTAACAACAACAACAGCAGTAACAACAACAACAGTAACAACAACAACAGCAGTAACAACAACAGCAGTAACAACAACAACAGTAACAACAACAACAACAGTAACAACAACAACAACAGTAACAACAACAACAGCAGTAACAACAACAGTAACAACAACAACAGCAGTAACAACAACAGTAACAACAACAGCAGTAACAACAACAACAACAACAGCAGTAACAACAACAACAGTAACAACAACAACAGCAGTAACAACAACAGCAGTAACAACAACAACAGTAACAACAACAACAGTAACAACAACAACAACAGTAACAACAACAACAGCAGTAACAACAACAACAGTAACAACAACAACAGCAGTAACAACAACAGCAGTAACAACAACAACAGTAACAACAACAACAACAACAGTAACAACAACAACAACAGTAACAACAACAACAGCAGTAACAACAACAGTAACAACAACAACAGCAGTAACAACAACAGCAGTAACAACAACAACAGTAACAACAACAACAGTAACAACAACAACAACAGTAACAACAACAACAACAGTAACAACAACAGTAACAACAACAACAACAGTAACAACAACAACAGCAGTAACAACATCTAGGCATGTGTTGTAACACTGAAAATAAAACAAACTTTTACCATTACCTGCACTGGAGCTACTTGCATTTGGTTGCACATCGGTACCACTTACACCCGGTTGCACTTCAGTGCCACTTGCACCTTGTTGCACTTTGGTGCCACTTGCATCGTGTTGCACTTCACTGCCACTTGCATCTTGTTGCACTTCGGTGCCACTTGCATCTTGTTGCACTTCGCTGCCACTTGCATATTGTTGCACTTCGGTGCCACTTGCATCTTGTTGCACTTCGCTGCCACTTGCATCTTGTTGCACTTCGCTGCCACTTGCATCTTGTTGCACTTCGCTGCCACTTGCATCTTGTTGGACTTCGGTGCCACTTGCATCTTGTTGCACTTCGCTGCCACTTGCATCTTGTTGCACTTCGGTGCCACTTGCATCTTGTTGCACTTCGCTGCCACTTGCATCTTGTTGCACTTCGCTGCCACTTGCATCTTGTTGGACTTTGGTGCCACTTGCATCTTGTTGCACTTCGCTTCCACTTGCATCTTGTTGCACTTCGGTGCCACTTGCATCTTGTTGCACTTCGCTGCCACTTGCATCTTGTTGCACTTCGCTGCCACTTGCATATTGTTGCACTTCGCTGCCACTTGCATCTTGTTGCACTTCGCTGCCACTTGCATCTTGTTGCACTTCGCTGCCACTTGCATATTGTTGCACTTCGCTGCCACTTGCATCCTGTTGCACTTCGCTGCCACTTGCATCTTGTTGCACTTCGGTGCCACTTGCATCCTGTTGCACTTCGCTGCCACTTGCATCTTGTTGGACTTCGCTGCCACTTGCATCTTGTTGCACTTCGCTGCCACTTGCATCTTGTTGCACTTCGCTGTCACTTGCATCCTGTTGCACTTCGCTGCCACTTGCATCTTGTTGCACTTCGGTGCCAATTGCATCCTGTTGCACTTCGCTGCCACTTGCATCTTGTTGGACTTCGCTGCCACTTGCATCTTGTTGCACTTCGCTGCCACTTGCATCTTGTTGCACTTCGGTGCCACTTGCATCCTGTTGCACTTCGCTGCCACTTGCATCCTGTTGCACTTCGGTGCCACTTGCATCCTGTTGCACTTCGCTGCCACTTGCATCTTGTTGGACTTCAGTACCACTTGCATCTTGTTGCACTTCGGTACCACTTGCATATTGTTGCACTTCGGTGCCACTTGTATCTGGTTGCACTTCGGTGCCACCTGCATCTGCAGATTTATCACTGCCAACTGCATCTACAGTTTCATCTTGTTGCATAGTGGTGCCACTTGCATCTTGTTGCACTTCGGTGACACTTGCATCTGGTTGCACAGTGGTACCACTTGCATCTTGTTGCACATCTGTGCCACTTGCATCTTGTTGCACATTGGTTCCACTTGCATCTTGTTGCACAGTTGTACCACTTGCATCTTGTTGTGCAATGGTGCCACTTGCATCTTGTTGCACATTAGTGCTACTTGCATCTTGTGTAATGGTTCCACTTGCATCTTGCTGCACACTGGTGCCACTTGCATTGTCCTCTTGTTGCACACTGGTTTCAATTGCATCTATATTCTCCTCGGTTGCACCTAAATTGTCATCCTGTTGCACATTGGTGACATTTTCATCTGCATTCTCATCCTGTTCCACATCATTGCCAGTTGCAGTTGCATTCTCATCTTGTTGCTCACCGTTGCCACTTGCATCACCATTCCTATTTTGTTGCTCACTGCTGCTATTTATGTCTAGATGATCATCTTCTTGCACATTGGTACCACTTGCATCTGCATCCACGCCATTTTGGACACTGTTTAGATTGACACCAGACATTGCAAGGTTATTCTAGAGAGAAGGAGATATGAGAGAAAAAATGGAAGTTTGTAAATCAAATGTTTAAATTGTCTATAATTATTGATTATATCACTTCTAAGGTTCATATTAAAGATAATTAGTAAGAAGTAGCAAAAATCGATACTTGCAGTTCAATAGTTAAGACAAAGTGAACTTGAACAACCAAGAGATCTTAGAATTTCATGTAGCGAGAGGGTAACTATGATATATATGAGAGTCGGCTGAAGAGTTCATAGGCTGACCAAGATACTCTCATGGAATGACCAAATGAGGTTTATTTTCCAACTTAGTACCCAGGAAAGGAATAGTGCTGTTAGTTTTTATAAGAAGAGTTGAAGTTAATGCATGCAAGATTTCATAGCTCTAGCATTACTCCTTCAGAGGCTGACCAAGATACTCTCATAGAATGACCAAAACAAAAACAAACAAAAGAAAATACACAACAATAATAATAATTGTTTCTACTTTAGGCACAAGGCCAGCAATTTGAAGGAGGGGGGGGGTTGATTAAATCAACCCCAGTGCATTACTAGTATTTTATTTTATTGACCCTGTTAGGATGATAGGTAAAGCTAACCTCGGTGGGATTTGAACTAAGAATGTAAAGGGCCATAATTTTATGCCACTCTGAATATTGTCCAATGCTCTACTGATTCTGCCAACCCACTGGATCCACATATAGGGGACAATACAAAAGGACAAGGACAGTGGAGGGTTTACAAGTAAAAACAAATTAACAATAAAATTCGCCAATAGGGGGGAGAACCACCCAGGGGCAACTCAGGCACCCCGCCAACCCTAGACCACTCCATGATTTGAGGGCAACAGTAAGATGGAAAACAAGGAGTAGTGAAATAACTTTTAAACAAATATAGGAGAGATTGATGTATAGGAAAGATTGATGTATAGGAGGGATTGATGTATAGGAGAGAGATTGGTGTATAGGAGAGATTGATGTATAGGAAAGATTGGTGTATAGAAAGGATTGATGTATAGGAGAGAGATTGGTGTATAGGAGATACAGATGTATAGGAGAGATTGATGTATAGGAAAGATTGATGTATAGGAGAGAGATTGGTGTATAGGAGGGATTGATGTATAGGAGAGAGATTGGTGTATAGGAGATACAGATGTATAGGAGAGAGACTGGTGTATAGGAGATACAGATGTATAGGAGAGACTGAAATATAGGAGAGATTGATGTATAGGAGAGATTTGTGTATAGGAGATACAGATGTATAGGAGAGACTGAAATATAGGAGAGATTGATGTATAGGAGAAAGATTGGTGTATAGGAGAGATTGATGTATAGGAGAGAAATTGGTGTATAGGAGATACAGATGTATAGGAGAGACTGAAATATAGGAGATACAGATGTATAGGAGAGATTGATGTATATGAGAGAGACTGGTGTATAGGAGATACAGATGTATAGGAGAGACTGAAATATAGGAGAGATTGATGTATAGGAGAGATTTGTGTATAGGAGAGACTGAAATATAGGAGAGATTGATGTATAGGAGAGAGATTTATATATAGGGGAGATCGAACTATAGAAATATCGTTAAAAGATAACCGAAAAAAACGAAAAAAAAAAATTCGAAGTGAAAGTAAAGTGAAAGTTTAAACAGGGGGGGGGGGGGGGGCATTATTAGACGGGGTCCGAATTTAGGGAAAGGGTCCAAGAGTTTAGATTTATACTTTGTAGGGTTTAACATTGATCTTTAATAAATGTATAACTAATATAAGATCGATATAAACAGAGGTGAACTATTGCCGCATTATCTGGGTAATTAAGGTAAAAAATAAAAATAGGTAAATATACAATACAATAAGTTAGGTAGGTAGTACCTAATGCCTGTGGGAAGGGAATGAACACCACAACTCTCCGTTTCCTAAAGTTTCAGAGAAGCAAGATAATTATTTTCGTTACCTTGAAAAACAAATTGACAGATCCAACTTTGCGTTTCTATGAGACGGAAGTGTTGCTATGACAACAGCACATACAACATTAACAGCGATAGCCACGCCCACCACCGCCGCCATAACAACCACCACCACCACCGCTGTCGCCACCACAACAACCACTGCCATCACTAATAACGATTTCTTGTATAGGCACAAGGCCAGCAATTGGGGGAGGGGCTCGATTAAATCGACCCCAGTGCGTTACTGGTACTTTCAGTGGGAGTTCGGCTGTTCTTTCATCTTTACTTCGGTTACTATGTCTATTGAGTATGACACTCCGTTTGTCATCCTCTGTGCTAAGAAAATGGATGTGATACTAAGTGAAAATTAAGTCACAAGCACACATGTAGTAAAGTCGTGTGTACATGTTCCTCCATTTTTACATGGACTACTTTTGTATGAATCTACCCCTGAAATTTAATAAAGGGAAAAGCAACATACACAAAGTTAAAGTTGAAGGCGCGAGGTTTGAATGGTTAGAGAACAGGATTCGCAATCGTCAGGTTGTAAGTTCGATTCCTGGACCGAGTGATGCGTTATGTCCTTGAGCAAGACACTTTATTTCATGTTGCTCCTTCTACCTGGAGTTGCGACCGATAGATAGTATTAGCAATTAGAAAGACAAACGGGAACATTGTTTCCTCGGTCCGATTTGACGAAAGTCGATCGACTGTCGGTAGTTAAATTTTATCGACCTCGTAAGGATGAAAAGCAAAGTTAACCTCGGTGGGAACTCAGACCGTAACTCTGTGCGTCAAAGCAAGGTATCCGACTCTCTACTGATACTGCCACTGCCCTCACTGACAACACTATTACTATAACACCCCTAGAACATCAATAGCCACCAATGTATAACTACTATTTATATGAGGGACGGCACTACACAACCGAAGTCCTTAGTTCATACAACATTAATTCATAGCATTTTTAAAATAATAAATCTATTCAAATCCCGCCGAGGTAAACTTTGCCTTTCATCCTTACGGGGTCGATAAAATAAAGTACCAGTAATACACTGGGTCGATTTAATCAACTTTCCCCTCTCCCCAAATTTCTGGCCTTGTGTCTATAGTAGAAATTATTATTATTGGTGGATTGGCAGAATCGGTAGAGGGTCAGACACCATCCTTTGCAGCAAAGAGTTACGGCCCTTTATGGTCTGAGTTCAAATCCTGCCATGGTTAGTTTTGCCTTTCATCCTTACGGGGTCGATAAAATAAAGTACCAGTAATGTACTGGGTCGATTTAATCAACTTTCCCCCCTCTCCCAAATTGCTGACCTTGTGCCTATAGTAGAAATTATTTTTGTTATTATTATTTGTTCAAATCCCGTCGGGATTAACTTTGCCTTTCATCCTAACAGGGTCGCTCAAATAAAGTACCAGTAATACACTGGGATAATTACTGGCCTTGTGCGAAATGTAGAAACCATTATTTATTATAATATACACTACTGTAGTTAAATTTTCTGAAAATATTTCACTCTCATTATCATTTCATGTCCATTTTTTTTTGTTCATCCACTTGCATGGGTTGGACAAGTGTTCTCTCAACATGGTGTTTCACCATTTTGTAAAGACCCCTTGACATAATCGCCATGCTCAACGTCCCTAGATCAGCTTATACTATTTAATATATTTCTTCTGAAGGCTTCTTCTACTTATATCGCTTGGCTTTTGTTTTTTAAACCCAACTGTTTTTCTCCATACACATAATAGGTACGAGCCATCACAAAATCTTCCCTCTTGCACATTACATCTGGTTCCTTTTGTACTCAGTCTTCTAGGTTCATGTTTACTCCCTCTTGCACATTACATCTGGTTCCCTTTGTACCCAGACTTCTTCTTGGTTCATGTTTCCTTCCTCTTGCACATTACATCTGGTTCCCTTTGTACCCAGACTTCTTCTAGGTTCATGTTTACTCCCTCTTGCACATTACATCTGGTTCCTTTTGTACCCAGACTTCTAGGTTCATGTTTACTCCCTCTTGCACATTACATCTGGTTCCTTTTGTACCCAGACTTCTAGGTTCATGTTTACTCCCTCTTGCACATTACATCTGGTTCCCTTTGTACCCAGACTTCTTCTTGGTTCATACACACAAATATTACACATCCAATGGAGCTTACTTACTTTTCCACAATCTCTATATTTAATGCATGTTTCACAACCTTTTAGAATCACATCAAACACTCAAGTGTTACAACACAGCCTTCACTTAGAGAGAGAGAGAATCCCTTTGTTACCATTAAGAGGTGATAGATCCCTGTACTCATTAACCCTCACCTTGCTGACTGCACTTCTGTATATTAATTTTAATTCTCAAAAGTCATTCATCTACTCATTGTTTTCTTATAATCCACCTAATTAAAGAGCATGGTACTCTGTTAAAAGCCTTCAAGTCAATGAATGTTGGTGTCATAGCAAAAAACACCCAGTCCACCCTGTAAGGTGGTAGTGTTGGTGTCATAGCAAAAAACACCCAGTCCACCCTGTAAGGTGGTAGTGTTGGTGCCATAGCAAAAAAACACCCAGTCCACCCTGTAAGGTGGTAGTGTTGGTGCCAGAGCAAAAAAAAACACCCAGTCCACCCTGTAAGGTGGTAGTGTTGGTGCCAGAGCAAAAAAACACCCAGTCCACCCTGTAAGGTGGTAGTGTTGGTGCCATAGCAAAAAAACACCCAGTCCACCCTGTAAGGTGGTAGTGTTGGTGCCATAGCAAAAAAATACCCAGTCCACCCTGTAAGGTGGTAGTGTTGGTGCTATGGTGAAATATATCCAGTCCACCTTGAAAGGTGGTAGTACTGGTGCTATGGTGAAATGCTCCCAGTACACCCTGTAAAGCTGTTCACATTAGGGACGGCATCCAGCCATAGAAAAGAAGCCAAAATGAAATGTATGAACAAGATAGTCACCTAACAACAGTGACAACCTGTCTAACCCATGCATACATGGAAAATAGACATTAACCAGTGATGATGACAATGTCATTCCAAGCTAGAACAAAACAAACAATACACAGTATTTTCAAAATGTTTATTTAAAGCTATTCAATGTCTTTTTTGTCCCAGTCTTTCATCTTGACGTCGTTAAGTATGAAGTCGTTCTTCAGAAAATTCCAAATCTTTTTCTCGGGTTCAGGCTGAAATATTAATTACAGGTAGATATTAGTGAAGATGTTGTGCAGGTAAATTGATTACAGGTAGATATTAGTGAAGATGTGCAGGTAAATCAATTACAGGTATATACTAGTGATGTTGTGCAGGTAAATTACAGGTAGATATTAGTGAAGATGTGCAGGTAAATCAATTACAGGTATATACTAGTGATGTTGTGCAGGTAAATTACAGGTAGATATTAGTGAAGATGTGCAGGTAAATCAATTACAGGTATATATTAGTGATGTTGTGCAGGTAAATTACAGGTAGATATTAGTAAAGATGTGCAGGTAAATCAATTACAGGTATTTATTAGTGATATTGTGCAGGTAAATTACAGGTAGATATTAGTGAAGATGTGTAGGTAAATCAATTACAGGTAGATATTAGTGATATTGTGCAGGTAAATTAATTACGGTGGATATTAGTGAAGATACCGTGCAGGTAAATCAATTACAGGTAGATATTAGTGATATTGTGCAGGTAAATTAATTACAGGTGGATATTAGTGAAGATACTGTGCAGGTAAATTAATTACAGATGGATATTAGTGAAGATGTACAGGTAAATTAACATAAGCTGAACAGTCAACACTACTACAGGTGAACACAGGTAACAAGATACACAACAGTATAGGTATACACAGGTGAACACAGTACGGTGACATGACTAGGTAAGAAGTGAGATAAGAAAGAGGAAGGAGTTGATTAACAGGTGAGACACTAAATTACTAACCATAATGGTGTCTTCTACCATTGGTTGAGATGACAAATTAAATTTAGGCATGTTTTGAAGGAGATGAAAGAACGACTTCTGTTCTGTCTTCTCTGAGACTTTTTGTTTCTTCCACTCAGTTGTGTTCACAGTATTGTCTTGTTCTTCATTCAGTTGCTGCTGCTTTTGTACAGCATTAAATAGCTGAACAATACCCCTGAAATAGAATATAAGAGAGGGTGGTAAGTGGCAGGATCGGTAGAGCATCAGATAAAATACCTTGAACTATTTGGATACGTCATGAGTTCGAATCCCAACCCTGTTAATCTTCTTTCATCCTTTTAAAGCCGATAAAATGCTGAACCTATGTATGACTTGCAAAGGGAGATAAGTGGGCAAGGCAAGGTTATAGTGGAAGACTAGCAGTCATCATCATCATCATTTTACGTCTGCTTTTCCCTGCTTGCAAGGGTGGGACAGGAACTGATTCTGGCTTGATTTCTACAGCTGGATGCCCTTCCTAACACCAACCTCATTTACAGTGAGTGCTGGGTGCTTTTTTGCCGTGGCACCTCCACGACCACTCATCCATGCATGAAAATCTCTTATCTCCAAAGAAAAGACCTGAGCCAAATACAGAGTGTACTGGGTGTGTTTTATTGAGGCAGACCTGAGCTAAATACAGAGTGTACTGGGTGTGTTTTATTGAGGCAGACCTGAGCTAAATACAGAGTGTACTGGGTGTGTTTTATTGAGGCAGACCTGAGCTAAATACAGAGTGTACTGGGTGTGTTTTATTGAGGCAGACCTGAGCTAAATATAGAGTGTACTGGGTGTATTTTATTGTGGCACCAGCACTACAGAGGGTATTATATGTTTGGCAAGACAAAAAGTCCTCTCTTCGTTATAAAGTCTCTATTCTTCTGCTCACCAGCATCAGAGAATTGTCTCATCCCCAGTAAGTAGAAAAGAGAGTGAGGGAGAGAGAGAGAGAGAGAGAGAGTGATTAATGTGTGTGTGTGTGTTTTCTTACTATAAGAGTATGAGGTAGAAACATTTTAAATGAGTGCTCAATAATGAGTGAAACAAGATGATCTTTTTGTGAAGATAAATTATGTAAAAAAACACACATACATACATATCTGTACATACCCACACAAACGTATAGTGTAAACCCACACACACACACATACATGTCTGTATATACACACTCAAATGTATCCAGTGTAAACTCACACACACACATATACATATTTGACATAATTTATCCTAACAGAAAAAAAAAAAAAAAAAAAAAATAATTTTGTTTTGTTAAATAAGAAGCCGCTCGTTAATGATTCCTAATCTGAAACAGTTCTCCTATATTCTTGTAGTAAGAAAAATTAGAAGTAAAACTTACTGTGTAGCTATTGCTTTCAGTTGTCGCTCTTTATTCATGTCAAGGACATTAGGTTTCGTCCTGGCTAAAAGAAGTTTTTTTTTCCGCTGGATAGAGGAATATGAAAAAAGAAAGAGAAAACAAATTACACACAGAAAAAAAAAAAATCCCACTAATTTTCTGAGTAGAACATTTTCAATAAAGCAAATATATTTAATAAACTGAGAATTTTGTTTTGAAAGTTTAAAAAATACTATTTGTTAAAATATAAAAGAAGTGTAATAAAAAAAAAATAAAACCTTACTAACTACGACCATTATAGAATTTATACTTTGGAGAATTACTGGCAGAAAAGTGGAACAGATATTAAATGTATTTACACACACTATATATATATAAAGTATTTCCATAGGAAGGGTAAAAGAGAGTGCTCTATGTATGCTACAGAGCTATTTAATTATGTAATAAACAACATAAGACAATTATTCCATTTAGCAAAGGTTAAATTTTCATTCTGATGAGCGATTTCAGATGTCTCTGTTGAGCTCGTCTGTCTTCATGAAACCTTTGGTAAATGGAATAATTGTCTTATGTTGTTTATTACATAATTATATATATATATCGTGTGTAAATACATTTAACATCCCATTCCGTCCACTGTGTCGATGACACAACAGCCCACACTGAAAGGTGGCCGTGTAGGAGACACGGTAAAAAGGCTCCCAGTCCAGACTGTAAATGTGCTTGGTGTTAGGAAGGGCATCCAGCTGTAAAAAACCTGCTAGAGATGCTTCCGTGCAAGCGAGGCACGGTCTCCAGACCATTCCTGCATCAAATGGAACAAAACCATCTAATCCATTCTAGCATGGAAGATGGACGTTAAACGATGATGATGATGATGATGACATATATATATAGTGTTTAGAAATGTAGACACAGACAGTTCCCCTCATCAGTTGTCTGTTGTGGGTCTCAGATGTTTCGAAATATCTGAGACCCACAACAGACAACTGATGAGGGGAACTGTCTTATGTTTCGGTTTCCTTTACATTTCTAAACACTCGTTATTAGTAACCACACACTACCTTGTCCCCTTCAATTCATACACATATGTATAGTCTGTGGTGCTGAGACTAAGGAGACCACTAATCATGGGAGTACCGAATGCATGGGGGATGTAGAGTGGGTATAGAGATATGTAAAATCCTGACCGTAGTGCCAAGCTTGTGTGTTGAGCAAGCCTTTTCAAAGGATGTTTTCACCCTTGAAAAGGTTTGCTGAACACACAAACTGAAACCCCTTGGCATTACGGTCAGGATTTTACATATCTCTCTCTCTCTCTATATATATATATATATATATGTTTTTTTGTATTCTTCAATAAACAAAACTCATTATTTTTGAAGACGGCGAGTAGTGAAGAAGTATGTATATTTTCTTACTATGATAATCTGTAATATATTTTACATAGATCAATAATTGAATGAACATACGAGGAACTACCCCCCAGAAACGATCGTAAAATAATGAGTTTTACTATGAATTAACCGTTTTTTGTTTAATTTCATTGTTTTCACTATTTGTATATATATATATATATACATAACAGCATGCTCTCATTTGATTCTGTCTATCAAATTCTCTCACTAGATATTGGTGTGTATATATATATACATACATGACAGCATGCTCGCAGTTGTTTCTGTCCATAATAATCTCTCACAAGATATTGGTGTGTATATATATATATACATACATGACAGCATGCTCGCAGTTGTTTCTGTTTATCAAATTCTCTCACTAGATATTGGTCAGCCTAAAGCTATTGTAGAAATCCTGTACAACAGATAAAAAGGCAAGAAAAATAAAACACAACAAAACAATTATATAACAAACCTGTTGTAGTTTTTCTTTATCATATTTAACTTCAAGACTTTTGTCTTTGACTGCCTCAGGATTTGATTCCAATATTCTGCTGAGTTTATGTTTCTGAATTTCTTTGTCTGTTTTACCTTTTGCAAGAATTGCATGTTTCTTTCCAACAGGTATCTGAGTACGTTCTAAAATTCTTGAAATAGCATCAGCAAAACCGATAACTTCTTCTTCCTCATCACCATCCTTTTGTGTTTTAGAAATAGTTTTCTTGGTTTTTGTTTTTGTATTCTTCTTCTTTTTACTTGGAGTATTTTCCTCTTCATTTGAATCCGAATCATCCTCAAAGTTTTCCAGTGAAGGTTTCTTCTTCTTCTTTACAATTTTCTCTGCTTCAACTTCAGAATCTTCATCACTTGCATCTTCTCCATCACTTTCACTAAACACATATTCTATTTCTACAAATGAAATCAAAGAAGTATTATTAAGTGACAATTTAAAAATGAATAATTTTCTAGAAAGAAAGGTAAGAACACTTTCACCTGAAGTGGTTCCAATTAATGTCACAAATCAGGTTCATGGACCACACAACATAAACATGAAGCAGTTTATAAATTTTAAATTCAAATCTAATTTCAAAGAGGAGACCAGAACAATTATTTTCTCTGAGAGTTCCTTATAATCTGATGAAGAGAATTTTATGCCCTGAAATATTAAGACAAAAGACCTCCACCCCCCACAACTCACCTTTTCATTGCCTTCATCTGACCGTCCATTTTGTTTTGTTTAGCTTTATTTCATATATCCCTTTCCACATTGAATAATACCAGATTTATATATAACAGGCTTCCACACAGGTTTTGCCCATCAAGTTTCACTCCCAAAGTATTGATCAACCTGGTTATTGGAGAAGTCACTAGCTGAATGTGTTGTGTGGTGGGATCAAACTTGGAACTGTGTGGTTAAGAAACCATTATTATCATCATGATTTAACATCTATTTTCACTGCTAGTAAGAGTTGGACAGGTTTTCATAGATCAATCATCTCTCAAGCAGAGCTACTGACCTCTCAGATGGGCAGAGGCCAGCATCTTGCTTACATATATTCCCGTGCTTGATACCAAGTGTATTTTATCGTGGTAGGTGCCACCACTAGAATCTATTTTAAATGTTTTTTTTATAACATTTTTAAAAAGATTTGTTTAATTTTTATCAAATATTAATTGAAAAATTAAATACCAGATTCCATTTCATCTTCAGTACTGTCAGTTTTCACTGCTGTCTGCTCGGTTTGTTTTCTTTTAACCATTCCTGTAAAACAATATATTTATTAGCAAATAGATTTCCTTGGAAAGTATCTATATGTAGGTACATATAAACACACACACCACATAAAAAAAAATGTGGCCGTGTAGGTAACACGGTAAAAAGTTCCCAGTTCCACACTGTAAATGTGGTTGGTGTTAGGAAGGGCATCCAGCCGTAGAAAACCTGCCAGATAGTCCTATATGAGCGAGACACGGTCACCCGACCAACCTTGCCTCAAGTGGGACAACTCCCGTCTAACCCATGCTAGCGTGGAAGATGGACGTTAAACGATGATGATGATATACGTATATAAGAGGGGGCTTCAAAAAGTACATAGCTAAAAATCATATGTAAGAATGTTGATCTCATTTCACCTGTACGTTCTCGTACTAACAAGTCATAACATGTTCTAACATGAACCCTTAAATGCATGTTTCAACGCAGCGCCGTCAGTCAGAACCCAACCAAACAGCAAATTCGTGGTGAAGCTCTCTCTCTATATATATATATGTTTATCCCGGGTTCAATCGGGGGTAAGCACAGTAAGTAAGGAACTCAATACATAGCAGAGTATACATATTTAATATAGAAATGGCTTCTACAGGACTAGAACTATTTAATTCGGGAGAAATCTCTCTCTCTATATATATATATTTATATGTGTGTGTGTTGTTGCCGGACATAAGAATAATTACTAAATACAGAAGTAGAGTTTAAATATTCTTTGTTATGGCTAAGTGATGAAATTTGTTACTGTGGAGCTTCGCTTGTGAACTCAGATCCTGTGAGGGTCTTACTAACATGACCGGTATATTGCTCGAGACACTGCGATCTATTTTACATAGAGCAACAGATATTCATGAGAAAATATAATGAAAGGTTGGAACTTTCATTATTCAGTTCTAAATTCTAACACAATTATAACAATTCCGCTTATCTAAACATATAATGTACAAAAAAACAATATTTACAGAATTTCTGAAATCAACAAAAGTATAAATGTGATTGAAATTATCTAAAATATGATTAATGTAACTAATAAAAATAGAATAAAGCAAATATCAATCCATAAAAGATGTAATTTGATATTTTAAAGTGAAAAAACTTACTATATGTTTTGATGTCAGTGAACACGCATGTGGCTGACCGGTGTTAGATAAAATTAGTACGCCATGAATATTCGTCTAGAGGTTAAAAAAAATGTATATTTGTATAGTTAAATATTTATACACATATACACAAACGTTTAATAAATAAAGGCGAAAAGTGTTAGATATAGATTAATAATAAATGGCTAGATTTAATATAAAGAGAATAATTAAGTAGATATTAAAGTATTTTACAGGAAGTGGGTTATTTCCAGGTGTTGCGAAGCTCTTTAGTTTTAGGAAAGAAGAAAAGTGAAACCTCGAATAATGAGGGACGCCTTTTCTTCAGTAAGACATCTATATACTTAAATACTTGTGTAAAGTTTAATTACATATTAGTATTAAACATGTCTGATTTTCGAGGAAGGAAAAAGGGGAAAAATAAAAATAAATGTTCGCATTCTTCAAGTATGTCGTCAAATTATGACACAGCTTCTAGTGGTCCCCATGCTTCCACTGGCCCCCATGCTTCTGGTGGTCTGCATGTTTCTAGTGGTCCACAGACTTCTACTTTATCACCGAGTCCTTCCACTTCTAGAACTACTCATAACGACAACACGAACATGCACAAGTTTGGAAGTAAGAACCCGAAAAATGGTCCTCACTGCAGTTCGCCAAGTGACACTGAAATGTCGTGTAAATATTTCTCGAAAGGCAGAAAACGAAAGTTTCCTCCAAATAAAAAACATTGGAAATCATATTTTAATAATAACAGACATAAGAATGGATTCGGCCAAAGGAATCGCACAGATGAAAACCCTTCAACATCTCATGGCTCATCTTCCGAAATAAGTGACCACAGAACACTCGATATCCTTTTCTTCATTTCTTCTTTAAATTTGTCCAATTATTAAAATTCATTGACTTTCAGCGATCTGTCAAAATATTTGGTTTTTTTTAATGGTTTTTCTCTCTCTCTTTATTTCTTAATACAGGAAATGTGGATTGTTCGAAATAATTATGTTATGTTTAATTATTTAATCATCGTTAAAAAAAATATAGAATTAATTAAGAAAATATCCAAGTTGTTATTCCAAGATAATGTTTATTAAATCTGTAACGTTTCTCCTCTCTTTTTGACATCTGTATTTTGTGAGACAAATTGATGGATTTCCTCATATTTGTATTTGAAAGTCTTATTACACAAACATAGTGGACAATATCAACAAAAATGTGTCAGAAAAAAAAATCTAACGGCGTAGATTGGATGTTTTTTTTTTTTTATCATTGCACCAACACGGCCATTTACAGGGTGAACTGGGTGCTTTTATATATATATATATATATATATATATATATATATATATATATATATGTGTGTGTGTGTATGGTTAGAGCGCTGGGTTTGCAATCGTGATGTTGTTGGTTCGATTCTGAGCCCGAGTGATGAGTTGTGTCCTTGAGCAAGACACTATGAAATAAAACCGCCCATTTTAAATATTTCCAATTTAAATTAAAGTCTTCCAACATAATTTTATATAAGAACCTTACACTAAGTTACTATCTAAGTAATGAAATAATTAATAATTCTAGTACATCCCTCAAAATTAATTAAAATAGTGTGTATTACATTAGACATATGGTCATGAAATAGTTAATAATGATCTGTCTCAGTTTACCAAAGGTTGTCTTTAATATCGTGTTGATTTCCACTAAACCATTATAATCACTAATTGAGGATGCTTCACCTAGTAGATATTCAAATAAACATTCCATTGTTGAGTTTTATTCTGCTTTCATTATTGATCCTTAACAGACTGCTACAACTTGCAGGATATTATTATGATTCAGAGCATAAGAAATACTTCAAAGTCCTACCTGGTCATAATAACTTCAATGTCATTTCTCGGGCGAAAATAATTGAAAAAGAAACCGAAGAACAGCGTCAGAAAGATTTGGTCAAAATGAGTGATGGTGGTTTGTGTTTACCGAAGGACACTCACTGCAAGAGCAATATCACATTATGGTTGGAAGAAATTAAAATAGGTTCTGTAAATAAAACACAACTTGGACATTTCCACCTAAGAAAAAATATAGCAGGATTGAAACCTTTCTGGCATGAGAAAGTATTCCCTAGTGAATTTGGTCCTTATGAACAGTTAAAACATTGTTTGCAGCTTTTAGTGAGCCCGTTATGCAATGACATTATTGGCTCATGGACTGTACAAAAGTTCCTTAAACAGCGTTTACAACTGATACACATTAAAAAACGAACACCTATTAAAGAAAACAACACAATTCCGATAGAGGTAGGCCCTAAATATTGAACCTTTTTATTCTATATATTTGCTTTTGATATCAAATATTCCAAATTATCAACTTAGCTGTACTTATAGTTTTTCTTTTCTTTTTTTTGAAGCATGCTCATTTCATTCATCTCTAATATTAATTTTATTGATTTTTTTTTTTGTATCTTATACCTTAGATTGATCCCTTTGGAACTTCAATACTGCATTCCTGGGGACAAGTGAGCAGCTGTTGTTGGGCCCCATTTTCAGACAATCCAGATGAACGTTGGGTTCTTTACACAACTAGCAGTGCATTTGGCCTTTTAGATAATTTTGCATTAATTCGAAATTTCAAACCAAGTTATGGAGAAAATTTCTATATTGCTGACTACAATTTGGGTAAAACATTTTCGTGGACATGTGCTTGGAACCAAAATACGAAACAGTTTAGTGTTGGAGCTGAGAAAACAGCTTATCTCATAGATGTGGAAACAAAGAAGAAATGGGAATTAAATTCCCTTATGAGTGATGTTTTATCTCAAGTATTTACTCAACAGGTAATTTGTATCTTCAGTATTATAGTACTTAGACCATCATCATCAGTGCCCTGTCATTAAAATACCCAGAAATTTTATGAGATTGAGATCCAATTTCACAGAAGGTAAACTAAATTTGCATAGGTTTTAGCTACAAATTTCTTCTTTTTTTCATATACACTTACACACAAAACTCATACACACACACACTCACAAACGTGTGTACACACATAAACACTCACACAGACAAACACACATATAGAGAGAGAGTTTGATTTATCTGTTGGTTACATTTCCAATTTAATGGTTGTATTTATTTCTCTTTCTCCAGTCAGACTCCAGCCTGATTCATGGAACACGCCAAGGGGACATTTTGGTTAATGACCTCAGAACTCAAAGCTCCAAGCATGCTGCTGTGATGGAACAACACTATCCTGTCTGTTCTCTGAATTCAGTACAGAATGGTTATCATGTGCTAGCCGGGGATTTCAAAGGACAGGTAAGTTTACATTCACATATAAACACCTTCGTTCACAAACCACCCTGCATCCTAGTTTAGCTAGAAACATCATCATCATCACTATTTAACACCTGCTTTCCCTGCTAGCATAAGTTGGACAGGTCTCCACTAAAGTGAGGCTACTGACCTCCAGACAGGCAGGGTTGGTCTGCGTCTCCCTTGCATACGGTCCCACATTTTGTCAAGTGCATTTTATCGTGGCACAAGCACTAGGGAGATTGTCTTGTCTTTGACACAACTGAAGGGTCCACTAAACCCTTTGTTTAGGAAGCTTTCTGTGGCTGGATGCCCTTCCTATCACCAACTACTTTACAGTGTGTACTGGGAGTGTTTATCATGTAGATCAACACCAGGGAGGTTGTGATGCCCTTGACAAAATCTAAGGGTCTTTCCAGACCCTTTCTTTGGCGAGCTTTCTTTATTCATGAGGGGGGGGGTGTCTATTTTTATCTTCCTGGTAGCCATGGCGAAAGAGGTTGTATGGTGAATGTGTTAGAAAAGGTTGAAGACAAGCACCTTCCTCTTTGGTGAAACCCTGATAAATTCTATCAAGTTTCACTTGAAGAGGAAAATGAGGGTGGAGAGGGAAGTTGTACCTTCCAACCAGTTTGTTGAAAGGCGGGGGAGAGTAGTGAGCATGGCTTGAGTGAATGGGCTGAGTATGTGCCTGTAGACAGGACAACTGGATGGGGACACTTGCTCTGGAGGTCAGAGTGGCCATGGCTTTTTGTGGGCTTTCTACACAAGTAGAAATTTTTACATCTTTTCCTTGTTTTTGTTAAAAACTTTTTACACACCAAAACCCACACTGTGCTGTCCTGGGCCATCTTTGATGTTTTCATGTTAAACACTGTATGGCTAATAAAGAAATTATTATGAATTGGCATAATCGGTAGAGCATCTGACAACATTCTTCGCGGCTTAGTTATGTCCCTTTGCGTTCTGAGTTCAAATCTCGCCGAAGTTAGCTTTGCCTTTCATCTTTACGATGTTGATAAAATAAAGTACAAGTAATGTACTGGGGTTGGTTTAATTGACTTTCCCCTCTCCCAAAATTGCTGGCCTTGTGCCTAAATTAGAAACCATTATTATGAAAGCAGTGAGGTAGAACACCAGACTAAATAGTTTTAGTTGTCCCCTGTTTTCTGAGTTCAAAATTCCATCAGAGTTGGTTTTGTTGTTTTAGTTATTCAATAATGTTTCCAAAGAAATAAATATTGTGGTTTTCTTTTTTTTTTTAATGTTTTTTCTACAGATCAAATTATGGGACATCCGTATGAAAGAGGTTTTGTATGAGTACGTTGGTCATGTCAATAAACACTGTCATTTACCTGTTCATGTTGATCACTCAGAACGGTTCTTTTATGCAGGTAACTCAGATTTTATTTTTTAGAATTTCAAACAGTAAATCAATTCACAGTTGTATCAATAACATTACGAATATTGATGGAAATATGAAAGAAAAAGTGACGGCGATGAATTTGTTTTGCAAGGTTTTTGAAATCGTGTGTTGAAACATATATTGTTATATTTGGGGAGGGTCATATTGTTATAATATTACCAGAAATATATAATAAAACACACTGTTTGGTTCAGATTGGTTTTTGCTTCTGTATATTTTATATCTCCATAGTTAATTTAGTTGGCAATCACTGTTTGTCATTGATTGACCAACAGTTAAAAATATATATATAAATATATATATATATATATAGTCTAGCAAAGTTCTTTTATCACACACTTGTGACATCATCAGTGGTACTATTATGTTAACAGGAGGAAACATAATAGTACCACTGATGATGTCACAGATATGTGATGAAAGAACTTTGATAGACTATATATATATTTATATATATCTATATTTTTAACTGTTGGTCAATCAATGATAAACAGTGATTGCCAACTAAATTAACTATGGAGATATAAAATATACAGAAGCAAAAACCAATCCGAACCAAACAGTGAGTGTGTTTTATTATTATTTCTGGTAATATTATAACAATATGACCCTCCCCAAATATAACAGTGAAAGAAAAAGATAATAGAAAAAAAAAATGAAAACTGTAAATGAAAACTAACTAACTCCCAATTCTATTTATATTTCAGTGGGCCAAGACTGCTACTCAAGGTTTTGGGACATGAAGACTGGTATAATGCTCAAAAGCATACCACCACCTCATCGGTGTTCTCTGGACTTTATTCCTGCCATTCACTATTCAGACCATTGGGCTGGTCTCCATGGGAATTCAGCGATGCTAATGGCAATCAAAGACGAATTTCACTTATATGCATGTAATATATCAGAATGATTTATATTTTTCTATTCATTTAAAGCAGAAAAGTAAAAAAAAAAGAGAAAAAGAAAATCCTGAATACTTAGGGAAATAAATCTTCAATTTTATTTTGTTGTTTTATTAATTTTATAAAATTATTGTTGTTGTTGGATCAATATTGGCTGTGATGACGAGAGTTCAGTTGTTTGATTGACAGAACAACCTGCTCCTGAAATTGATGTGTGCTGTAAAGTGATTGTGTAGGAGACATGGTAAGAAGGCTCCCAGTCCACACTGTAAACGTGGTTGGTGTTAGGAAGGGCATCTAGTCGTAGAAAACCTGCCAGATACAGTCCTATATGAGTGAGACACAGTCACCCGACCAATCTTGCCTCAAGCGGGACAATTCCGTCCAACCCATAGCTAGCGTGGAAGATGGACGTTAAACGATGATGATGACGATGAAGGCATTGGGTTGCTCCGAGGATATGGTAAATGACACTTGTTGAAGATTTCACACAGCAGGACATGATTGTAAAGTGAATTTCTAAACCATTCAGTCACTCCTGTAGACATCTGAATGGATACAAAGTCCACTTTAAAATGAGGATGTCCTGGAGTTTGGCTCCGCTGTGTGACATCTTCAGTAAGTGTCAAATATCTCACATGGAGCACAAAACAAACAGCTTTCTTTGTCAGGCAGAGAGGAACCCCTTCTTGCAATGGTGAATAGGTGGAAGTTTGCCTGGTGTAATCATTGGTCATATATCCCACCACAACTTGTCTAAAACCATTCTTCAGGGTACAGTTGAGGGAGGGTGAAGGAAGAGGCAGACAAAGAAACTCCTGGTCTGATATCAATGACTGGACTTGTTACAACACCGAGACCCTTCTATGTATGACAGAGACCAGTGGTGATGTCTAGAGTGGCACCCCAACGACTGGCTGCACCAGTAGCACCCCAACGACTGGCAGCACCAGTGGCACCCCAACGACTGGCTGCACCAGTAGCACCCCAACGACTGGCTGCACCAGTAGCACCCCAACGACTGGCTGTACCAGTGGCACCCCAACGACTGGCTGCACCAGTGGTGCCCCAACAACTGGCTGTACCTGTGGTACCCCAACGACTGGCTGTACCAGTGGCACCCCAACGACTGGCTGCACCAGTGGTGCCCCAACAACTGGCTGTACCTGTGGTACCCCAACGACTGGCTGTACCTGTGGCACCCCAACGACTGGCTGCACCAGTGGCACCCCAACGACTGGCTGTACCTGTGGCACCCCAACGACTGGCAGCACCAGTGGCACATCTAGAGTGGCACCCCAACAACTGGCAGCACCAGTGGCACCCCAACGACTGGCTGCACCAGTGGCACCCCAACGACTGGCTGTACCTGTGGCACCCCAACGACTGGCAGCACCAGTGGCACATCTAGAGTGGCACCCCAACAACTGGCAGCACCAGTGGCACCCCAACGACTGGCTGTACCAGTGACACATCTAGTTGCGAAATATAATTTACCTGATAAAGAATAAAGTAAAACTACATCTTCAAATTTTGTATTATGTTTTACTGTGGAGATTTTTGTCTTGCAGGGTGAGGGTTTTGGTACTGGGGAGGGCATTGTCATGGCCCCCACATATATATATATCTATATAAAGTGGTCATGTAGGTGACATGACAAAAGGTAGGTGTCAACAAAAAGCACCCCGTACTTACTGTAAAGTGGTTGTGTGGGTGACACGACAAAAAGCGCCCAGTACACACTGTAGAGTGGCTGTGTAGGTGTAACGACAAAAAACAAAAAACACCGAGTCCACACAGTAAATGTGGTTGTGTAGGCATCACGACAAAAAAGCACCCCGTACTTACTTAAAATGTGGTTGGTGTAAGGAAGGGCATCCAGCTGTAGAAACAAGGTCAAAATCAGTCCTGTATAAGTAAGACATGGTTACCTGTTCTGGCATTGTCCACAATAGGACAACTTTTCTAACCCATGCTAGTATGGAAGAATGGCCGTTAAATGGTGATATATATATATATATTTGTTTTGTCCTGAGGGCATCAACATACGTTAACCTTGGTCTTCCTCTTCTAGTGTGTCCATGTAGGGGCACCCAAAGGAGCACTGAGTGCAATGTCAACTCTGGATGTCGGTGTATGTTGATGCCCTAAGGACAGACACTGGTCTGTTGGAGACGCAGGACATGGCAGCGATAATGAGGGACAGAGACCGCTGGAGAGAACTCGTCCATGGATCTCGGGAATTTTACCCGCCTTAGAATAGAATATGTTTTGTGTTGAGAATTTCCGTAAAGGAAAGAAGAGTGCTCCATGTGTAGTACAGAGCTATTTCATTATATAATAAACAACACAATATAATTATTCCATTACTAAAGGTTTCATGAAGTTAGACGATTCTAACACAGACGTCTAAGTTTGTTCATCAGAATATTTATTACATAATTAAATATA
>OZ024754.1:41116955-41144455 GCA_964016885.1 Eledone cirrhosa
GCGCTTCGGTAGGGGTTCTCCTACATGGATATAAAGTAGTGGCCGTACTCGAAAACGAGTTGGCAGCCACCATGTATGTATGTATGTATGTATGTATGCATGCATTCTGAGGATCACTGGTAAGCAATTTTTTGGGGGTGGATTTCATTGATAAAAGAACCATGTCTTCTTAACAAAAGTACTTTATTTTTTTCATATACTTCTCTTGTTAAAAGTATATACACTGTAATATCTTTTGGATGATACTGACTGATTTAAAACCCCCCTTTTTTTTTTTTTTCACAGGTGGTGATGATCGGAGAGTTTTACTCTGGAATACAGAGAAGGCCTTGTCTGATATAGGAGCTCCTCATAGTATGAAAGGGGAACACAATAGTAACATATTTTGTTTGGCATTTGACAACGAAAATAAAAGAATCTTTTCTGGAGGTGAAACTTTTAAAATATCTTCTTCTTCTTCGCTCACTTACTTCTAAGAGGGTTGTGGGGGCAGTCCTCAAACACTCCTTTCAGTAGGTCCTGCCAGAAGCAACCGGCTCCAACTGTTCACAAATGTTTTAAGGCCATTTTCCCTGCTAAAGTAGAGGTTACCCTTGCAGGCCCCATGACAGGCTCTATGCTCATCATGGGGTCTTTTTAGTTGCTCTTTATGACATGCAGAAATAGTGTGTACCTGTTCTAAATGAGATACACACAACACTTATTGTAAAACCTTTTCAAATAATAATTATATATTATTTAAAATGGATAAAAGGCTTTACTGAAATAACTTTTATTTGAAACTAAACAATATCAATGTTTGACATTATCAGCTTCCTCCTCATCATCATTTAACATCCACTTTCCCTGTTAGCAAGGGTTGGACAGGTCTACATTGACCAAGTCAATCCAGAAGCTAGGCTACTGACCTCCCAGACAAGCCTGTACTGTCAGATCGAGTGGCAGAGAGAAGTTGTCGTGTTTTTATATAATTAAGAAACTGTTTTGACATCTGGTACACAACTTAATTGTAAATTAGACATGTTTATAGCACCAATAGATTCTGTCCTCATTCCAAATGAGCAGCCAGTTTATTTCTAGTGTCATAGAAACATCAAGTGCCCACTGTAAGGTGGTTGTACTTTTGCTATGACAAAAAGCACCCTGTCCAACTTATAAGGTGGTCATACTGGTTCCATGATAAAAAGCACCCAGTCCACCCTGTAATGTGGTCATGCTGGTACCACAACAAAAAGCACCCAGTCCACCTTGTAAGGCTGTTGGCATTGAAATCTCAGCCAATAACAGATCATATGTGGTCACCTGACCTGCCTGGCATCATAATGTGACAACCCATCTAACTTATGCGAACATTGGACAAGAGATATTAAAGAGTGATGATGATGATGATGATGATGATACTGATGATGATACTGATGATAGTGATAATGATGATGGTGATATTGAAAAGAAATGGCTTGCTATTGAGATCGAAGCCTTTGAAATCAGTTGAAAAGCTGCCACATTAGCAACCTATTAATATAGAAAGTCCTACTTGTTACAGCTGAACAATCAATATTTTTCCTGTTTGAGATGTGACCTAAATCTGTTAAAAATGTGAAACTGTGTCATTGGAGACTATAGCTCCCAGTGTTCTCATATGAGATACAACAGTATTCAGGAATAGCTCCCAGTATTCTCATATGAGATACAACAGTATTCAGGAATAGCTCCCAGTGTTCTCATATGAGATACAACAGTATTCAGGAATAGCTCCCACTGTTCTCATATGAGATACAACAGTATTCAGGAATAGCTCCCAGTGTTCTCATATGAGATACAACAGTATTCAGGAATAGCTCCCAGTGTTCTCATATGAGATACAATAGTATTCAGGAATAGCTCCCAGTGTTCTCATATGAGATACAACAGTATTCAGGAATAGCTCCCAGTGTTCTCATATGAGATACAATAGTATTCAGGAATAGCTCCCAGTGTTCTCATATGAGATACAATAGTATACAGGAATAGCTCCCAGTGTTCTCATATGAGATACAATAGTATACAGGAATAGCTCCCAGTGTTCTCATATGAGATACAATAGTATACAGGAATAGCTCCCAGTGTTCTCATATGAGATACAATAGTATACAGGAATAGCTCCCAGTGTTCTCATATGAGATACAATAGTATACAGGAATAGCTCCCAGTGTTCTCATATGAGATACAATAGTATACAGGAATAGCTCCCAGTGTTCTCATATGAGATACAATAGTATACAGGAATAGCTCCCAGTGTTCTCATATGAGATACAATAGTATACAGGAATAGCTCCCAGTGTTCTCATATGAGATACAATAGTATACAGGAATAGCTCCCAGTGTTCTCATATGAGATACAATAGTATACAGGAATAGCTCCCAGTGTTCTCATATGAGATACAATAGTATACAGGAATAGCTCCCAGTGTTCTCATATGAGATACAATAGTATTCAGGAATAGCTCCCAGTGTTCTCATATGAGATACAATAGTATTCAGGAATAGCTCCCAGTGTTCTCAGATGAGATACAATAGTATTCAGGAATAGCCCCCAGTGTTCTCAGATGAGATACAATAGTATTCAGGAATAGCTCCCAGTGTTCTCATATGAGATACAATGGTATTCAGGAATAGCTCCCACTGTTCTCATATGAGATACAATAGTATACAGGAATAGCTCCCAGTGTTCTCATATGAGATACAACAGTATTCAGGAATAGCTCCCAGTGTTCTCAGATGAGATACAACAGTATTCAGGAATAGCTCCCAGTGTTCTCAGATGAGATACAATAGTATTCAGGAATAGCTCCCACTGTTCTCAGATGAGATACAATAGTATTCAGGAATAGCTCCCACTGTTCTCAGATGAGATACAATAGTATTCAGGAATAGCTCCCACTGTTCTCAGATGAGATACAATAGTATTCAGGAATAGCTCCCACTGTTCTCATATGAGATACAATAGTATACAGGAATAGCTCCCAGTGTTCTCATATGAGATACAATAGTATTCAGGAATAGCTCCCAGTGTTCTCATATGAGATACAATAGTATTCAGGAATAGCTCCCAGTGTTCTCATATGAGATACAATAGTATACAGGAATAGCTCCCAGTGTTCTCATATGAGATACAATAGTATTCAGGAATAGCTCCCAGTGTTCTCATATGAGATACAATAGTATACAGGAATAGCTCCCAGTGTTCTCATATGAGATACAATAGTATACAGGAATAGCTCCCAGTGTTCTCAGATGAGATACAACAGTATTCAGGAATAGCTCCCAGTGTTCTCATATGAGATACAACAGTATTCAGGAATAGCTCCCAGTGTTCTCATATGAGATACAACAGTATTCAGGAATAGCTCCCAGTGTTCTCAGATGAGATACAATAGTATTCAGGAAGAGAAAATTAGGCTGGAGATGTGTTAAAAGTTTTTGATATCAAACCACCTGAAACCGCCCCTGGTTCATTGACAATCACTTGTTTGTTGTGAAGTGTGTATATTTAAATGTAAAAACACCCAGTCCACACTCTAAAGTTGTCGTTTTGGTTCCCAGATAAAAAGTACCCAGTCCACACTGTAAAGTGGTCATTTTGGTGCCCAAATAAGTACCAAGTCTACACTATAAAGTGGTCATTTTGGTACCCAAATAAATAGCACCCAGTCTATACAGTACGTGGTTGGCATTAGGAAGGGTATCCAACCATAGAAACTAAGCCAAAATCTGTTCTGTATGAGCAAGACATAGTCATCTGATCTGACTTGTACAACTCATCAAACTCATGCTAGTGTGGAAAAATGGACCTTAAACTGTAATGATGATGATACCTTCCATCATAATTTAATATAAGAACATTTATGTTCCAAACACCAGCTTAGAAATAAAGAAGTTATAATTTCTCCCTTCCACAATTCCTGGTTGTTTTCAAAATGATTTGAACATCATAGGCAGTGTTTTTGATTAGAAAATTGGTAACGAAGAATTAAACTCTGTGTTTACTATGGATGACATATGTCTGTCTGTGTTTACTATGGATGACATATGTCTCTGTGTTTACTATAGATGACATATGTCTGTCTGTGTTTACTATAGATGACATATGTCTGTCTGTGTTTACTATAGATGACATATGTCTGTCTGTGTTTACTATAGATGACATATGTCTGTCTGTGTTTACTATAGATGACATATGTCTGTCTCTGTTTACTATGGATGACACATGTCTGTCTGTGTTTACTATAGATGACATATGTCTGTCTGTGTTTACTATAGATGACATATGTCTGTCTGTGTTTACTATAGATGACATATGTCTGTCTGTTTACTATGGATGACATATGTCTGTCTGTGTTTACTATAGATGACACATGGCTGTCTGTGTTTACTATAGATGACACATGGCTGTCTGTGTTTACTATAGATGACATATATCTGTCTGTGTTTACTATAGATGACATCTGTCTGTCTGTGTTTACTATAGATGACATCTGTCTGTCTGTGTTTACTATAGATGACATATGTCTGTCTGTGTTTACTATAGATGACATATGGCTGTCTGTGTTTACTATAGATGACATATGGCTGTCTGTGTTTACTATAGATGACATATGGCTGTCTGTGTTTACTATAGATGACATATGTCTGTCTGTGTTTACTATAGATGACATATGTCTGTCTGTTTACTATAGATGACATATGTCTGTCTCTGTTTACTATAGATGACATATGCCTCTGTGTTTACTATAGATGACACATGTCTGTCTGTGTTTACTATAGATGACACATGTCTGTATATGTTTACTATAGATGACATCTGTCTGTCTGCGTTTACTCTCTAGTAATTCTCTCATCTTTCCATCTCTGTAGGTAATGATGAGTTGGTTGAAGTCCATGATATTGAGAGGTAAGATTTTCTACATTAGGTACACAATTCTCTAGTTTACATTAACTTATTCACAACTGGCGATATATTCCTAAGTCTTTTCACCATTTGAGTGACAGTACAATACATTTCTTGCATCTTCTAGTATCATGATTATATATATATATATATATATATATATATATATATATATATATTAGTCTTCAAATTTATTATTATTACTATTTGGCTCCCTTGGTTGAGCAGTCTATTGACTTATATTCATCAAGCAGAAACAACACCTGAATATTTCTACAAAGAACATTCCCGTACCTAGCAGGAAGACATACCTAAAACTTACAGAAAACAATCGTCTTCCTGTTTTCCTTCGGTTGCAACGTTTTTTGAAATATTTACTTCAGCGTTCACAGATTGTTTTTTTTTTAGTTTCAGAAGATCCCGTTAAGGGTGAAAGCAGCGATTCTTTGCTTCAACTTTAATCTGTTACTTTAATATATATATATATATATATATATATATATATAGTTAAATATTAGACAGGAACAAAAAACGGAGTGGCAGTACAAATGGTAGTTTATTAGGTTCATGCTTTTGAGAGTGCGGGGGTGGTATATATATATATATATATACACACACACACACACACACACACACACACACACACACACACACACACACATATAATAGAAAAAAACGAGGAAGTTTTGTTTATGTGAAAAATATTTATTGCGTATCAACGCGTGTTTCACAGATGATTGGCTCAAGGTGACCCCTAGGAGATATGGACCCAACTCCAGTATAGATCTGCTTCTCAGGCTGGTGATGTGGCAAGATATATTTTTGTTGTGGTATGTGGACCGAGAATGTATATATATAGGCATTGGCCCTATTTTTTTGTGTGCGTGGGTATGTGTGTATATCCTGGTGTAATTTGTGGGGTGGCAATGCAGGTGTATATTCACCAGTATTTCACCGTACTACTTACACTAATAAATATATATATATATATATATATATATGTGTGTGTGTGTGTAAAAGGTAAACAGATAAAACAACACAATCGGTACAGTATAGGGAAGGAATTATATTAGGTTAACGCTTGAAATAGCAGGGAGAGGGTCTTAACGTTTTGGATGCTAGTCCTTCATCAGAAGAAAAGAAATAAGATAGATTGAAGGGATGCACGGGTTGGAATTGGAAAAAAATGTCTTTAGATAAAAATAACAGATCCATTCATGTTGATTGAAAACTGCAAGTATACTTTTGTCTCAGATTCAAGCTATCTGATTTTTATATTGATTTTTATATTGATTTTTACATTGATTTTTGTATTGATTTTTATATTGATTTTCTTTGTGCAGTGGTGCAATGATTGATATATTTCCACATGAAGATGCTGTGTATGGCCTTACAGTAGACCCCAATAACAATAACGTGTTTGCTAGTGCTTGTGATGATGGAAGGATTCTAATTATTGACATCAGGGAACAACCTGTTAGAGGTAAGCTATTCACTTAACCTTTCAAAACTTTTCTTTGTTAATCCTTTCAGTGATCCTAGGAAATGAGGGAGGAAAACGATTAACAAGATCCCGGACTTCATTTGATTGCCAAGTGGTGTGGAACCAAGGAAACAATGTTTCCATTGGTCTTTTCATTGCTAGTACTATCTACTGATCACAACCCCTGGCAGCATCTCTTAAACTGTTATTTCTATATAATATCTGTTTTCCACTGGAATAGTTATGTTATTGCTATATATCTGTTTTCCACTGGAATAGTTATTATATCTGTTATTGCTATATATGTTTTCCACTGGAATAGTTATATCTGTTATTGCTATATATCTGTTTTCCACTGCAATAGTTATATCTGTTATTGCTATATATCTGTTTTCCACTGGAATAGTTATATCTGTTATTGCTATATATCTGTTTTCCACTACAATAGTTATTATATCTGTTATTGCTATATATCTGTTTTCCACTGGAATAGTTTATATTTGTTATTGCTATATATCTGTTTTCCACTGGAATAGTTATTATATTTGTTATTGCTATATATCTGTTTTCCACTGCAATAGTTATTATATCTGTTATTGCTATATATCTGTTTTCCACTGGAATAGTTATATCTGTTATTGCTATATATCTGTTTCCCACCAGAATAGTTATATCTGTTATTTCTATATAATGTTTTTTTTTTGCTGGAATAGTTATTAAATCTGTTATTTCTATATAATATGTTACCTGTTGAAATGGTTATTATATCAGGTGGTATGGTGCATGTTTCTGAGCTTTTCAGACATGACATCTTTAATTTTGTTAGTATGTATATATATATATATATATATATATATATATATATATATCGCTATTTCAGAGCACCAATTCTAATTTTCAATTTCTGCTTGACCGGCAACTGCTCTGTATAATCAGTTCCTGATTATTACTAGAATTCTATAAGAATCAAACATTTATGATTTTCAGCAAACAGGTGGAGTACTTAGCTTTGATAAGTACCAAAAAGTACGAAACATAGCTCTGTCAGCTTTATCTCCCCTGTTTGCTGAAAATTTAAAGTAAGTGAGACTGTCACTACTCTAAAACAATAGCGTAAGGTCTTCGAAATGCTTTTAATTAAACATAGTGTATTGCAAAATACACTATATATATATAAAATATATATATATATATATATATATATATATATATATATATAAAATATATATATATATATATATATGGAGGCACATGGCTTAGTGGTTAGAGCATTGGCCTTGCAATCGAAAGGTTGTGAGTTCAATTCTCGGACCGGGTGATGTGTTAACTCCTTGAGCAAGACACTTTATTTCACATTGCTCCAGTTTACTCAGCTGTAGAAATGAGATGATAGGGACTGGGGTTCCTATCATTCCACGGCAAAAAAGCACCCAACACTCACTGTAAATGAGGTTGGTGTTAGGAAGGGCATCCAGCTGTAGAAATCAAGCCAGAATCAGTTCCCGTCCCACCTTTGCAAGCAGGGAAAAGTGGACGTAAAATGAAATGAAACGAAATATATATATATATACATTTATATATTTTATAAAGAGTCAGGGCCCAATGGCTGAGCTCCTGCCATTTCAACAGCTAGTTCCAGATTGATATATATATAATGATGATGCTTTTATATTTGTAGATGAGTTTTGTTTGGCTGAGTACACCTCGTCAATGCATGCTGTGATGTATAATCCTATGGAACCACGCCTCATAGCAACAGCTAATGTCCGAGAAGGCCTTGGTCTCTGGGATATCCGTAAACCCCGCACGTAAGATGATATTTTATGTTAATCAATAACTTATAGTCAGAAAGATTGTTTTTTGGGGGGGATATACTTGGGCTAAATTCCTTGCAGTACATGCCATCTCCCTTTTAAGGCCTTCAATTACTGGCATTCCTTTACAACCATCAGGTAAAAACAACAGCAAAAAAGATACAGATTTCTTTCTCAGTTGGAATATAGAGAAAACATTGCAAGTGAGAGGTGTCACCCAATCATTATTAATTGACAAGATTTAGTTTTGTGCATTGATTACCAAAGATCACAAACCCTAAATTCCCAAATGTTTTACCAAAGATCACAAACCCTAAATTCCCAAATGTTTTACCAAAGATCACAAACCCTAAATTCCCAAATGTTTTACCAAAGATCACAAACCCTAAATTCCCAAATGTTTTACCAAAGATCCCCAACCCTAAATTTCCAAGTGTTTATATACAGTCTTCTATCTTACTTTTTATTGAGGGAGAAAAGGGCCTCAGGGCCTAGTGGGAGCACTTGTCCTCAGACCGGAGATCTGGCCTGAATGCTGACAACAGAGGGGACTTCACTAAAGATACCTTACAGTCATGTTGTGTTAAACTGAGAGATTTAGGCAACTCTCCCCCACCTCTCTCACTCATTCTCTCTTCCACCTTTCTCACTCTTCCGCACTCTTTCTGTCCTCCACCTTTCTCTCCCCCACCTCTCCCTCACTATTCTGCCCTCTTTCTCTCACCAGTCACCATGTTTTCTAAGTTATCTCTCATCTTGTTGTAGGTCTGTGTTACGTTATGAAGGCACCGGTCACCATGTTCAACAGAGTTGTATGAGCGTTCGTATTAATGCTCTTGGAGATAAAATTATTGCTCTTCGTCGCCGATTACCACCGGTCCTTTATAACTTCAATAGTCCAACTCCTATTTGTGAATTTGACCAACCTGGTTACTATAATTCTTGTACAATGAAAAGTTGCTGTTTTGCTGGGGACCAGGATCAGGTAGCAATTATCTCTAATCTCTATTCATTACATTTTATAATAATAATGAAAATTATTGTGTACAGTGCTCAGGTGCACTACAACTCATCAAAGGTGCATGTATAGTACATTGAATAATGTACAAATGTCAGGAAAGTGAACAGTGTATGAGTTATGATATACATGCGTGCATGTGTATGGAGGGGGAATATCAAACTACTTGTGTAAGTCCAGTTTAGAATAGGTACACCATATTCCTGCATGGATTGGCACCAGGTAAAACATCCAACCATAAAATATTGATTCAAAAAGGATCCCGTGATGTGTATTAAAGCTTGTCATAAGGTCCACAAAATTAGCCCCTTCTTTAGCAGGGGAAAATGGCCTTCAAATGCTTGTTTTACATCAAACAAAATTTTTCTCTTGTTATTTATTAATCTTTATTATCTGCTTGCTTCCTTATACAAAAACATCGGCAACTATACCTCTATATGGACGCTTAACATGCAAGAAACAGCTGCTAAATCTCACTCAAATTAATCTATTATGTTATGAAAGGAAGGATTCGTTGTATAGACCTATATATATATATATATATATATATATATACAATCGATTTCAAAGAAGAAATAAAACCGAGATTGTTATGGTTGGCTGGGTTTCAAATGTTGTTGGAATCACCCTTAGACATTGTGTACACCTTTCTCTATCCATAGCAATATGTGTAACTAATGGGGCAATTCGTTTAACTGATGCTAGCATAGGAAATGGAAGTTAAATGATGATGTTTATTTGTCCCATAGAGGTTAAACCTCTCGTTATGAATGATGTAATTAAAAATGTTTATTTGTCCCATTGAGGTTAAGTCCCTTGTTATAAATGTTGATGTAATTAAAAATAGAGAGTAAGCCTCTCGTCATAATGATATAATTAAACATGTTTACTTTATTTCTAGTATATTCTATCTGGTTCTGACGATTTTAATTTGTATATGTGGAAGATTCCTGAGGACTTATCTAAAAGTAAGTTGTTTTTTTTTTTGTTTTATTAATTCCTTACTGATTGAATGTTTGAATCTCCTCATCTTTTTTTTTATTGGAAATTGATTAATTAACGCTAGCATATATACATAGACTCGTAACCCCTGATGGAGTGATATACAGTGTGTCTTGGGCATTTAAAACCTGGTGGAGACTATCTCATCTCCAAGGTCTGAATACAGCAGATTTCTCCCAGAGAGAGAGAGAGAGATAAAAAGGAAGTGATAAAGAGACAGAAGAATCAATCTTGGGACTAGTTTGGTTTTTTTTTTATTGACCTCGAAAGGCTGAAAGGCAAAGTTGACCTCAGCAGGTTTTGAAGTCAGAGTGCAGAGAGTTAGAATAAATACTGCAAAGTATCTATATGGCCTAACAATTCTGCCAATTTGCTACCCTAACCCTAACCCTAACTAGCTTGCCCTTTAATTAAACAAAAATACAAAACAAAATTTAAAGAAATCATCTGAAAATTTTATCTATTTTTGCTGTAATCCAGTTTTTATTGATGAGATCTGTTCGGTTAGAGCTGGATCTAGTTTCGATTCCTACTGTATCCTGTAATTAGAGAGAGAACATCTCTTCCCGATGTCTTTAATTTATTTCTCGGAAATTCCAGACTCTTTTTATGTCAACAACTCAAAATTCAGTAAAGCCAACATTTCATAAGAGTTACCTCACCTTGATATTATAGTTTTCGTTCTTAGTTGATTTTTTTTCTGATGAACTTTTATCTTAAATACTGCCATCTTTTAAACACTTTAATTTATAATATTGACTTGATTTTTGTTTTGCTATTCTCATTAATAGGGACCTATGTCAACAGAGCTCATATGGTTCTTAGGGATCATCGATCCATTGTAAACCAAGTGCGATTTAATCCATGTAACCATTTGATAGTATCATCTGGTGTAGAGAAAGTAGTCAAGGTATGTATATTGGAAATTGAGAGTATTACATATTGATCTTAACATATTGGAAATTGAGAGTATTATATATTGATCTTAACATATTGGAAATTGAAAGTATTATATATTGATCTTAACATATTGGAAATTGAAAGTATTATATATTGATCTTAACATATTGGAAATTGAAAGTATTACATATTGTTATAAACATTAATTATATATTCATAAATTACTCTCGGGGTCCCCCCCAAAATAGGTGTGGATAGATCACGTGGTATCTGTTCTAAGTTATGGTTGTATCATCATCATCATCATCGTTTAACGTCTATCTTCCACGCTAGCATGGGTTAGATGGGCTATCTATTTCTGAATTAGAATGTCCATCAACATCCAGCCCACACTGTAATGTGGTCGTATAGGTGTCAACAAAAAGCACCCAGCTTCCACTGTAAAGTAGTTATATAGGTGTCACAACAAAAAGTACCCAGTACACACTGTTAAGTGGTCATGTAGGTGTCACAACAAAAAGCACCCAGCACTCGCTGTAAATGAAGTTGGCGTTAGGAAGGGCATCCAGCTGTAGAAACGAAGCCCAAATCAGTTCTGTATGAGCAAGACATGGTCACCTGACCTAGCATTGCCCACAACAGAACAACTCGTCTAACCCATGCTAGCATGGAAAAATGGACGTAAAATGATAATGATGATGATATTAAAAATTGAAATTATTGATATTAAATGAGAAATTTGTTCTTTTTAATAAAACAAAACAAAAAAAAAAAAAATCTAAATTTATTAATTGTTGGCAACACGACAAAAATCACCCCAGTAGACAGACGAATGGAAACATTGTTTCCCTGGTCCAATTTGGCGAGTTCCACTCAACTCGGTAAACGAGGTTTTGGAACTTGTTAATCGTTTCTATACATGTCCAGCACAAAACACACGAGTTATCTCCCCTGGCTTGATAGCTCTATATTTTATACCTGTCTAACCAGTGAACACCTTTATGCAGTACATGCAACAGTGGCAGCTCGTTGTGTCTGTGTGTCTCCTTTTTTCTATTGCTTTCCTTTCATCATCATCATCATCATTATCATTTTAATATGGGGGTTACAGCCAATTTACTATTGCATTTGCTAGTGTGATGAGCACAACAGATGCTGACAGATCACAACAGATGCTGACAGATCACAACAGATGCTGATCATTACGATCATCATTCCCATTCTTCTCAGAACAACAACAACAACAACAACAACAGTGGCAGCTCGTTGTCTGTGTCTGTGTGCCTGCTTTTTTCTATTGCTTTCATCATCATCATCATCATTTTAATAAATTCCTTTCTCTTTATTAATATTCTCCTTTGTATTTTTTGTTTCAACCAGATATGGAGCCCATTCTTAATTCCAAGTTCCAATGGAAGCTTAAAAAAAACTTTGAAAATTTCTCAGCCTGAGCGTCCTGTCTACACACACGAGGAATATATTAACCTAGTTCTACGAAGTGGTCATGTGATGTCACATGACTATACACACCAATCAATGGAGGAAGATCCTCGTATGATGGCTTTTTTTGACTCTTTGGTACAGCGGGAGCTGGAAGGATGGAGTTCTGAAGATGACTATTCCAATTTCTCTACAAATGATGAGGATGAAGTTTATGAACGGATGGTTCAGGCTCGTGCGGAGCTCCTTGAGATCTCCCCACACCCTAGTTCCGACGAAGAAGAAGGAGGTTACAGCCCTTTTACTATTGCATTTGCTAGTGTGATGAGCACGACGGATGCTGACAGATCACAACAGAGCCGACCATTACGATCATCATCATCCCATTCTTCTCAGAACAACAACAACAACAACAACAGCGGTAATAGTAATAATAAGAAGAGTAATTGTAATGGTGGCGGTGGTAGTAGTAGTAGTAGTAGTAGTGGTGGTGCCAGTACCAGCAGCAGCAGCAACACCAGCAACACTACTACTACTACTACTACTACGACCACAAATACTAACACTGCCAGTACAAACATGAGCAACAACAACAGCAATAGCACCACCAGCACCACTACTACCACCACCACCAGTCTTTCTACAAATACTGTAAATTCAACATTTTTAAATATGCCGTTAGAAAGAGAGTTTAATCCTGGAAACGTGGATGTTGCGAATGGAAGTACGTCAATGCTCGAAGGTCAACAACCCAGCAACAACCGTAAAAGTATTTCCCAGTTGATTGCTCGAAAAAGAAAAGAAAATGCCAACATAATGTTTAATAAAGTGAGACATATGTCTGCTGCGAAGAAACGTGTTTGTCCGTGGAATCCTTCAAGTTCGGAATCTGACGAGGATGGCAACTACCTAGCGTCTGCTAAACTAAAGAAAATGGTGCCACAGACAAGTGCAGCTAGCAGCACAATGGCATCATCTACCACTTCATCTGTGGACTTGTGGCACTCACGAAACGGTACCAACTCTCAGCAAAAGCAGAAGGCCTTAGCTGATCTGAAAAAATGGAAAGAGCTGCGCCATCAAGTGAACTCTTCAAGTTACCAATTACCAGAGACTAAACTGACTTCCCACACTCCTGCATTGTCTTCTTCTTCTTCTTCCTCTTCTTCTTCTTCCTCCTCTTCTTCTTCTTCCCCTTCTTCCTCTTCCTCATCGTCGTCTTCATCCTCCTCTACATCCACCTCCTCCTCCTCCTCTTCTTCCTCTTCCTCGTCCCCGCCCTGCCTACAAGACCGGTCAAAGTCAACCACATCATCAAAGTCACTTGTGTCGGTGGTCAGCAGCTCTGGGTCGGCTGAGAGCAAAGGTCACCGCGACGAAATGGAGCTGGGGCCATACTTGCACAAACTGGAGAGTCAACCGTGTGCCCTAGGGGACGGCCTGCTCAACAAGAACAACAGCAAGAACAACAACAGCAAGAACAGCAAGAACAACAACAACAAGAGCAACAAGAGCAGCAGCAGCAGCAACAAGAATGATGATGCGTCTAAATCTGTGAAGAAGGGAATCAGTGGGAGCAACAGTAGCCGTGTCAGTGTTGCTGGGACAGAGAAAACACAACACACCAACAGTTCACACCCACCACCACCACCACCATCATCATCATCATCATCGCCATCATTAACTACTACTACCACTTCTAATGTTTTCTGTTCTCTTGAAAATAACTACAATAACGATAATCATAACAACAATAACAACAACAATAATAATAATGTGAATAATCATGCCATATCCAACATGACCAGTGTTAGTAGTGGTGGTAGTAGTAGTACTACAAGTGCTAGTAATAACATTGCTAGCAATAGTAGTAGTGGTGGTGGTGGTATTAGGGACAGCTCCACTTTTGAACCTGTTTGGACAGAATTCAAGAGATTCAAACACAGAGTGGAGCGTGCTCGTCGTAACTACCGGCAACAGAGCCAGTTAGATGTATCTAGTGATGATGATGATGTATGAAATGATGATTATTATTATTATTATTATTGTCTCCCACTTTGACCTCTTTCTTTCCTTCTTCCCTTTTTTTTCTTCTGTCTTCTTTAGTTCCCTCTTTCTTCTCTCTTCAACAAGTTTAAGAGGTCAACCTATTTTGTTTTCCTCTGCTACTTATGTCTTTCGTATTTTATATCAAACTCTTCTACTCTACTTTCTCATATATATATATATATTTATATATATACATACATTCATATATATATATATATATATATATATATATATGAATGTATGTATAGTATATTTGTTAATATACTGTGTTTAATTAAAAACATTTTGAACACCATTCACTATGAGTTTAAAGCAGTGACTGTGTCACTTACTTATTCTCGGCAAAAACTAAGGGGAGTAATCCATCTTCTATAATTCTCGGTGGAAGCGAAGGAGTAAATAATCTTGATAACCGCTAACGAGTAAGAAACAGGACTGTCGATTACTCCCCTTCGTTTTTGCTGAGAATAAGTAAGTGACACAGTCACTGCTTTAAACTCACAGCGAATGGTCTTCAAAATGTTTTTAATTAAACATACAGTATATTATTAAAATATACTATACATACATTCATATATATACATCGCTATTTCAGAGCACCAATACTAATATATATATATATATATATATATATATATATATTGGATTTGCAGTATCGGTAGAGGATCAGACACCATGCTTTGCAGCATAGAGTTATGGCCCTTTGCGGTCTGAGTTCAAATCCCGCTGAGGTTAACTTTGCCTTTCATCCTTACAGGGTCGATAAAATAAAGTACCAGTAATGCACTAGGGTAATTGCTGGCCTTGTGCCAAACGTAGAAACAATTATTATTATTATTATTATTATAAGAGCTAGTGCCCGATGGTTAAGCTTAAACCCTTTTGGTAGCAGAATCATTTGATTTGCTATCAAATGATTTAAGCTTGGCCATCAGAGACTAAATTTTATAATAACTACACTATATTTGTCTTACTAGTCTTAACTAACATTTCACCCACCCACCTCTCGCTCTTATGTGTATATATATATATATAATATATATAATATATATAATATATATCTATCCAAGGAGTGTAACATGAAGTTTCTGTAGGTTCACCCAGGTGAGCACTCCATGTTTAGGTTCACGTCTGTAATGAGGTGTAGAGCTAAACAGTGAGTAAATATAATACAAGGACGATTTACTATATCTTCATTACCTGTATTGATTGATGAACACCTATTTCGCTATTGATCAGCTCAAGATTCGATCAGACCTCTGCTGTGGTAATGACAGCAGAGGTCTGACGAATCTTTTAATTCCAGAGTCGGGATAGTTCAATACAGATCGAACCTTGAGCTGATCAATAGCATGTCATCAATCAATCAACGTAATGAAGATATAGCAAATCATCCTTGTATTATGCTTTCCAGCATAGTTACGTCCCTTTACGATCTGCGTTCAAATCCCGCCGAGGTTGACTTTGCCTTTCATCCTTACGGGGTCGATAAAATAAAGTACCAGTAATGCACTAGGGTAATTGCTGGCCTTGTGCCTAAAGTAGAAACAATTATTATTATTATTATATATAACGAAGGGAGTGTGGTAAGGAACCAGGTGGACCATAACGCACCAGAGTACTCAATACTTAGGGTAGTAGAGTGGGTAATAAAAAAAGAGTTAGGACCCCGACGGCAGAGCTCAAGGGCTATTTCTGGACAGAAATAACTGTCGAAACGGCTTGAGCTCTGCCGTCGGGGTCCTGACTATTTTCCTATATATATATATATATATATATATATATATAAAAGGCTTCTACAGGACTAGTACTGTTTCATTCATATGAATGATACAGTACTGGTCCAGTAGAAGCCTTCTCTATGGAAACTCCTGCCTTCACTCTACTAATGTATTGAGTACCTTACTGTGGTTACCCCTGGCTCAACAGATAAGTAGAGTAGAAGAGAGTGACATATAGAGATGGGAGAGAGAGGAGTCAACCTCAGTATTGAACTGGTTCTGTATTTATCCCCCCCCCCCAGCCCCTCCCCACTCCACACCTGAAAAGATGAAAGGCTGAGTTGACCATGATGATGATGATCATCGTTTAACGTCCATCTTCCACGCTAACATGGGTTGGATGGGTTTGTCCCACTTGAGGCAAGATTGGTCGGGTGACCGTGTCTTGCTTGTATAGAACTGTTTTTGGCAGGTTTTCTACGGCTGGATGCCCTTCCTAACGCCAACCACATTTACAGTGGGATTTGAACTCAAGGTGGAGGGAGCATGACTGAATATTGCTGGCATTCTAGCCATCATTCTAATGATTCTGACAATTTGCTGCCATATATATTCATACTCTTTCCTAATTCCCACTCCACTACCCTAAGTATTGAGTACTCTGGTTCCATCAGTGTTTATCCCTATCATATATTCATTTATATTACACGGCTCGGAAATATTCCTTTCTTTGAGCTATTTAATTGTAAAAGACTATTTGAGTTTATAACTCTCTATATATAATATATATATATGTATATATGTGTGTGTGTGCGTGTATATATTATATTTTGGGAGGGTCATGCTGCCAATAAAAATAACTGGATTGTTTATATATTGTCAAAGCTCTTTCGTCACACATTCTGTGACCTCCTCAGTGACGGGGTTTTTATTTTTTGTCTCTCCTTTGTTCTGTCCTACACCATATTTCACAGACTGTCACAATATATAAACCATTCAGTTATCAAACCAACCAACCAACTAGAAACTTATAATAAATTAAAGTGAAAACTTGGAGTGAAAACCAACAGATGTGTGTGTGTTTTTATTGGCAGCATGACCCTCCCAAAGTATAACATGACCCTCCCAAAATATAACATGACCCTCCCAAAGTATAACATGACCCTCCCAAAGTATAACATGACCCTCCCAAAGTATAACATGACCCTCCCAATGTATAACTATATCTGTTTCAATACATATTTTCAGATAAGTAATCTTGCAAAACAAATTCAAAAACAATATATATATATATATATATATATATGTACACATACATACATATACACACACATATATATATTCTCTCTGTGATGGAATGAGAACTATATTTTCTCAATTGTGTCCTCAAATTTCTCTTTCACATTTCTCATCTTTCTATTTGTGTGTGTGTGTGTGTGTGATTCTGTCTGTGTGTGTGTGTGTGTTTATATGTATGAATGTGGGTGTTTTAAAAACAATTTTGGTGTACATGTATATTACCTCTGTGTGTGTATTGCAAATGTGTGTGTGCGTGTGTATTGCAAGTATGTGATGCTGGATCAATGTGATACTTTGTAGAGCTACATTCTCTTCCACTTAAAGCACAGTCCTAAATAAGTTGACTTAACCCTTTAGTGTTCAAACCGGCCAAAACCGGCCAGAATTCTCTACCTCCTTCTGTTGAAACCGGCTGTAACTGGTCGCTCAAACTGATGTTATGGTATTGTTTTCAAAATAAATACTTTCAAAATCTCAGATTCGATATTATGTGAGATAATTATGTGAGGTAAAGCCTTTACCATTAAAATATAATAGTATATATAAAATAATGTGAATGCTAAAGGGTTAAATCTAAACACCGAAGATAGTTTGTCAAGTTTCAACAACTTGGGCTCCACTGCAAAGAAAATAAAAAAGATGTAATTTCTGGCTCTCACATACACAGGTTTAGCTGGCCTCCTATGTAGTTACATCTTGTAGGAGGTTTGTTGGGTGTTTTTATGATAGGTGCCCCAGTCCTAACACACACCACATCTGTGTATGTTATTAGGGCTCACACATATACAGGTTTAGCTGGCCTCCTATGTAGTTACATCTTGTAGGAGGTTTGTTGGGTGTTTTTATGATAGGTGCCCCAGTCCTAACACACACCACATCTGTGTATGTTATTAGGGCTCTCACATATACAGGTTTAGCTGGCCTCCTATGTAGTTACATCTTGTAGGAGGTTTGTTGGGTGTTTTTATGATAGGTGCCCCAGTCCTAACACACACCACATCTGTGTATGTTATTAGGGCTCTCACATATACAGGTTTAGCTGGCCTCCTATGTAGTTACATCTCGTAGAAGGTTTGTTGGGTGTTTTTATGATAGGTGCCCCAGTCCTAACACACACCACATCTGTGTATGTTATTAGGGCTCTCACATATACAGGTTTAGCTGGCCTCCTATGTAGTTACATCTTGTAGGAGGTTTGTTGGGTGTTTTAATGATAGGTGCCCTCTCCTCTGTTCTATCATGAAAGACAACAAAGTAACGCATCTTGCTCAAGTACACAATATGCTACATGGTCTAGGAATTGAACTCACAACCTTGTGACAGTGAGTTTCAACATCCTAATTACCTGGCCATGGACCCCCCCCCCCCCACACTCATACTTTTATATACATTAGTTATTTTGATATTATGTCTGTCTAAACCACATTTCCCCTCATCCATCCCTCACACCACATCACAAGTTTTTGGTTCATATGTCTTACAGAAACCAATATGTCTATCAAAAGAAAAGACAAATTTTAAGATGGTAACAACAACAACAATAACAGCAACAACTTTAATCAAACAACATGCCTCACTCGCCCCTGCCCCCGTCTCTCTCCAATCAAATCAAATCAAATCAAAGAAATTCAAAACATGGGCTGTGGTTTGGCAGTAATTGGTAGAGTGTCAGATACCATGCTTTGCAGCATAGAGTTACGGCCCTGTACGTTCTGAGTTCAAATCCTGCTGAGGTTAACTTTACCTTTCATCCTTATGGGGTCGATAAAATAAAGTACCAGTAATGAACTGGGGTAATTGCTGGCCTTGTGCCAAAAGTAGACACATTATTATTATAATTATTATTATTATTATTATTATAATATTCTGCTAATTTTTCCTGCATTGTATGATAATAAAAAAACTATCAGCGAAATCTTCTTTGTATCTGTTAATGTTTATACGTTGTTCAACTTCAGCTGTGTCCTGCTCTTACAGACATGATTATATTTTACAACCGACCAGCCATGATTATGTATTTGGATAAAAAAAACCTACCCCAAAACTGACCTCAATGTTATCATGATAAACCTCTTGCTTTATACTATTTAAACTACTACTCATCATCATCATTATTATCATCATTTAACGTCTTTTCTTCCATGCTAGCATGGGTTAGACAGGAATTGTCCCACTTGAGGCAAGATTGGTCGGGTGACCGTGTCTCGCTCGTATAGAATTGTATCTGGCATATTCATATTTAAATAAAAAAAGATAATGTTATGTAAGACTGTCTCTGAGTTATCTACTAAATTCCAGCTTCATAATGAAGTTACTAATTTTACTTAACCTTTTAATGTTCAAAACCAGCCAGAATTCTCTACCTTTTTCTGTTGAAACTGGTTGTAACTGGTCACTCAAACCGATGTTAAGGTATTGTTCCCAAAATAAATACTTTCAAAATCTCATAGATTTGATATTATGCGAGGTAAAGCCTTTACCATGAAAATACAATAGTAAATATATATAGAGTAATGTGAATGTTATGGGAGATATTATGTGAGGTAAAGCCTTTACCATGAAAATATAATAGTATATATAGAGTAATGTGAATGCTAACGGGTTAAATCCCTTCAAATTGTTGATTTTTTTTACAAAATTAACTTCTTAACCCACTTGAGAGGCTCATGAGGGCAGAGTCCTTAAACGCTTCTTCAAGCGGGTCCTGTCGGAAGCAACTGTCTCCAACTGATCCGGCTGGATCTCCAAGCACGACCAGCTGAGCTCATGGATGTTATCCAACCATCTTGCTCGGGGTCTCCTGCCTGTTGCTTTTGCCCATAAAATCTGTCTCCAGTGATTCTTTCCTGAGATATTCTAACCAAATTGTTAATTATTTACAAAATTAACTGAAAAAAAAACAAAAAAAAAACATGGTCATATTTCTTTAGAAGTATAATGAAAGAGTTATATATTTTTTTAAACTAAAGTCTATCCAGGACTATATTATCCTCTATATTCTCAGGGCCCTATTATCTATATATATAAAACTGAGGATGTCTATCTGTGTGAGTCTGTGAGTTTGAATCCCTAAAACTCGAAGTACCCAACCGATTTTATTTATTTATTTTTTTTTTTTCAAACTTTGTGTATTACATATGTTTCAGGGAGTGTTACGCACATAAAAAAAAATTCAACTTTTTGATCCCCTAGGGCCTGCATTAGGTGAAAAACTGCATTTTTTTCCAGCTTTTTAGGGGTTTTTTGAGGCGTTACATCTAGCCGATTTTCCCAAAATTTCAAGGCATATTATGCACATAAAAAAAATTCATTTTCTTGATCCCCTAGGGCCTGCATTAAGTGAAAACCTGCATTTTTCCTGCTTCATCGAGGAAAATCTTAAAGATTATCCAGCCATCAGAGTATTCGGTTTATTTTCTTTATATATTGTCCAGGCATGCAGTATTTCCACGATTATGTCTGTTGGCGGCCCGCGTTCCAAAATACGTTATCCCGTGCAATGCTGGGTACCACTGCGAGTTCTCTATATTCGAAAACAGACACATACATGTGTACTGACATGTACATGTGTACTTTTATCTGTTCTATGGGTTTATTAGACTATATTACAGTCAAAAATATTACAGCAGAGCTTCTGTTTCAATCATATATATCCTATTTCCTAACACATTAAGGTGTGTTTTTAATATTTTTAGCCAGTCAACAATCCATGTAGAAGCTCCTTCATTAATTTGTATGTAGAATATATTGTATACATACTCTCAGGTCCCAAATAATAGGAGAGGGGGGGGGGGGGGGGGATAGTATAAAGCAGCACTATGATTGCATCACTTTTAACCCTTTAGCATTTAAACCGGCCATATCCGGCCAGAATTCTCTCACCTCTTTCTGTTCAAACCAACTGAAACTGGCCACTCATACTTACATTAAGGTATTGTTCTTAAAATAAATAACATCAAAATCTCATAAATTTGATATGTGAGATAATTATGTGAAGTAAAACCGTTACTGTGAAAATATAGTAAATATAGAGTAATGTGAATGCTAAAGGGTTAAATTTAATATCTTTACTCTAATACAGTTTATTTTTACAATAATCTGTCCACTAGTAAATATACTATAAACATTTAAATTAACAAACCTGTTTTTAGATATTTTTTACTAAATCATTACAGAACAGTGAAGGTACATGGCTCAGTGGTTAGAGCATTGGGCTTGCAATCGAAAGGTTGTGAGTTCAATTCTCGAACTGGGTGATGTGTTGTGTCCTTGAGCAAGACTCTTTATTTCACATTGCTCCAGTTTACTCAGCTGTAGAAATGAGTTGTGATTCTGCCAAATCAATGGCTGGCAGTAGTTCCAGCTGCATCGAAAGACTGGTGTAGGGGGTTCTGAGAAGAATGTAGCTTTACAGGTGATCAATGTAAAATGACAATGTAAAGGTACTCCCGCTCGAGTTAGAAGAGAACTATTGACCTTCAGGAGAAGCAGCGACCCCTGAGTGTATTCAGCAACAGAAACAAATACGAAGTACACCAAATCCAATGCTACTAGGGGCGGCCCAGGTTCCTCTTATTTGTGAGTGTAAACTTGGCCATATTAGATTACAGAACATCAAGAGTTAATATTGATGGTTTCATCTGTCAGTATAGTTGGCAAAATAATCATCATCATCATCATTGGAACCACAGTCAAATATTCCTGACAAAGTCTCTCCACAATTTAAGAGTCTCCATTGCTCCTGGTAACTGCTCCAGCAGAGGTTTGTATTGTCTCAGAGTTGATCAATGAAGGTTTGGTCAGGTCTTCCTCTACAGTGTCTCCTGTGAGTTGGTTCACACAATAGTAGCTTGTTTATAACTTCCTGCTGTATAACTTCCTTCTTACTTCTCCAGCAACTTCCTGCTTGCTTCTCCAACAACTTCCTGTTGTATATCTTCCTTCTTACTTCTCCAACAACTTCCTGCTTGTGTCCAACCTTCTGTATAACAAGGATTCTCTGCAGGTATTTGGTGTCAAAAGCATCTAATTAGTTCTTTTGGCTAGTCTTCACATTCCACATTTCGTACTCATACAAGTTATTACTAGAAATTACGATGGAAAGTTTTCAGATAAATAGGAACATCTTAAACAAACAGTTTTGAAGTAGGAGTAGTTTGATAACAATGCTTTTTTAAAAACAATCTTTTACTGGTTCCAATCTGTTTGCTCAAGTTATGCCAGAGTCCTGGTATCATATTACATATTTAAGAATTATGGAAGCCTTGCTCATACGTAGACTCAACACACAAATAAATATTAGATTAGAACTCAGCACACAGTACTTGACATAAAAAGACACCCCCTACCCTCACAGCACTCAAACTAAACATTTTATACAAAAAAGAAAATTGATTCCGCTAAATACTATTTAGGCAATTGACGTCATTCTCATGAAGTGTGATGTAACCATAAAAAACACTTGAAAACGACTTAGAAAAAATTTAAATCAAAATCAAAATTTAATCCCAAAGAGAGGAAATTGGAACATTATCCACTGAAAGTTCCTTAAACCCTGAAGGGACTTTTAGGTCCCGAAATATTGGACAGAAAAAAGAACAAAAAAAAAAAAAAGATTACCAGGTAACTTACTTTTACTTTTCGTTACCTCATCTTACAGTCCATTTTGCATTGTTTAGCCTTCTATCTCAACATTATAGATTTACATTGGTGTTAGGGAAATTGGAACTTATGAGACTCCTCTGTACATTATGTATGGAACTACCTGTTATGCTTGGTGGAGTTGTAGGAGTGTCAGAGTGACATACAGCATGTCTTGGACAGTTTATAACCTGTCAGAGCCAATCCCCTCCCCAGATCTGAACATAGCCAAATTCTTCTAGAGAAAGAGATATCGCAGGAGAATCCACTTCAATACTGAACAGGTATGTCTTTTTTTTTTATATGTCAACCTGTAAAGGAGGAAAGATAAAGGTTAATTTTGGTGGGATTTGAACTCGGAAGAGCTGAAACAAATACATCATTGTGTTCAATATTCTAGCAGGTGATAGCCACTACACCATTAACTAGAAATATTATTTTAAAGTTAATTTATTCTCCATTTAAATTAATGGCTGGTCTTGAACTAGTTAAATTGTCTCAATTATATATTCTGATGAGAAATATTATTTTAAATGATTTTCACTGGGGAAATTTATGGAAGCTGGTGAGGTTGTGTTTTGGGAAGGATGGAACCAATTTCTGTTGTACTGTAGAATTACTCCTCAACATAACCACGACTGACTAACAGACAGAATTCGTTTATAATTAAAGAAAAATGGTGATGGATGTCTTCATATATTTAATCATCATCATCATCACCATCTATTAATGTCTAGTTTTCATGCTTACATTGGTTAGATGGGCTGGCACATACTGAGGCTTGACAGATAGACGAATATGTCTTGCTCATATGCTTTGTTTTCGTCTTGATTTCTATAACTGGATGTCCTTCATGCCATGACGGCACCTCTAACGATTCCATCACGGACTACTACAGGTCCATATATAGATTATCATCATCATCATCATTATCATCATCATTATCATCATCGTTTAATGTCTATTTTCCACGCTAGCATGGGTGAGATGGGTTATCTTGTTTGAGGCAAGTCGGGTCAGGTGACTGTGTGTTGCTCATATAGAACTATTTCTGGCTTGGTGTCTAGGGCTGGATGCCCTTCGCAACACCAACTCCTTCATAGAGTGGACTGGGTGTTTTATGTTGTGACACCTATATGACAACTTTACAGAATGGGTTGGGTGCTTTTTTTTTTCATGACACCTACATGACCCCTTTACAGAGTGGACTGGGTGCTTTTTGTCGTGACACCTACACGACCACTTTACAGTGTGAGTTGAGTGCTTTTTGTCATGACACCTACACGACCACTTTACAGAGTGGACTGGGGGCCTTTTGTCATGACACCTACACGACCACTATCAATAGAAATAAGATAACAAAAGATATTTGATATTAGTTTTCAAACAATTTCCTCCTGACTAAGCAATGTTCCACTTTAACAATATCTTCAACATAAGACACAACACCATCTCAAAACAGATTCACTGTTTCTTTTCTGTATTTCTGACAAAACCAAAGTTGTCTTTCTCTAACAACGTTCTGACAACATTTTCAATTATATTTTATTTCAGTTGAAGAGATAATTAAATTTATTCAAAAACTTAAAAACTTAAAAATTTAATAATAATAATAATAATAATAATAATCTTTTTCTTCTGCTTCTGCTTCTTCTCCTACCCCTTCTTCCTCTTCCTTCTTCTCTTTCTTCTTCTTCTTCTTCTTCTTAATTCTTCTTGTAATAATAATTTGTCAGTTTAGGAATATTATTAAAAAATATTTAATATTTCTATGACCATAAATTTCCTAAACTCCGTCCCTCTGTATCTCTCCCCCGTCCCTCTGTATCTCTCTCCCGTCCCTCTGTATCTCTCCCCCGTCCCTCTGTATCTCTCTCCCGTCCCTCTGTATCTCTCCCCCGTCCCTCTGTATCTCTCCCCCGTTCCTCTGTATCTCTCCCCCGTCCCTCTGTATCTCTCTCCCGTCCCTCTGTATCTCTCCCCCCGTCCCTCTGTATCTCTCTCCCGTCCCTCTGTATCTCTCTCCCGTCCCTCTGTATCTCTCCCCCGTCCCTCTGTATCTCTCTCCCGTCCCTCTGTATCTCTCTCCCGTCCCTCTGTATCTCTCTCCCGTCCCTCTGTATCTCTCCCCCGTCCCTCTGTATCTCTCCCCCGTCCCTCTGTATCTCTCCCCCGTCCCTCTGTATCTCTCCCCCGTCCCTCTGTATCTCTCTCCCGTCCCTCTGTATCTCTCTCCCGTCCCTCTGTATCTCTCCCCCCGTCCCTCTGTATCTCTCTCCCGTCCCTCTGTATCTCTCTCCCGTCCCTCTGTATCTCTCCCCCGTCCCTCTGTATCTCTCTCCCGTCCCTCTGTATCTCTCTCCCGTCCCTCTGTATCTCTCTCCCGTCCCTCTGTATCTCTCCCCCGTTCCTCTGTATCTCTCCCCCGTCCCTCTGTATCTCTCTCCCGTCCCTCTGTATCTCTCCCCCCGTCCCTCTGTATCTCTCTCCCGTCCCTCTGTATCTCTCTCCCGTCCCTCTGTATCTCTCCCCCGTTCCTCTGTATCTCTCCCCCGTCCCTCTGTATCTCTCTCCCGTCCCTCTGTATCTCTCCCCCCGTCCCTCTGTATCTCTCTCCCGTCCCTCTGTATCTCTCCCCCGTCCCTCTGTATCTCTCCCCCGTCCCTCTGTATCTCTCCCCCGTCCCTCTGTATCTCTCCCCCCCCGTTCTTGGCTGATAATTTAAAGAATCACAGAAGCGGACATTTAACACTGATTAAGAGATAAGATTGGATTAGCTATATTTGTATTTAGGTGTGTGTATATAAACACATACACACACACACACATATATATATAAATATATATATATACACATATAACTGAGACCATTATTTGTATTTATTTCTGTATACAATATATAAACACAGGCATACACACACAATCAGGCACACACACACACACACACATATATATATATTATATAACTGAGACCCATACCATCATTGCAAGCAGGGAAAAGCGGACATAAATTGATGATGATGATGATGATAATGAGACGATTATTTATATTTACGTATCTTCATCATCATCATCATCACCCTCATTTTATATCCACTTTTCCCTACTTGCAAGGGTGGGACAGATCCTCTTCAGCACAGTATCTCTTCATTCGTCACGGTCCTTGGTCATCTCCTCCGTGAGCTTCAGTGATCTGAGGTCAGCTCTCACCACCTCCGCCCATGTTTTTCGTGGTCTTCCTCTACTGTGTCTTCCTTGTGGACTGAGGACTGAGCTCTGGTCGACTCCTACTTGCACTTCCTCTCTATACTCATTCTTACTTTGATGGTAGCACTGTTCTACATTAGTTGCACGGCCCTTACTAGACCTTTGTCTATGCCTAGCTTCCTATGTATCCAACAGATTACAAAGTATGGGACCCTGTCTAAGGCCTCCTCCATATCCAAAACCAGATACAGTGGCTTACTCTTAGCTATATATATATACATGATATTCATATATATATGTGTGTCTGTGTGTATATATATATATATATATATATAAACAGAAAAAATGAAACAAAATTTCATTTCCCACTCTTAGTACTTAAATATAAGTATGTACACGTACATACATATATGCATACAGACATACAGTAGTATGTATATATATATATATATATATATATACATACATGCACACATATATATATGTACGTATATATATCCATACGTACATATATATATGTGTGCATGTATGTATATATATATACATACTACTGTACGTCTGTATACATATATGTATGTACGTGTACATATATATATATATTTATATGTGTGTGTGAATATATATATATATGTCAATATATCTATCTATCTATATATATATATATATATATATATATATGTATATATATCAGAGTGTTGGAGTTTGCTTGAAGCATTGTTGAATAGGAAACACAAAATTCAATATATATATATGTATATATATATATCATCTTCATCATTACTGTTTTACGTCCGTTCTTCCACGCTAGCATGGGTTAGATGGGTTGTCCTGTTGTGGGCAGTGTACGGTCGGCTGACCATGCCTTGCTCATACGGGAACTGATTCTGGCTTGATTTCTACAGCTGGATGCCCTTCCTAACACCAACCTCATTTACATATATATATATATATAGTTAGATAGCTAGATATATAACAGAGTTTTAAATAAACCTGAGCCAAC
>OZ024754.1:41154455-41166955 GCA_964016885.1 Eledone cirrhosa
AATGAAATGACAGGAGGCTGGACTTGTGTAAATCCTTGAAAGGTTTATATATATATATATATATATATATATATATATTTATATAAGTTATATGAATCAAAGTTCTGTTCAAATCATTTATATGCTTACAATTGTTTCTTCCAAACCGAGGTTTGGAGTCTTCAGAGCAATTTTTAATGATTGATTACATACATGACCTCCTTTTTATCGACCCTAGAGACATACAGAAACATATGCATATGTTGTTGCTCGGTGGGTTGACATCCATTATAAGATTTAGCGTGGCAATATACATTTAAAGATTACAGTCATATCAAAAGAGGATAAAATTAAAATTAAAGTCAAAATACAACAATGGCAGTTCATGAAAATACACCACATATATATATATACATACAAATGTAACATATTAAATATGTTAGTATTATGTGCTTCTCAATAAATTAGCTCAAGAGACGATATCCAGAGCAATATTAAGTCAAAAGTAGTATATATATATATATAGAGGAAAAAGTATGACCCCCGACGGCAGAGCTCAAGCCGTTTCGACGGCTATTTCTGGACTAAATTCAGAGTATTTAGTCCAGAAATAGCCATCGAAACGGCTTGAGCTCTGCCGTCGGGGTCATACTTGTTCCTATTACCCACTCTACTACTCTAAGTATTGAGTACTCTGGTGCGTTATGGTCCATCTGGTTCCTTACCACAATTCCTTTGTTATATATATATATATATATATATTTATATATAATAATACAATGACGATTTGTTATGTCTTCATTACGTTTATTGATTGTTGACGAGCGTTTCGCTATTGATCAGCTCAAGGTTCGATCTGTATTGATCTGGCCTGGCTCTGGAATCAAAAGCTCATTGACCTCTGCTGTTGTAATGTAATCTCTTTCCCCCTCTCTCTGCATATATATATATATATATATATATATATATATATCTATATCTAAAATTAAGATAATCAAAATTAGGGGTGTCATGCCAGAAAGACATGCGCCATATCACCCGCAAAATAAGCTCTAAGATTCTAACGAATAGGTCCGAGCATTTTATAATAACTAGAAATTGATTAACATATAAATAAACATGAATAATTACAGGAGAAATTATCTCCTGTGATTATTCATGTTTATTTATATGTTAATCAATTTCTAGTTATTATATATATAATTATACCTGTCAATGACATCAACCAGAAAAAAAAACCGAAACAAGTCTAAACTAAATCCATAATTTCTATGAACGCAAGAAAATACAATTTATAATCCTATATGTAACACACACCCAACCTAACATAACATATACTGCATAAGACATAAGATACATTAAGGGTACATGTGTCTGATGTGTCTGTGGTGTGGAATGCTCAGACATCTGCACATTAATTTCACAAGCATGCTGCTCCAGTAATTGAGTCAAGTGGACCACTCATCTTTGCAACTGATGGAGATCCAACAAACCACCTACCAGTTTATTTTATTGTTATGGGTCTTCCTCTTGTTAAGTATAAAACCACTCTAAGATATAAGGTTCGAAATATTGCCTAACTCTCTACTACTTTTTAGAAATCAATAAACATAAATAACATTGGCTTCTATTATTCTGTACAGTTCTAATGTTTATGTTTTAATAAATATATCTGCTCCATGCTTTTGATTTTCAGTGTAAATCATTTTGATCTGCGAAAGGGAAGCCTGTTGTATATTTTAGTGCAATGATTGATAAGAAAGATGTTTCTTATCAGTTCTTTATGTCAGGCAAATCTTCTTTCTCCACAAGTGGAGTTAATAATGGCTTTCCTCTCTATTCACCAGCAACCATAGATCCAGTTTCTTCAGCTTCATAGTAAGACCACTTCATCAATCATTACTCTATTAGCAGTGTGCGTGTTAAAATATATGAGTGGAAGTGAAACAAAGTTTGACTTATACACTTTAACATTAAGCTAGGCTACTCTATGATGCTGCAGTCACTTGTAGAATTATAAATCTCCTTATTTTTAGTAATTTTCATGTCTCCTTCACAGAAGAGGGATAGAATTAAAAGCAGTATATTTACTCTCTTTTCATTTTGTACTTGAGGAAAGGACTGTGCCTACTGATTTCACAAGACTTATAACAATGGCCAAAAGTTTTATATAGTTAATGTTTCTCATAATTAGTTGCAAGCTGATAGATACAAGAAAAGAGAACAAACATGGATATGGAGGGAGTTTTGGAACTCTTATATTGTGGAGATGAAGAACTGAGTGTAATGGAGGCCTGGGGATGGGTACAGTATTAGTGATCAATGAATGAAAGAAAAGTGAATGGTGGCTGCCTGAATCGAGTAAGCCTGAGACTAGTCAGCTCTGAGGAGCAGTAGATACCGTAGTAGTGGGAAACACATCTAATAGACATTAAACGGTGATGATGATGATGATATAATGATATATATATATATATTTATGTAATAAACAACATAAGATAATTATTTCATTTACCAGTGGTTTCTTGAAGGCAGATATTTATATCTGTCTTCAGTCGTAACTAATAAGCTTTGGAGCCTACATAGAGCACTCTTTTTTCCTATACCTTTCCGACGAAAATACTTCATTTATATATATATATATATATATATATATATATATATATATATATATATATATATATATATATAGAGAGAGAGAGAGAGAGAGAGAGAAAGAAAAGGTGAAGTTGGAAATAGCACGGAAAATATATTTTAGGGTCTGTTTTTTTTTGTTTTTTTTTCTTTGATTTGTCAACGTGACATTATTGAATATATATATATATATATATATATATATATATATATATATAAACATACATTGGTAGATTTTGACTAATGTTCCTTCCAACTCCAATCTGAAATTATATTTCTTGTGCTGACAGTAACATAAAATCTACAATTGACCATTATAGTTCAGCTGTCTAAAATTGACCATTAATATTTTTTTAGGTCAGATCAAGGTAAATTCTTTACCTATTTGCAATAAGGAAATACCTTATATAATATTCTTTTAAAGAAGCTGTAAGTTAATTTCTACATTTTATCAAATGTAATATGGAAAGTTGAACAAATGAAAGTCTGGATTTGAATGAACTTTTTTCACTTTTCTGAGCTTTGGGAAATATGGTAAAATTTGATGAAGGAAGATTTTAACAGACTGAAATGTTGTTTGTTTCATCTCTCAACGACTTATTTAAGAAGCTATAATTCACAGAATGAGACTGGAATAATTTATTAGAAGCCAGCAGCTCTGAACTTTATCACAAATTAATTGCTGAAGGTTATCTGTTCTTACTGAAATATTTCATATTATATATAATCTGAATAAATCTTCTTTTTAATAATCCAGATTTCCATAAGTTTTATATTTTAGAGGTTTCTTTTAGTTTTATTTCTTACCTTCTTCACTTTTGTCTTTTCTCACTTAACCCTTTAGTATTTACATTACTCTATATATACTAAGGGCGGTGGATTGGCAGTATCGGTAGAGGGTCGGACGCCATGCTTTCCAGCATAGTTACGTCCCTTTACGATCTGAGTTCAAATCCCGCCGAGGTTGACTTTGCTTTTATCCTTACGGGGTCGATAAAATAAAGTACCAGTAATGCACTGGGTAATTGCTGGCCTTGTGCCTAAAATAGAAACAATTACTCTATATATACTATTATATTTTCACAGTAAAGGCTTTATCTTACATAATTATTTCACATGATATCAAATCTATGAGATTTTGATATTATATATTTTGAGAAAAATACCTTAACATAAGTATGAGTGGCTTGTTATAGCCGGTTTGAACAGAAAGAAGTGAGAGAATTCTGGCCGAATATGGCCGGTTTAAATGCTAAAGGGTTAATAAAACATTGAATCACTACCACTGGTTCAATGTTTTATAAATCCAACTCCAGTGGAGTTGATTTCATTAACTCCACCTCTCTTTAACCCTTTAACATTTATATTACTCTATATTTACTTTTGTATTTTTGTGGTAAAGGCTTTACCTTATGTAATTATCTCAGATAATATCGAATCTATGTGATTTTGATATTATTTATTTTGAGAACAATACCTTAACATCAGAATGAGCAGCCAGTTATGGCTGGTTTGAACAGAAAGAGGTGAGAGAATTCTGGCCAGATATGGCCAGTTTAAATGAGCCTATGTTAGAAATAATGGCTCTTAATTTTGACACAGTCACTAATGTTTTGGGGAAGGTGAAATCTGGTTATATTGAACCCTGTGCTAGACTGGAACTTTATTTCATTAACCTCCTGGAAGGATAAAAGCTAAATTTGACCTCAGTAAGACTTGAACTCAGAATTTAAAAGGCATTACAAGATGTTGCAAAGTATTTTGTCCGATGCTTTAACAATTCTGCCAGACTATATATAAATAAATAATATATATTATATTTTACAAACAAGTCCAGCTGTGATGATACAAGCAATACATTCTAATTCCATACTAGTATGGTACGGTTATTCCTTGCCCCTTTAGTATTTAAACTGGCCGTATCTGGCCAGGATTCTCTCACCTCTTTCTGTTCAAACTGGCTGTAACCAGCCACTCATACTGATGTTAAGGTATTGTTCTCAATATATATAATATCAAAATTTCATAGATTCGATATTATGTGAGATAATATGTGAGTTAAAGCTTTTACTGTGAAAATATAAGAGTAAATATAGAGTAATGTAAATACTAAAGGGTTAATTCTTATACATCATAATATTCAGTTCAGGTTTTTTGCTGTTCAATACTAAATCTTATTGATTAATGCTGATATATTTGTGATTCATTGCTGTACTTTATTTTATTTTATTATCTATTTATCTATTTATTTTTATAAAACTTTAACTCTTTCATTACCAAACTGACAAAACCTCCCTCTACCCCACCCCTGCTTTATGCCAGACAAAATTGTTTATTTTAATGTGATTATATTTATCTAGAAACCTTTCAACACAATTTTATGTAAGAACATTTAAGTTATGTTAGACAGTGTCTTTCATTAGAAATATGGTAATGAAAGGGTTAAAGACATAGACAGTGTCTTTCATTAGAAATATGGTAATGAAAGGGTTAAAGACATAGGCAGTGTCTTTCATTAGAAATATAGTAATGAAAGGGTTAAAAACATTGGCAGTGTCTTTCATTAGAAATATGGTAGTGAAAGGGTTAAAGACATAGGCAGTGTCTTTCATTAGAAATATGATAATGAAAGGGTTAAAGACATAGGCAGTGTCTTTCATCAGAAATATGATAATGAAAGGGTTAAAGACATAGGCAGTGTCTTTCATTAGAAATATGGTAAAGAAAGGGTTAAAGACATAGGCAGTGTCTTTCATTAGAAATATGGTAATGAAAGGGTTAAAAACATTGGCAGTGTCTTTCATTAGAAATATAGTAATGAAAGGGTTAATGACATAGACAGTGTCTTATATTAGAAATATGGTAATGAAAGGGTTAATGACATAGACAGTGTCTTTCATTAGAAATATGGTAATGAAAGGGTTAATGACATAGACAGTGTCTTTCATTAGAAATATGGTAATGAAAGGGTTAATGACATAGACAGTGTCTTATATTAGAAATATGGTAATGAAAGGGTTAATGACATAGACAGTGTCTTTCATTAGAAATATGGTAATGAAAGGGTTAATGACATAGACAGTGTCTTTCATTAGAAATATGGTAATGAAAGGGTTAATGACATAGACAGTGTCTTTCATTAGAAATATGGCAATGAAAGGGTTAAAGACATAGGCAGTGTCTTTCATTAGAAATATGGTAATGAAAGGGTTAATGACATAGACAGTGTCTTTCATTAGAAATATGGTAATGAAAGGGTTAATGACATAGACAGTGTCTTTCATTAGAAATATGGCAATGAAAGGGTTAAAGACATAGGCAGTGTCTTTCATTAGAAATATGGTAATGAAAGGGTTAATGACATAGACAGTGTCTTTCATTAGAAATATGGTAATGAAAGGGTTAATGACATAGACAGTGTCTTTCATTAGAAATATGGCAATGAAAGGGTTAAAGACATACACAGTGTCTTTCATTAGAAATATGGTAATGAAAAGGTTAAAGCCAAAATCTATGAAGAACTTTTCAAGATTCTTTGTTTAGTTCTATTTCTGAATAAATACCATTAGTAAAATTTGCATGGTTTATCCAATCTTAAATTACAATATTGTCAAAATAACTTGTGTTATTAATTAATTAAATAAATAATTCATTTATTTTTGTATTTAGTATAATTAGGAAAGAGGGGGAGGGGGGGGGGGGGGGGGGAGCAGGATAAAGGTAACGAAGAAAAAACACAAAATTTGGTGCCATGATTGCCAATGTTGTGGTGATGATGGTGGTGATGTTGGTGTTGGTGATGGTAATGGTGATGTTGTTGGTGATGGTGATGGTGATGTTGTTGGTGGTGGTGATGGTGTTGTTGATGGTGATGTTGTTGGTGGTGGTGGTGTTTGTGATGGTGATGGTGGTGTTGCTGGTGGTGGTGATGGTGTTGTTGATGGTGATGTTGTTGTTGGTGGTGGTGTTTGTGATGGTGATGGTGATGTTGTTGGTGGTGGTGATGGTGGTGGTGCAGTGGCGGTGTTGGTGGTGGTGATGGTGATGATGGTGGTGTTGATGGTGATGTTGATGGTGATGGTGGTGGTGGTGGTGATACTGATGGTGGTGGTGTTGGTGATGGTGATGGTGATGGTGGTGGTGGTGGTGTTGGTGATGGTGTTGTTGATGGTGATGGTGATGGTGGTGGTGTTGGTGATGGTGATGGTGATGATGGTGCCCGCCACAATGACAATACTCTTTAAACCATTCAGACAACATTTCAAAAGACTGTCTTTTACGTTGAAATCATTTAAAAGAATTTGGAGATATTTAGTAATATAACTTCCTCATTCTAAAGCTGGTGTTGGGGAGGAACGTAACTTAATGAAGGTTCCTAATTATGGTGGGAAGTTTTCAGAAAAATATAAACTTTTTAGTGGTGGTGGTGGGAGGGGTGGAGTGGTGGTAGGAGGGGTGAAGTGGTGGTGGTGGGAGGGGATGGCAGTGGTAGGGTTGGAGTGGTGGTGGTGGTGGGAAGGTTGAAGTGGCGGTGGTAGTAGGGGAGGAGTGGTTGTGGGAGGGGTGAAGTGGTTGTGGGAGGGGTGGTGTGGTAATAATGGTGGTGTAATGGTGATGACAATGATGATGATGACAGTAATAATGACTAAGACGATGATGATGATTTAGAGAAGAATATAGGTTTTGGCTTTTCTTCTTTTCCTCTTCCTCCCCCTCACACCTCCTCCACCCCCCCCCCTCCTCCACCCCCTCACACCTCCTCCATCCCCCCTCACACCTCCTCCATCCCCCCCCCCTCACACCTTCATCCCCCCTCACGCCTACCCCCTCCCCCTCACACCTAACCCCATGCCTCCTCCATCCCCCTCCACCCCATTCACATCACCCCCCTCACCCCCAACGCCCCCACCCCATCCCACAACACCCCTCCCCCTCCCACTACAATAGACAGTAGTTCCTGTTTATAAGTCAGCTGTCAGCCATAAATATAGAAATCAATTGTTAGCTGAATCTATTCCAATCTATTCTAACCGGGCCATAAATTGGTGGGATTCTTGGAAGGTGTTCACTGCAATATTCCATATCTAGTGTATGGTGGGGAGAGGGTGGTGGTGGTGGTGGTGGGGGAGAGGGTGGGTGGGGGTGGTGAGGGGTTTATGTGGGGGCATTAGGGGAGAAGGTGTGTAGATGTGAAGGTGGTGGGTGTGGGTGTTGGTGGTGGCGGCGGCGGCGGGGTGTGTAGATGGTGGTGGCGGTGGTGTATGTGGGGGGGGGGTGTATGTGGGTGGTGATGGGTGTGTGGGTGGTGGGGGGTGGTGGCGGTGGTGTGTGGTTGGTGGTTGGTGGTTTGGGGCTGTGTGTGTATGTGGGTGGTGGTGTGTGTGTGGGTGACAGTGGGATGTGTGGGTGGTGGGGGAGAAGGAGGGTGGTGGGGGAGTGTACACTGCAGCATAGATTTCGCCCCTTTACAGTCTTAGTTCAAATCCTGCCGAAGTTAACTTTGCCTTTCATCCTTGCGGGGGTCGATAAAATAAAGTACCAGTAATACACTGGGATAATTGCTGCCAAAAGTAGAAACAATTATTATCATTATAGTTTCTTTGCTCAGCTTCTAACACTGGAGATGTATTACAGTGTTAGCTGTTCACTACCAGTGAACTGAGGTAACACCCCTTATTTTTCAAGTACCCTCTGGAGTATTCGAGCTGTTCCAAGCAATGTTTTTTGTAAGTGCAATGCTGTCTTTGCACCCTATTAGGCCTCTTCCTCCTCTTTTTCTTGGTACATATAATCTGTCTGCAACCGTCTTTTGGGTGAAATACCCCATATCTAGTCAATATCTTTCTTGTCTTTTGGTCTAAGGCAAAACTAACTCTACTAACATTGCTGTAATTCACATCTAGGAACCTACCCATGTCCAAAATATCTGGGCAACAACAAAGGCAAAACTAACTCTATTAACATTGCTGTAATTTACATCTAGGAACCTACCCTTATCCAAAATATCTGGGCAACAACAAAGGTAAAACTAACTCTATTAACAGTGCTGTAATTTACATCTAGGAACCTACCCTTATCCAAAATATCTGGGCAACAACAAAGGTAAAACTAACTCTATTAACAGTGCTGTAATTTACATCTAGGAACCTACCCTTATCCAAAATATCTGGGCAACAACAAAGGTAAAACTAACTCTATTAACAGTGCTGTAATTTACATCTAGGAACCTACCCTTATCCAAAATATCTGGGCAACAACAAAGGTAAAACTAACTCTATTAACAGTGCTGTAATTTACATCTAGGAACCTACCCTTATCCAAAATATCTGGGCAACAACAAAGGTAAAACTAACTCTACTAACATTGCTGTAATTTACATCTAGGAACCTACCCTTATCCAAAATATCTGGGCAACAACAAAGGCAAAACTAACTCTACTAACATTGCTGTAATTTACATCTAGGAACCTACCCATGTCCAAAATATCTGGGCAACAACAAAGGTAAAACTAACTCTATTAACATTGCTGTAATTTTCAACACATTTCCCAACCTTACTTGACTGTCTACCTCTATCTGTATCTGTTTTTGTTGCTGTTCTTCTTTAAACTGATATTAAAACTGTTAAAAACAATTCTGTTTGCTGACTGAATTATTTTGAACAGTTTTAATATCAATTTCAACAGCAACAACAATAACAAAGACAACAACAGTGACACACAGCTAGAGATACACGGCCAACTTGTTTGTTTTGTCTCCCCCAGGGATTGGAGACAGATGTCCACATGTCAGCTAAATTCCTTCTTTGAAAATGAAGGAAAGAAATATTCATTTGATAATCCATGAAGGAAATAAAATCAAAGTTGGAGCTTCACTAAAATACGTTTACTTGCTATGACAGCTAACAACAACAACAACAACAACAACAGCAACAGCAACAAGAAGAAGAACAACAGCAGCAATAACAACAACAACAACAGCAGCAACAAGAGCAACAAAAACATCATTAACAACAGCAGCAGCAACAACAACAATAACAACATCAACAATAACAACATCAACAATAACAACATCAACAACAGCAACAACAATAGCAACAACAACAATGTCGACAATGACAAAAATGATTAAAAAAAAATCCATTTATAATGATCGTTAAATGTCGACAAACAAAAACTGATTTGTTAAAATGTTATTTTTAACAATTAAGACCTGATTGATTTTCTATGATTAGAGAAGCAGGTCAATCGATAAATATTGATCTCAGTGATTTTGTTAAAGATATCATTAGATTGATTGAAGTAAATTGACTCATCAAACTTGATAACGAAGCCAGATAATAATATTCCACAAGATGTATTTTGGTTAAACTAGAATTGAGCACCGATAACAGCATTTTAAGGATTATTCTCTTGTCATCTATAATCAATCAATATGGTGTTTATGTCACAGTGTTCTAACACTGTCGGTCAGAAGATCAAATATTTGGTAATTGTATTGAACAGTTATTGGTTCAGATATGGCAGAGTGGTTAAAGAATTTACTTTGCTATTATTTGTAGTTTTAAGTTTGTTACCACTGTTTGGCATCTTGGGAAGTTTGAGACAAAAAGAGGTTGGTGAAATATACATACCAAACTTAATGCTCCAGCCTGGGCTGAGTTTAATAGGGAGACGGGGGGGGGGGGGGAGAGGGAGCCATTGCTCCGGGCCCTTGCAGTGGTGGACTGCCACTAGTGACAGCAGAGGATATGCGACGGTTGGAGAGAAATGAAGCAAGCATGCTCCATTGGATGTGTAATGTCAATGTAGGTGAACGACCAAGCATGGATGAGTTGAGAGAGAAACTGTGTATAAGAGGGATAAGTTGTAGTGTGTGGGAGAGAAGACTGAGATGGTATGGACATGTGATGAGTTGAGAGAGAAACTGTGTAAAAGAGGGATAAGTTGTAGTGTGTGGGAGAGAAGACTGAGATGGTATGGACATGTGATGAGTTGAGAGAGAAACTGTGTATCAGAGGGATAAGTTGTAGTGTGTGGGAGAGAAGACTGAGATGGTATGGACATGTGATGAGTTGAGAGAGAAACTGGGTATAAGAGGGATAAGTTGTAGTGTGTGGGAGAGAAGACTGAGATGGTATGGACATGTGATGTGTTGAGAGAGAAACTGTGTATAAGAGGGATAAGTTGTGGTGTGTGGGAGAGAAGACTGAGATGGTATGGACATGTGATGAGTTGAGAGAGAAACTGGGTATAAGAGGGATAAGTTGTAGTGTGTGGGAGAGAAGACTGAGATGGTATGGACATGTAATGAGTTGAGAGAGAAACTGTGTATCAGAGGGATAAGTTGTAGTGTGTGGGAGAGAAGACTGAGATGGTATGGACATGTGATGTGTTGAGAGAGAAACTGTGTATAAGAGGGATAAGTTGTGGTGTGTGGGAGAGAAGACTGAGATGGTATGAACATGTGATGAGTTGAGAGAGAAACTGTGTATAAGAGGGATAAGTTGTAGTGTGTGGGAGAGAAGACTGAGATGGTATGGATATGTGATGTGTTGAGAGAGAAACTGGGTATAAGAGGGATAAGTTGTAGTGTGTGGGAGAGAAGACTGAGATGGTATGGACATGTGATGTGTTGAGAAAGAAAGTGGGTATAAGAGGGATAAGTTGTAGTGTGTGGGAGAGAAGACTGAGATGGTATGGACATGTGATGAGTTGAGAGAGAAACTGTGTATAAGAGGGATAAGTTGTAGTGTGTGGGAGAGAAGACTGAGATGGTATGGACATGTGATGAGTTGAGAGAGAAACTGTGTATAAGAGGGATAAGTTGTGGTGTGTGGGAGAGAAGACTGAGATGGTATGGACATGTGATGAGTTGAGAGAGAAACTGTGTATAAGAGGGATAAGTTGTAGTGTGTGGGAGAGAAGACTGAGATGGTATAGACATGTGATGCGCATGGAGGATGACCGCTGGGTAAAGAAGTGCCAAGAAATGCCAGTAGAAGGAAGATGCAGAAGAGGAAGACCACGATAAACATGGGCGGAGGTGGTGAGAGTGGACCTCAGATCGCTGAAGCTCACGGAGGAGATGACAAAGGACCGTGACAAGTGGAGAGATGCTGTGCTGAATAGGACCGCTCCCACCCTTGCAAGCAGGGAAAAGCAGACGTAAAATGATGATGATGATGATGATGATGGTTAGAATTCTTTAATTTGATACCTGTATGTATAACTTTTCAATTCCAATAACTTGCACTGAGCTAACTTTGATATACCTACACGACCACTTTACAGTATGAAGGGCATGGGGGCATATTGTCTATATGCTTCAGATTCAGCTTGTATCCGTGGGAAGTTGGGTCTTCTGTATTACAGCGTAACACCAGAAGTTATGGTCTTGTGTCATTGCTTTTGAGAGATGCAATTGGGCAAGGTCAGTTTTTATTACCTCATTCCAAGCCTTCTTGGGTCTCCCCACTCCAAGGCTTCCATCGACTTTTAGTGCTCTGCACTTTTTTATACAGCTGTCACCCTTCATATGCATCACATGAGTGTATACATATGTACTTCAGTTTCATTTTATGATTCTTAAAGCAATCTTTGTGAAAGCTGTTTGACATTTCAATCCATTTTCCTTCTGGAATCTATAGAAAAGTTTTTCATTTCAAATTATTCTGTTTCTTGTTCATGGGTGGCAGGTTATATTTGTTGTACCAAACAAGATATGTTGGTCAGTGTTGGGATAATTGATTGCAGTTCTTATCTGTGAGTATATAACTTAAACAAACACCATGTAAAGTTGTATCTACTGACATATGGTTACTGGGGAAGAAAAGCAACAGCTGGGAAGTAACTTGTAGGTACTACCTCATAGCAGGTAGTAAAATGC
>OZ024754.1:41189455-41219455 GCA_964016885.1 Eledone cirrhosa
ATGATAGATTTTTAAGATAAATATAAACCGTTTAAAAGAAACAGTTTAATATCATAAAGTTAGGAAAGTCTGGCATGGGTTACACTTCTTGTAATTCCTGGTAAGTTTTTGTCAAAGAGAATAAATTAGAAATCCACTCAACAGGATGTCTGCAGAGTATGTCTGCAGAAGAAAATGAAGATAATTGGCAATAAGTTCAAAGATTCTTATGTATATTTAAATCATATATTTCTGGATTTATATTTTATATGGTGACTAACTGTTCAGAAGAATTTCTATTTGATGTCATTTCAGAAATTAATGAAAAAAAAAGGAAAAAAGAAAAATTAAACAAATTACACAAATATATTATGACACATACACACATACATACACATATACACTGACACATTCACACACACTGACATACACGCACACACACTGACATACACACACTCACAGACATATACGCACACACACACACACACTCACACATACAGACACACACATACACACTGACATACACACATACGCACACACACACTGACATACACACACTCACACATACAGACACACACTCACACACTGACATACATGCACAGACACACTCTCACACACAGACACACACACAATTACAATCTTTTGGTTATTTCAGAATTCCACCATGTTTGAGGGGGGGGGGGGTCAGCTTGTTAAAAATATTTCTTCAGGAAAATCACTGTAATTATAAAATATAAAAAAAACAGGAGAGAAGGCGGAGAAAAAGTAATAGTAATGGTAGGAGGGAGAGAGAGAGTGGAGGTGGGAGAAAGAGTAAAGGTGGGAGGAAGGGGACAAAAAAGAAAAGGTGGGAGGAAGGGGAAAAAAATAAAAAATAAAAGTAGGAGGAAAGAGAAAAGGTGGGAGGAAGGGGAGAAAAAATAAGTAGGAGGAGGAAAGAGAAAAGGTGGGAGGAAAAAGTAGGAGGAGGAAAGAGAGAAAAGGTGGGAAGAGGGAGAGAAAGAAAAAAAAAAAAAAACCCCTGAAACTAAATAGTAAAAGACTCCATTTAAAAGAAATATTTGACAAATTCTGGTCAAGCCCATGATTTTGATTTGAAAATTTTATCTTTCAATAAAATCTTGTATTTTTCTGTTGTTTTATATAAATAGGTTTGAATGTTATAAAACTCCTCTCGTTACAAGACTGACAAATGGCTGGAACTAAACAACTAGAATTATTACTGCCAGACTTGGTAGAGCATCGGTTGGACAACATGTTTAGTGGCATAGAGTTATGGCCCTTTATGTTCTGAGTTCAAATCCTGCCGAGGTTAGCTTTGCCTTTCATTCTTACAGGGTTGGTAAAATATACTATTGTATTTTCTCAGTAAAGGCTTTATCTCACATAATATTAAATCTGAGATTTTGGTATTATTTATTTCGAGAACAATACCTTAACCTAACTATGAGTGGCCAGTTACAGCTGAGGGAATTCTGGTCGGTTATGGCCGGTTTAAATGGTAAAGGATTAATTAGGTATCCAGATCTATTGAAATGGCTTCTCTGACCCTACACTTTGGTAAATACAGATGTAGAGCTCTATTACCTGTAGTGATGATGATGCTGATGTAGTAATCTTGGTTGAAATAGTTCAATGATTATCTTTTTACTCCTGTAAAAACCTTGTCTCTGTCTTTAACCCTTTAGCATTTACATTACTCTATATTTACTATTGTATTTTCATAGTAAACACTTTATTTCACATAATATCTCGCATAATATCGAATCTATGAGGATTTGATATTATTTATTTTGAGAACAAAACCTTAACATCAGTATGAGTGGCCAGTTATGACCAGTTTGAACAGAAAGAGGTGAGAGAATTCTGGCTGGATATGGCCGGTTTAAATGCTAAAGGGTTAAATATCCTCTTAACACTTTTCTGACTATATTTCTAGTGTCATCCATATTCCGGAATGTTCTAGAGACACTTTATGATGACACCAGCTTTAGAGTGTGTTAAAAACCTTTCCTATGATTGAAGAATTCTCTGTATCCTGTGTTCTTACCATTTGAGTTCCTATCAGTCAGTAATATGCCAGTGGTTATACCAGTGGTTAGATATCTATATTTTCTTACTAAACTGTTTTTCTACAAATGAACTAATACAAGCTACTAGTTAGGACCAATACCAGGGTCTCAATTCCAACTTAGAAGAAAATCACTTTTATTGGTAACGTCAAGAATTTGGAGAGATTTAGTAATCTAACTTTCTCATTATTAACCCTTTAGCATTTTCATGGTAAAGGCTTTACCTCACTCTATATATACTATTGTATTTTCATGGTAAACACTTTATCTCATGTGATATGGAATATAAGAGATTTTGATGATATTTATTTTGAGAACAATACCTTAATGTCGGTATGAGTGGCCGGTTACAGCCAGTTTGAACAGAAAGAAGAGAGAGAGAATTCTGGCCAGATACAACCGGTGTAAATGCTAAAAGGTTAAGCTGGTGTTTGAAACATAACATCAGAAAGATGGTGATGGAAGGTTTTCTGATAAATATAAACACAAACAGTTCTGTACCATAGAACCAGAAATGGTTCCAGGCAGTTTGATATCAGAAGAGTTAACATATGTATCAATGTTACTATTTCCTAAATGTCATTATGGAACTACCATTGTTGGCAGCAACAGATTTAAATATATTGCTAACATTATCGTTATTTTTACGTCCATGTTTTTTTTTTATCTTGGTATGGTTTGTATGAAACATTTTGAGACAGTTTCTTTCTCTCCTGCAAGAAATATGGTCATTATTTCTAGGCAACATTTGTTTGTCAAAGAAATCTGGTAAATATAAACACTTTAACATAAACAGATTTGTATCGTAGAACCCGAGAGGGTTTCAGGCAGTTTGATGGAAGATTTTTAGATAAATGTAAACTGTCGTGCATTGTAGTTTCAGGCAGGTTGGTATAGAAATGGTTAAGGATAGTAAAACTTCTGTGAGTAGTTTCTCATGTATAACATATGAGTCAAATAACAGCTTTTATTATTTTTCCAGTCAATATATATATATATATATATGCAGGGAGTGTAATGTGGAGTTACTGTGAGGTGTAGAGCTAGACAGAGTGTAATATATACAAGGATGAATGGTTACTCCTTCATTATGTTTATTGGTTGATGACGCGTGTTTTGCACTGATCAGCTCAAGGTTCGATCTGTATTGATCTGGCCTGACTCTGGAAGTAAAAGCTTGTCAGACCTCTGCTGTAGTAACCATTCGTCCTTGTAATATATATATATATATATATATATATATATGTGTGTTAAGTATTTCCATAGAAAAGGTAAGGGAAAGAAGAGTGCTCCATGTATGGTACAGAGCAATTTAATTACATGATAAACAACACAATTCCATTACCAAAGGTTTCAGGAAACTAGACGATCCTTACAGAAACGTATAGCTTGTTCATCAAATGAAATAATTAGATATGTATATATATATATATATATATATAGTCGATCGATCGGACCGAGGAAACAATGTTTCCATTGGTCTTTCCAGTTGCTAATACTTTCTATCAGTTGCAACTCCAGGTAATAACGCATCATGCGGCACGGGAATCGTACCCACAACCAAAATCCAATTCTCTAACTACTCAGGAGCCCGACGGTTGAGCTCCCGCTGTTTCAACAGCTAGATCCTAACTGAAGTGGCGGTAGGAATCTAGCTGGTCTCCTCTTGGAAGATTCCAGCACATTCTTGTTCCAAGAAAATATAGTTTAAGAAATATATCAAAAGTATGAATTATAATAAGAATTAATTTTATTTGATAACCCTAGGCAGCGACTTTCATTAGAAATATGGGTTAATCTTCAACATTTCATTGCGTTTTCTTGGAGGATTCCAGCACATTCTTTTGATATATTTCTTAAACTATGAATTATAATAAAATTAATATTAGTTGGTGAATTATCAGGAAAATCTTTTGAAACAAAATTGAAACAGAAATATGTTTTTGAAGGATATTCTGGAAAAAAAGATAAATATGTCACATTGTGAAAGAAATGCAATAATCAGGGGTAGAGTAGGGAAGGGTAGGGTGATGGGTCGAATGAGTGGTGGCAGTTTAGAGAGGATATCAAAATCTGCTTTATTGCTATATGGATTCAACATTAACTACATAAACCGAAGGAGGGGGAGAGATGGGAGGGAGAGAGGAGAGATAAGAAGTAAAGAAATTAGATGAAAAATAAAGAAATTCATAAGAATTTCTGTTTCTGTCTTGTACAGTGTCAGCTGTGTGGTGCTGACACAGAAACGGGAATGGTAAAAAGAGAAAGACAAACAACAAAGTGAAAATGACAAATTTATTATGAAATCATTGTAGACATGTGAGAGTGTACGTGTGTAGTGTGTGCACATGTGTGTATATTATGTGATATGATATATATATATCATATATATGTGTGTGTGTGTGTATATATATACATACATGCATGCATGTACATGAGTATGTGTATATAAGTATATATATATATATATATATATATATATATATACACACATACGTACTCATGCATGTGTGTATGTTTATAGATATATACACACATATACATACATGCATGAGTGTGTGTGCATGTTTATATATATATATACACACACACACATACATGCATGTGTGTGTGTATGTTTATAGATATATACACACACACATACATACATGAGTGTGTGTATGTTTATAGATACAAACATACATGCATGAGTGTGTGCGCATGTTTATATATATATATACACACACATACATGAGTGTGTGTGCATGTTTATATATATATATACACACACACACACATACATGCATGAGTGTGTGTGTATATATATATAGATAAACATGCACACACACATGCATGTATGTGTGTATATATATATATATACACACATACATGCATGTGTGTGTGCATGTATATATATATACACACACACATGCATGAGTGTGTGTGCATGTTTATATATATATATACACACACACATGCATGAGTGTGTGTGCATGTTTATATATACACACACACACATACATGCATGAGTGTATGTTTATATATATATATACACACACATACATGAGTGTGTGTGCATGTATATATATATACACATGCATGAGTGTGTGTGCATGTTTATATATATATACACACACACATACATGCATGAGTGTGTGTGCATGTTTATATATATATACACACACATACATGCATGAGTGTGTGTATGTGTGCATGTTTATATATATATATATATATATACAAACACAAAAAAAAATATTTATATATCTCTCTCTATATATCTATATATATATATATGCGGATGTGAATATGCCTGTGTGTATATATATATGCGGATGTGAATATGCCTGTGTGTATATATATATGCGGATGTGAATATGCCTGTGTGTATGTGAGTTTTAAGCAGCAATTTTTTTTTTGTTATAAAATCTTTAGTGAAGTCAGTCACAGAAGAACGGATGTGTCCAATTGTAGGAATGACACATGACACATGTTACAAAGTTGAGATCTGTATATCACAAACATTGGGACTGCAGCTCAGCATTACACAGGGGCGGGGCGGGCAGGGTTCTTTTTTTTGTTTCCAAGGAAACAAGGCCAGAAAATTAAAAACAGAAACAACAAAAAAAACAAAAAAAACCCAAAACAAACAAACAAACAAACAAATATTGTCCCACATTTGATTGGTTCAGGATGTGGTTTTACAGGTCTAAAAATGTCATGGATGTTGTATATTGTGTATATATGTTGTATATTGTGTATATTATGTATGTATATTGTGTGTATATTGTGTATATTATGTATGTATATTGTGTATATTATGTATGTATGTTGTAATATTACGTATATATGTTGTAATATTGTGTATATTATGTATGTATATTGTGTACATATGTTGTGTACTGTGATATTGTGTATGTGGGGGAATAAGAGGGTTAGGGGCCAATTCAGCTGTAGCCAGAAGCTTTATCAGTCCCTCATGTATATATATATATATATATATATATATATACATACACAAATGATGATTCAAAACATATTTTATATGTTTAGAATTTTGTGTTTCTCAATAAGTAAGCTCAATAGACTTTATCTCGAGCCAGAGTAACCAAATTAAAAGATATGTTTATATGGAGAGAAAGGGCCATATATTGATTATCGATTACATAGATTGATTTTTAGCCATACTCTCCAGGTATGAAATAGCACTATAAGGTTTCACTTAAGATTCCACCTGTGTACACATTCATCTATAGAATATGTATTTGGTATATATACAATATACCATCTTTCTTTTACGATATATGGCTCTTTCTCTCTCTCTATATATAAACATATATCTCTTTATTTGGTTATATATATATATATATATATGTATGTGGTTGATGGCTGAGAGAATGTAGTACTCAATAGAGAGTTTTGATATTCATTGGTGACTCTGTGATAAACAGGCGAAACTCCAGAGTCACAAAGCTCACTATTTAGCCTTAATAATAATTTTCTACTTTTGGCACAAGGCCAGCAATTACCCCAGTACATTACTGGTACTTTATTTTATCGGCCCCCGTAAGGATGAAAGGCAAAGTTAACCTTGGCGGGATTTGAACTCAGAATGGCAAGGGTCATAGTTCTATGTGTCAAAGCATGGCGTTTGACCCTCAAACGATACTGAATAAATGTGTGTAGTGTGGTGTGGTGTCTGTGTAGTGTGGTGTGGTGTCTGTGTGTGTGGTGTGGTGTGGTGTGGTGTGGTGTGGTGTGGTGTGGTGTGGTGTGGTGTGTGTGGAGTATGTCTATGCAAAATGTTTCAGTACCCACTGAAAATTAGATGGCATCGGAAGATTATAGAATTTCAATTAATTATTAATATTTAAAACAAAAAAAAAACAACTCCTTGAAATTCAGCATTTTTAAAAACAAAGTTATTCCCCCTTACACCCTCCCTTACCATTCCTTGTTTATCATCAACAGCATTCTGTATTCAACAATGTGGAGAATTCTTCTACATGTAAAATAAATTATGTGTTTATAGACAGGAGGAAAAAAACAATAAGAAAAACAATAATAAAGATAAAATCGAAAAAGATAAAATCGAAAAAGGTAAAAAAAAAAAAAAAATGGAAAGAAGTTCAAGACGTCTCTGTAGAATGTCTCATTGACAAGAACATTTAGTGAAATTCAATTGATGTGCTTTATCCAGTCACAAACTGCAGATCTCTAGATATACAGCAATGGAGGAAAATAAATGTTGAAAATATAGAAAACTAGAGAAAAAGTTTGGTCGTTTGCAAAAGAAGCCAGTGACAATTTGGAAAGAAAGAAAAACAAAACAAAACAAAGAAACAAACAAAAACAACTGTTGGCTAAGAGGTGTGGGTGGGGTGAGGTGTGGTGTGGGTGGTGTGTGGAGGATATACTCTGTCTGAAGAGAGTCAAGGAAGTGAAGTGGTATCGTCTGACAGAAGAAAAGGTTAAGACACACACTGGTAACAGCTGACACAAATATTTGTGTGTGTGTGTATATATATATAGGTATGTGTGTGTGTGTATATATATACGCACATATATATAGGTACATATATATATATATGTATATATATATATATACACACATACACACACATATATGTATATAAATGCGAGTGTATATATATGTACATATGTGTACATATATGTATATATATACACATATATGTACATATATATACACTCGCATTTATATACATATATGTGTGTGTGTATATATATATATATACATACATATATATATACACACACACACACACATATATATATACACACACACACTAACACTATTAAAATGGAAAAACACAAAAAACAAAAACCAACAACAAAATACTAAAGCAATGGTTTGCAGCCATTTTGGAAGTTGGTGTATTTGACTGTATTTGACATGTCATTACGATACCAGAGATTGCCTGGTAGCTAGTATAAATTCCATGATTCTCTAGGAAACATGGTGGCACCATTAGAATCTTCACTGGTATTCTAGAATAATTCCACACTTGTTGCTGCATTTGTTTGGAGAACAGCACATATATAATATTGGTTTCTACTTTTGGCACAAGGCCAGCAATTATCCCAGTGTATTACTGGTACTTTATTTTATCGACCCCGTAAGGATGAAATGGCAAAGTTAACCTCAGCGGGATTTGAACTCAGACCGTAAAGCATGGCATCCGAACCTCTACTGAAGGGCAGCAGATTGGCAGAATCGGTAGAGTGTCGGACAAACTGATTCGCAAAATAAGAGTTACGGGCCTTTAGCTTCTGAGTTCAAATCCAACCGAGGTTAACTTTGCCTTTCATCCTTACGGGGTTGATCAAATAAAGTACCAGTAATACACTGGGGTCGATTTAATCAACTTTCCCCCTCCTTCAAATTGCTGGCCTTGTCCCTAAAGTAGAAACAATTAATATTGGTTTCTAATTTTAAGCACAGGACCAGCAATTTCAGAATTTAGGAGGAACAGTTGATTAAGTTGACCCCAGTATTTGACTGGTACTTTATCGACTTCAGAAGGATGCTAGATGCTTCAAAACCCATTGTCTGACACTCAAATTTTGCAAATTCACCCACCCTAGCATATATATAATTCTTTCTAATACTGGTACAAGGCCAGCAATTTAGAGGAAAGAAAAAGTTGATTATATTGATCCCAGTACTTAACTGTTACTTAATTTCATTGACCCCCCAGAAAGATAAAAGGTAAAGTTGACCTTGGCAGGATTTGAACTCAGAATGTAAAGAATCAGAACTAATACTGCAAAGCATATGTCCAATGCTTTAAGGACTCAGCCAACCCACCGCTTTTTTATATATATTTATATAAAACAGTCACATTCTTAATAACCTAACTAGAAAGTAAATACTATATATTATCAGCATTTTCTTAAATTCTACTTTCCATGTTTGCATATATATATATATATATATATATATATATATATATATATTGTTACACTTTGGGAGGGTCATGCTGCCAATAAGAAACACACGCACCAGTTGCTTTCACTTCAATTTAATTTATTAAATATTTATAAATTTACAAATTTATAAATTTCTGGTTGGTTGGTTGGTTCCACAACCAGATAGTTGTTTATATATATATAGTCATAGTTCTTTCGTCACACACTCTGTGACCTCTTCAGTGACTGGGGATTTCTTTCTTCGTTTCTGTGCCTTTCCTTTCTTCTATCCTACGCCATTTTCAAATGGCGTAGGATAGAAGAAAGGAAAGGCACAGAAACGAAGAAAGAAATCCCCAGTCACTGAAGAGGTCACAGAGTGTGTGACGAAAGAACTATGACTATATATATATAAACAACTATCTGGTTGTGGAACCAACCAACCAACCAGAAATTTATAAATTTGTAAATTTATAAATATTTAATAAATTAAATTGAAGTGAAAGCAACTGGTGCGTGTGTTTCTTATTGGCAGCATGACCCTCCCAAAGTGTAACAATATCGGTTTCAACACACGATTTCAGATAAAGAATCTTGCTAAACAAATTCAGAAACGAAATATATATATATATATATATATATATAAGAAAGTGTGGTAAGAAACCAGGTGGACCATAACCCACCAGAGTACTCGATACTTAGGGTAGTAGAGTGGGTAATAGGAAAAGAGTCAGGACCCCGACGGCTGAGCTCCGGTCGTTTCGACAGCTAGATCCGATTGAAACGGCTGAAGCTCTGCTGTCGGGGTCCTGACTCTTTTCTTATATATATATATATATATATATATATATATACTCTGTCATTTTTGGCGGTGAGTATTGCACTGTCCACTCATTGTATTAATATTCCACAGACACGTGTACTCTTAACATAATCCTCAGACAGTCGAGTTCTTCAACAGGCTTCTACACAATTCTTGTCTGCTTAATTTTCCGCAGAAAGTTTGAGTCAACCAGAGTCTAAGGTAAAAGTCACTTGCTCAAGATATCACATTGTACAGGGTGGTCTGAAAGTCTTGTCACCCCTTGTCACATATTGTTTTAACTTTCATTATTTTTTGTTTTCATAATATAATATATAATTTCATTAATTATAATCTATAATAATAATTGTTTCTACTTTTGGCACAAGGCCAGCAATTACTCAGTGCATTACTGGTACTTTATTTTATCGACCCCGTCAGGATGAACGGCAAAGTTAACCTCGGCGGGATCTGAACTCAGTCCGTAATGGGGCGTAACTCTATGCCGCAAAGCATGGCGTCCGACCCTCTTCCGATACTGTCAATCCACTGCCATAATATATAATAATTGTTTCTATGTTAGGCACAAGGCCAGCAATTACCCAGTATATTACTGGTACTTTATTTTATCGACCCTGTAAGGATGAAAGGCAAAGTTAACCTCGGAGGGATTTGAACTCAGAATGGCAAGGGCCGTAACTCTATGCGTCAAAGCATGGCGTCCGACCCTCTACCGATAATTTTCTATTTCAGAGCTGCTACAGTTTGGAAGAGAGGCTGCCTGCAAGTGTATGGACACATGATCGTGTGTATTCTGGCAAGAACATGGAGGATGTGTGACATGACTTCACTGCAAGATTCGGCAAACCAGCTCCTCTGAAGAGGACAATACTGTGATGGGAACATAAACTGTTTCTCACAGGATCTTTTTGTATGGGGAGACAAGACTTTCGGACCACCCTGTAGAATCAAATGATTGTGAAGTGAACCTCTTAACCACAATATATTCTCCTTCTGATCTCCATTGAATCTGATGATCAAATTGATTCCAGAGTCTAAGCTGAATTTGCTAAACCTGCGTTATGCATGATCATGAATAAAATATGTTAAACTGAAATTTTGATCTCTCATTCTTAATATAAACACTCTACATATTACACCAATAACAACAGATGTCAGTGTTAAACCACACTTCTAACACTGAATATCTAATTCATGTAAAAGTTTATTATTACTCACCAACTATATATATAGTTGGTGAGTAATAATATACTTTATACTCAACCGGCATACCGCCTATGGACGCATTCAAGCAACCTTACTACATATATATATATATATATATATATATATAGACAACCTATCTAACCAATGCAAGTGTGGAAAAATTGACATTAAACAGAAATGATGATGAATGAATGATGATATATATATGTATATATGTATATATATATATAGCGAAACATACTAAGAGGGCCATTAGTTTTTCAGATCTCTCAAAAGTTTAGTTAAGTTCTACAGGGACATCTTAAGAGACAGTACAGACAAAAATATAGGAACACAAACTTAAAAATGAAAAAAAAACAAACAAATATGAAAGTTGTGGAGAAGGAGAAGAGGGGGGCGGGACAGAAGAAAATCTGGGCCCCTTTTGTTCCCCCATTATTTATCTGTTTTACATATCACACACATGCAACTACATACTCACACAAACACACATCCAGATCACACTCTAACATACCTTTAAACAGTTAAATGCTATAATCCTAATTATACCGAGATGCAACCATGAAACCTGTATCGACACCATATTCCAAATTATTATCATTATTATCATTATTATTATATGGTGTATGTACCCTGGTACTCACTAAAGTATTGTGGAATCAACCAATATACATCATATAATATACGACTCTACTTTATGTAGAGTACACCCCATTCAGTAAATGTTCGTTAGTTTTTATACCTATAAATCTACAACCCATCATTAACAGCTATATAATATATATATATATATATATATATGCATATGTTACTCGCCCACATATATATATATAGTAGGTGAGTGACATATGCATATATATATATATTTATATAGTGGGAGAATTATATATATATATAATGTCACTCTCCCACTATATATATATATATATATATATATATATATATATATGTCACTCTCCCACTATATATATATATATATATATATCACTCTCCCACTATATATATATATGTATATCACTCTCCCACTATATATATATATGTATATATATATATCACTCTCCCACTATATATATATATGTATATATATATATCACTCTCCCACTATATATATATATGTATATATATATGTCACTCTCCCACTATATATATATATGTATATATATATGTCACTCTCCCACTATATATATATATATGTATATATATATGTCACTCTCCCACTATATATATATATATATATATATATATTGTATATATATTGTATATATTGTATATATATATATATTGTATATATTGTATATATATATATATATATTGTATATATTGTATATATATATATATATTGTATATATATATATATATTGTATATATATATATATATTGTATATATATATATATATTGTATATATTGTATATATATATATATATTGTATATATTGTATATATATATATATATTGTATATATATATATATTGTATATATTGTATATATATATATATATTGTATATATTGTATATATATATATATATATATATTGTATATATATATATTGTATATATATATATTGTATATATTGTATATATATATATATTGTATATATTGTATATATATATATATATATATATATATATATTGTATATATTGTATATATATATATATATATATATATATATTGTATATATTGTATATATATATATATGACGCCACTCACACACACACAGAGTCAACCACAAGTACTCATGGCCTCTTACAACCAAAGAGTGATAGCAACTAGAAACAAACAAATTTGAGCATAGTCCAGCACAACTGGTAAGACGTTCAGAAAAAGGGTGGAAGGGGTTGTGGAGTTGACAACGTGAATGTGGAGCAGGAAAAAAGGATTGAAATAAAATATACCAGAACCCTTTTTATCAAAAATTATCTACCAAAGTCTTCTCTCAAATGGTTTATAATTTCAAAAATGTTCTTGGGTTATATCTGATGTGAATTCTTCGTTTTTTGATAAATCTATACATAAGTAAAAGTAAAACAGTTATTATGAACACTACTGTGATTAAAATTATTCCAGTTGGCGAGGAGGAACTACTTCCAAAAGTCTCTTGGTTTTCCTGCGAAGATCGTCCGTGAAAACCAGAGTTACGTGCAATTCGAGGTAAAATTTGTTTCTTATCGGATGCTAAATTTTGCAAGAATTTTTGTTGTTTGTTTATTTTTTCCTGATGTGCAGCGTCTTCTTCATTTTCATCGTAGTAAGTGTAATCACCGTCTTCGTCTTCCTCATCTAGACTATCATCATCATAGCCGTCACCATTTTCATCCAACGCTTTCAAAGATTCCTTATTGTTGCCAAAGTGGACCACTTTTTTGTCTCTGTAATTTTCATTCAGAAATTTATCGTTTTCATATTCTTCATAGTCGTCTTCCCGGAGACCATCTTTCTTATTGTCTCTTTCTATTCCCATGTCTCCAAGAACTGGTTCTTGGAAGCTTTTCTTAATGACAGTTTCTTGATGGAGGAGGGAATTGGAACCATCTAAAGGTATAGGTTTCTGGTCATTGGGAAATACCGGTTGAACTCTCTTTAATTGTCCAGGCTGTAGTAATGGGGGCAAGGAATCGGTGGTAGTTTTTGAAGCAGAATTTAACAAAAGACGTTGGTTCACAGAATGCCAAACATTGTCAGAGTGGTTCAACTGATCCAAACTGTGATGAAGCAAGAAATTTAAGTAAATCACCAAAGCTCCGCTGGCAACAGCAGTCTTGTGAGACAAACAGCCACCTGTAACAACAACATAGAATGACATATAAGTATAGTTATTATGTACAGACAAGAAACAGTTTTACATAAGACAATAGTAGAATGTAGTGTGTATGTATCTATCTCTACCAAGTTATTACTACTTTATATATATATATATACATGGCTTAGTGGTTAGAGCATTGGCCTTGCAATCGAAAGGTTGTGAGTTCAATTCTCAGACCGGGTGATGTGTTGTTTCCTTGAGCAAGACACTTTATTTCACATTGCTCCAGTTTACTCAGCTGTAGAAATGAGATGATAGGGACTGGGGTCCCTATCATTCCACTGCAAAGTGTTCGTGGAGGTGCCACAGCAAAAAAGCACCCAGCACTCACTGTAAATGAGGTTGGTGTTAGGAAGGGCATCCAGCTGTAGAAATCAAGCCAGAATCAGTTCCCGTCCCACCCTTGCAAGCAGGGAAAAAGCGGACGTAAAATGAAATGATATATATATATATATATATAACGAAGGAAATGTGGTAAGGAACCAGGTGGACCATAACGCACCAAAGTACTCAATACTTGGGGTAGTCGAGTGGGTAATAGGAACCAGTAAGACCCCGACGGCTGAGCTCAAGCCGTTTCATCCAGAATTAGCCATCGAAACGGCTTGAGCTCAGCTGTCGGCATCTTACTGGTTCCTATATATATATATATAAAGTTACAGTAGAAAGCTCAAACGGTTTGTTTGTTTTATCTTAGACTGTTTCAATCCCAACATCTGAAAAGAGGGTCATGACATAATACACAGGATAAAACATTATTTTGTTTTGTTTCAATTATCATCATGTATATGTGTATGTATATATATATATATATATATACATATATATATATACACATATATATACACACATATACATACACATATATATATATATATACACATATACATACACATATATATATATACACACATATACATACACACATATATATATATATATATATAAAGAGCAAAATATCCAGACCAAACTGAAACATGATATAAGTTGAGTGAAGAAGCTGTGAGGTTACTAAAGTGTTTTATCAGCCATTGTTCTAATTGCTAGATGCTTCCAAACAAGAAAGACATCACCAATCTCAGATTATCCAAAGAATCCATTTTCATGTTTTAGAGATGATTTTTGTTTACATTCATTCTTCCATTCAGTCATGAATAACAGTTCTAAAAATTTCGGCATTCACCGGAATTACTGAATCTGCGTTCTTCTCAAATTTAACATGTCATCTGCTGAACAATGAACTAAATGTGACATGTATTTCTCAGTCAAGTGGGTTTAACTACTTAATTCATTCATCTCTTTCCTGAAGATATTACTAGTTTAGAAGTTCTAAATAAGAACTACTAGAATATTGTGGATGGTATTACCACAAGTTGTAGCTATAAAACTACCGAGGTTTTATAGGAAATAAGAACTACTAGAATACTGTGGATGGTATTACCACAAGTTGTAGCTACAGAACTACTGAGGTTTTATAGGAAATAAGAACTACTAGAATACCGTTGATGGTATTACCACAAGTTGTAGCTATAAAACTACTGAGGTTTTATAGGAAATAAGAACTACTAGAATACCGTGGATGGTATTACCACAAGTTGTAGCTATAAAACTACCGAGGTTTTATAGGAAATAAGAACTACTAGAATACTGTGGATGGTATTACCACAAGTTGTGGCTACAGAACTACTGAGGTTTTATAGGAAATAAGAACTACTAGAATACCGTGGATGGTATTACCACAAGTTGTAGCTATAAAACTACTGAGGTTTTATAGGAAATAAGAACTACTAGAATACTGTGGATGGTATTACCACAAGTTGTAGCTATAAAACTACTGAGGTTTTATAGGAAATAAGAACTACTAGAATACTGTGGATGGTATTACCACAAGTTGTAGCTATAAAACTACCGAGGTTTTATAGGAAATAAGAACTACTAGAATACTGTGGATGGTATTACCACAAGTTGTAGCTATAAAACTACTGAGGTTTTATAGGAAATAAGAACTACTAGAATACTGTGGATGGTATTACCACAAGTTGTAGCTATAAAACTACCGAGGTTTTATAGGAAATAAGAACTACTAGAATACTGTGGATGGTATTACCACAAGTTGTAGCTATAAAACTACTGAGGTTTTATAGGAAATAAGAACTACTAGAATACTGTGGATGGTATTACCACAAGTTGTAGCTATAAAACTACTGAGGTTTTATAGGAAATAAGAACTACTAGAATACTGTGGATGGTATTACCACAAGTTGTGGCTACAGAACTACTGAGGTTTTATAGGAAATAAGAACTACTAGAATACTGTGGATGGTATTACCACAAGTTGTGGCTACAGAACTACTGAGGTTTTATAGGAAATAAGAACTACTAGAATACTGTGGATGGTATTACCACAAGTTGTGGCTACAGAACTACTGAGGTTTTATAGGAAATAAGAACTACTAGAATACTGTGGATGGTATTACCACAAGTTGTAGCTATAAAACTACCGAGGTTTTATAGGAAATAAGAACTACTAGAATACTGTGGATGGTATTACCACAAGTTGTGGCTACAGAACTACTGAGGTTTTATAGGAAATAAGAACTACTAGAATACTGTGGATGGTATTACCACAAGTTGTGGCTACAGAACTACTGAGGTTTTATAGGAAATAAGAACTACTAGAATACTGTGGATGGTATTACCACAAGTTGTAGCTATAAAACTACCGAGGTTTTATAGGAAATAAGAACTACTAGAATACTGTGGATGGTATTACCACAAGTTGTGGCTACAGAACTACTGAGGTTTTATAGGAAATAAGAACTACTAGAATACTGTGGATGGTATTACCACAAGTTGTAGCTATAAAACTACCGAGGTTTTATAGGAAATAAGAACTACTAGAATACTGTGGATGGTATTACCACAAGTTGTGGCTACAGAACTACTGAGGTTTTATAGGAAATAAGAACTACTAGAATACTGTGGATGGTATTACCACAAGTTGTAGCTACAGAACTACTGAGGTTTTATAGGAAATAAGAACTACTAGAATACTGTGGATGGTATTACCACAAGTTGTAGCTACAGAACTACTGAGGTTTTATAGGAAATAAGAACTACTAGAATACTGTGGATGGTATTACCACAAGTTGTGGCTACAGAACTACTGAGGTTTTATAGGAAATAAGAACTACTAGAATACCGTTGATGGTATTACCACAAGTTGTAGCTATAAAACTACTGAGGTTTTATAGGAAATAAGAACTACTAGAATACCGTTGATGGTATTACCACAAGTTGTAGCTACAGAACTACTGAGGTTTTATAGGAAATAAGAACTACTAGAATATTGTGGATGGTATTACCACAAGTTGTAGCTACAGAACTACTGAGGTTTTATAGGAAATAAGAACTACTAGAATACCATGGATGGTATTACCACAAGTTGTAGCTACAGAACTACTGAGGTTTTATAGGAAATAAGAACTACTAGAATATTGTGGATGGTATTACCACAAGTTGTAGCTACAGAACTACTGAGGTTTTATAGGAAATAAGAACTACTAGAATACTGTGGATGGTATTACCACAAGTTGTAGCTACAGAACTACTGAGGTTTTATAGGAAATAAGAACTACTAGAATACTGTGGATGGTATTACCACAAGTTGTAGCTACAGAACTACTGAGGTTTTATAGGAAATAAGAACTACTAGAATACCGTGGATGGTATTACCACAAGTTGTAGCTACAGAACTACTGAGGTTTTATAGGAAATAAGAACTACTAGAATACTGTGGATGGTATTACCACAAGTTGTAGCTACAGAACTACTGAGGTTTTATAGGAAATAAGAACTACTAGAATACTGTGGATGGTATTACCACAAGTTGTAGCTACAGAACTACTGAGGTTTTATAGGAAATAAGAACTACTAGAATATTGTGGATGGTATTACCACAAGTTGTAGCTATAAAACTACTGAGGTTTTATAGGAAATAAGAACTACTAGAATACCGTGGATGGTATTACCACAAGTTGTAGCTACAGAACTACTGAGGTTTTATAGGAAATAAGAACTACTAGAATACCGTGGATGGTATTACCACAAGTTGTAGCTATAAAACTACTGAGGTTTTATAGGAAATAAGAACTACTAGAATACCGTGGATGGTATTACCACAAGTTGTGGCTACAGAACTACTGAGGTTTTATAGGAAATAAGAACTACTAGAATACCGTGGATGGTATTACCACAAGTTGTAGCTACAGAACTACTGAGGTTTTATAGGAAATAAGAACTACTAGAATACTGTGGATGGTATTACCACAAGTTGTGGCTACAGAACTACTGAGGTTTTATAGGAAATAAGAACTACTAGAATACTGTGGATGGTATTACCACAAGTTGTAGCTATAAAACTACTGAGGTTTTATAGGAAATAAGAACTACTAGAATACCGTGGATGGTATTACCACAAGTTGTAGCTACAGAACTACTGAGGTTTTATAGGAAATAAGAACTACTAGAATACTGTGGATGGTATTACCACAAGTTGTAGCTATAAAACTACTGAGGTTTTATAGGAAATAAGAACTACTAGAATACCGTGGATGGTATTACCACAAGTTGTGGCTACAGAACTACTGAGGTTTTATAGGAAATAAGAACTACTAGAATACCGTGGATGGTATTACCACAAGTTGTGGCTACAGAACTACTGAGGTTTTATAGGAAATAAGTAGTTAGTATGATAAATAAAATGTTCTTAAGTGGAAATTAAAATTGGATTAAATATATATAGTCACAATACATTCATGGAAATGGTTATACACAATATATTTACTGACATCAAGTCTATTTACTGTGACATACAGACATACAATATACTTACTGTGACACACAGACATACAATATACTTACTGTGACATACAGACATACAATATACTTACTGTGACACACAGACATACAATATACTTACTGTGACACACAGACATACAATATACTTACTGTGACACACAGACATACAATATACTTACTGTGACACACAGACATACAATATACTTACTGTGACACACAGACATACAATATACTTACTGTGACACACAGACATACAATATACTTACTGTGACACACAGACATACAATATACTTACTGTGACACACAGACATACAATATACTTACCGTGGCACACAGACATACACAGTACACATATTGTGACACACAGACATACAATATACTTACTGTGACACACAGACATACACAGTACACATATTGTGACACACAGACATACAATATACTTACTGTGACACAGACATACACAGTACACATATTGTGACACACAGACATACAATATACTTACTGTGACACACAGACATACACAGTACACATATTGTGACACACAGACATACAATATACTTACTGTGACACAGACATACACAGTACACATATTGTGACACACAGACATACAATATACTTACTGTGACACACAGACATACACAGTACACATATTGTGACACACAGACATACAATATACTTACTGTGACACACAGACATACACAGTACACATATTGTGACACACAGACATACAATATACTTACTGTGACACACAGACATACACAGTACACATATTGTGACACACAGACATACAATATACTTACTGTGACACACAGACATACACAGTACACATATTGTGACATACAGACATACAATATACTTACTGTGACACACAGACATACACAGTACACATATTGTGACATACAGACATACAATATACTTACTGTGACACACAGACATACACAGTACACATATTGTGACACACAGACATACAATATACTTACTGTGACAGAGACATACAATATACTTATTGTGGCATACAGACATACAATATACTTACTGTGACACACAGACATACACAGTACACATATTGTGACACACAGACATACAATATACTTACTGTGACAGAGACATACAATATACTTATTGTGGCATACAGACATACATACTGTGACATACAGACAGACATTTACTGTCACCAAGTATATTTACTGTGACATACAGATATACAGTATATACTTATTAGTTGTAGATATAGAGTATATGTTGGAGAAAATGGAGTTACATGTTATTAATTAGACACTAAATAATGACAATATTAACTTACTATTTAGTTCCTTCTCTTCTAGAAGTCTCCGTTGAGCCTGTGGTTTAATACCTTGCTCCAATGGTTCAACTAACTGTAAATGGATCTCACTCTGATTTTTTTCTCTATTATTTGAGTTTTGAAAATTCCCAATAGCATTATTTTGGTCGAATTGTAGTGGTGCCATCATTACATTAGCCTTCAAGCGTTCTGCACCAATGTCAGAAAGTCTTTTAGGGATTTTCTGTACAAGTTTAACTGGCATTGGTTGTAGTAATAGATTTTGGGGTTTGTTTGATATTCTTTTCATATTATTATTTAGTATTCTTGCAGGAGATGCTAGTCTATTTACAAAACGGATCGAACCAGCCTTCTGTTCCGGAACATTCAAAGGTTTTGGTTCTTTTATCTCAGCCTTATCTTTTACACTCTCATCATTCTGATCATAATAGTATTCCTCAAATTTTTTATTGGCAAAGAAATTGTTGGAGTCTATTTTAACTTTCACCGGAGCCATTACTCCAAAACAGCCATTTTCTTTTTGCCAAGATAATATCTGTTGTAGATAATTCAGGTGTAAAAATTCATAAAATCCAATACTTGGACAAACAAATTCTGAAAAAGAAAACATTAAAGAACCAATTATCAGTTGAAATTATTTAAAAATAATGTTTTTAGTTTATTTTTAAAGATGTATTTATTTAGAAAAGGAAAATCAAAATATTATTTTTAAAGCAGAAAAATTTAAAGACCGAAACCGATAAGAAAAAAAAAAACAAGTTGCTGGCCACATGCAATAAATGCTGCATATTGCTGCAGATATAAAGTGAATATTCATTAAATACAAATTTACTGGAAGATGCACAATTTGATGTGATGTTAGTTAACAGGATTATACAGTGATGTAATGTGTTACATTATATTTATCATATTTCTGTGACAAACAAATGTTGCCTAGAAATAATGACCACATTTCTTGCAGGAGAGAAAGAAACTGTCTCAAAATGTTTCATACAAACCATACCAAGATAAAAAAAACATGGACGTAAAAATAACGATAATGTTAGCAATATATTTAAATCTGTTGCTGCCAACAATGGTAGTTCCATAATGACATTTAGGAAATAGTAACATTGATACATATGTTAACTCTTCTGATATCAAACTGCCTGGAACCATTTCTGGTTCTATGGTACAGAACTGTTTGTGTTTATATTTATCAGAAAACCTTCCATCACCATCTTTCTGATGTTATGTTTCAAACACCAGCTTAACCTTTTAGCATTTACACCGGTTGTATCTGGCCAGAATTCTCTCTCTCTTCTTTCTGTTCAAACTGGCTGTAACCGGCCACTCATACCGACATTAAGGTATTGTTCTCAAAATAAATATCATCATCATCAAAATCTCGTAGATACGATATTAGAATACACACCAAATCCCCCAATTTTACAAATCAAAGACAGCTTGGCGCAAGTAATTGGAATTGGAAAGTTATACATACATAGGTATTAAATTTAAAAATTGTAACCATCCTAAAACAAAAAAAGCCCAGCTGAGGGCACAAATAAATTGTTATGGCTGTCACTGATGCCCCCTCCCCAACCACTGCAGGGGGTTTGGGACAATTGCTCCCTTTGCCCTCCATTAAATCCAGCCCTGACTATAATATAGTATTAGTAAGAATACAACAACAATAACAATAGAAGCAGCATTAGACATTTACTTCCAACTGAGATAAACTAATATAATTGTTTCTACTTTTGGCACAAGGCCAGCAATTACCCCAGTACATTACTGGTACTTTGTTTTATCGACCCCCGTAAGGATGAAAGGCAAAGTTAACCTCGGCGGATTTGAACTCAGACCATAAAGGGCCGTAACTCTTTGCTGCAATGCATGGTGTCTGACCCTCTACCGATTCTGCCAATTCACTGCTCTAATATAATGTCTATGTGAATGTATTTTAGTCTCTCTCATCACTTGTGGTTGTGGGTGAGAGGAATTAGAAGACCTAGCATTAACAAATACTGACTTTGTTGACCTAGCAATCAATCTATTTAGTTGCTACAAAACTCTGTAGTCTGTGTGTATGGGTACACGTGATGAGGGTGGGGGCACCACCAGAGCAAATGTACCCCAAGATGGAGAATATGTCTTATTTATTAGTGGTTCATTCAATCCATCATAAATTTTTTATTACAAGCAATTAAGGCAGTGGAGTTGGTGAAGAGAAGAATTTGTTTAGCCACCCTCTCCCTACCCTCCCCTATATAATAAAGTGCCGTCAGTCTTCTGGTCGCCAATATATTTACATGTCTCAGAGAGAGAGAGAGAGATGGAGGGACGGAGAGGGCTGGTGAGAGAGAGATGGATATATACACACACACACATATATATATATATATATAGAGAGAGAGATGGACTTAGCACAAATAGATAGATAGATAGATAGAGAGAGAGAATAACACTAACATGTTTCACAGCATCTAATTTTGTATAGGTTATTGTTGAGGTCAGATCTCACTGTTATTGATTTCTGCCTTAATAGATTCCTTGGCCAAAGTTGATAAATATAAGTACCAGTAATATACTGCAGTTAAATTAACCAACTATACAGAAATGGAAATTTGATGAAGAAAGGACTCATTTTCAGTAAATGATTATCTTTCTTTCATTGTGAATTTCACTATTCAGTGAAAAAGACCAAAAGAGGAATCAGACTTCATAGAAAAGAGAAACAAAACAAAACAAAAGCAGCTCTAAAGATTAAAATTTATCAAAACTAAAAATAAGATATTTCTTCATTGCTCTTTAACATATGTTCCTCAACGTAATAATTCAACATCAATTTGAAAGCACAACCATTAGTGAGAAGATTCTTTAAATTAGAATATCTATTTCCTTGTCGATCGACTTTCGTCAAATTGGACCGAGCAAACAATGTTTCCATTGGTCTTTCCAATTGCTAATACTATCTATCAGTCGCAACTCCAGGTAGAAGGAGCAATGTGAAATAAAGTGTCTTGCTCAAGGACATAACGCATCGTCCGGTCAGGAATCGAACTGACAACCTCACGATTGCGAATCCAATTCTCTAACCAATCAGCCACACGCCTTCAATCAGCCACTATAAATGAATTAATGGATCAGGTATTTTTACACCTGGACATTTCAACCAAAGAACCTCATGAATTCTCTAAAATAAATGTGGCCAACATTTTCAAAGAGAACAAGTTTAATAATTGTTTCTACTTTTTGGCACAAGGCCAGCAATTACCCCAGTACATTACTGGTACTTTATTTTATCGACCTCGTAAGGATGAAAGGCAAAGTTAACCTTGGCGGGATTTGAACTCAGATTATAAAGGGGCGTAACTCTATGCTGCAAAGCATGGCGTTCGACCTTCTACCGATACTGCCAATCCCCGGACAAGTTAAATAATGTTGTCTTGAACTGTAGGTACAACAGAATGAAAGTAGAAAGAGTTAAGAGTTGGAATTTGTGGTCAGTGGTTCTGAAAACCAAGACTAAAATAAACAGCAACCGTCTTCAATATATTTTAATGTCAAACCAATTTTGAAGAGAGAATATTTAAGAGAGAAAAAAAAAACAAACAAACCAAACATCAAGATCAAGATATCTCAGAATACCATGGAACACAAAGTGGCACCTATGAAGAGATTTGAAGAATGTCATCTAGTAAAAGTAGAACTACAGCTAACTCCACATATGTCTTCTTAGGAAATGTCCATTAAGACTTGATAAATAAGATTATAAAATGTAAGGAATAGGATTATCAAGTATAAACTAGTTTCTGCTGCTATTAATAGACATTTGTTCACATGAAAAACCAAAGATAGAAAGAATTTTATTTTATAACCTTTCTTTATGATAGATAGAGAAACATTGGCAGAGTAATTACAAGGATGAACCCAAAGGAAAAGAGTTGAAATTCTCCATCAGACATTACAATGGAGTTCCCTAAACAAAGAACTTTATTGGACTTGGTGATCCAAGGTGAACCTAGGCAGAGTAAGCTGCAATAAAACCATGCTGCAACAAATCATGTCATTTATTGTATTTAAAGTCAGCTCAAAGTGAGGGGCAGCTGTTGGATGATCCTTGGTGTTCCTGTTGTTTAACCCCAGGTCAGCTCTGATTGAGGACACCTATCATCATCATCATCATCATCATCATAATTTTTATGCCCGTTTTTTTCTCTCCTTATTTGCATGGGTTAAATGAGTCATTTCCAATACAACACCCCACCCCCACCACTGCCACCAGTTTCTTCCCTTTGTGAGGTTCAACATCCTGAGATCAGCTTCCTCTTCAGACCCTGTCTTCCTGGCCAACCATCACCACCACTACCACCACCACCACCACCACCACCATCCACCACCGCCACAACCATCCACCACCACCACAACCACCACCACAACCATCCACCACTACCACCACTGCCACCACCACCACCACCACCACAACCATCCACCACCACCACCACCACCACAACCACCACCACCACCACAACCATCCACCACTACCGCCACCACAACCATCCACCACTACCACCACCGCCACCACAACCATCCACCACCGCCACCACCACCACCACCACCACAACCATCCACCACAACCATCCACCACTACCACCACCGCCACCACCACCACCACCACCGCCACCACTACCACCACCGCCACCACCACCACCACCACCACAACCACAACCATCCACCACTACCACCACCGCCACCACCACCGCCACCACAACCATCCACCACTACCACCACCGCCACAACCATCCACCACTACCACCACCGCCACCACAACCATCCACCACCACCACCACCACCACCACAACCACAACCACAACCATCCACCACTACCACCACTGCCACCACCACCACCACCACAACCATCCACCACAACCACAACCATCCACCACAACCACCACCGCCACCACAACCATCCACCACCACCACCACCCACCACCACCACAACCACAACCATCCACCACTACCACCACCGCCACCACTACCACCACCGCCACCACAACCATCCACCACCACCACCACCCACCACCACCACAACCACAACCATCCACCACTACCACCACCGCCACCACTACCACCACCGCCACCACAACCATCCACCACTACCACCACCACCACCACAACCATCCACCACTACCACCACCACCACCACCACAACCATCCACCACCACCACTACCACCACCACCACAACCATCCACCACCACAACCATCCACCACCACCACCACCACCACAACCATCCACCATCACCACCACCACCACCACCACCACCACCATCCACCACCATAATATTTTCAGCTAGTCACATAAAGAATAATATCCTAAAATGATGTTAAGTAAAAGAGTTGAAGCCAATACCATTCCTAGAGGAAAACTGAAATACATACGTTGTTCCATGAACAGATCTTGGTACACAGGAAGGATAGTGCCAGACATATAGCCATGAACCAGGTTTTTCATTTCAAAGAAGTTGTTGGTACAGAACTCTATTTGTAATTGCTCGTGGTCTTTGAAATTAGCCAACTTCAGCACTTTATTTAGCTCAGCGAGGCAACCAACCTGGAAAAATAAAAACAGTTATTACATCATATTCACAAATGCATTCATATAAACGCACGCACATTATATATATATAAGTTTATCCCGGGTTCAATTGGGGGTAACCACAGTAAGTAAGGTACTCAATACATAGTAGAGTATAAATACTTAATATAGAAATGGCTTCTACAGAACTAGAACTGTTTCATTTCAGTGTAAGAAAGATATGATGATTTCTCCCAAATGAAACAGTTCTAGTCCTGTAGAAGCCATATATATATATATATATATATATGTTTGAAGTTAGAAGGCCAGAACATGGATATAGAATATAAATACAAATGCAAAAGATATTGCTGACAATTTATTTGTAATTTAAGGTAAAAGACTAATTGTCAGCGATATTTGTATTTATATTCTATATCCATGTTCTGGCTTTCTAACTTCAAACGTTTATACCTCACTATGCAATGGTTCAAGTAAACTACCTTTTCCTTCTTATATATATATATATATATATATATATATATATCTATATATATATATATATATATATATATAGATATATATATATATATATATATATATATATATATATAGATATATATATATATATATATATATATATAAATGAAGTAATTCCATCGGAAAAGTCCAGTAATTAACATAAGGCAATTATTCCATTTAAGAAACCACTGGTAAATGGAATAATTGCCTTATGTTGTTTATTACATAATAATAATAAATATATATATATATATATATATATATATATGGAAAGTTATATTTAAATTGTTGGGTTACAACTAGTAAATATTTATAACTGATATAAAAGCACTCAACAAGTATTTGGAGTATATTTATGATATTAAATAAATGGAAACTGCCAAATCAACTTTTTCAAATACAAGTCGATGTTGAACGGTATGTCAAATCTATTTATCTATAAAACTGTCTATATTGTATTTTGTCTGAAGAAGGCATAACATATTGTTAATATGATATCCCTGAAATATATATAATGAAATAAATATGGTTTTATAAATATAGTTTCCATTTATTTAATAGCGTATATATATATATATATAGTATATCTACTAACATATGCGCACAGATGTACGCTAATGCTAGCAAATACACAGGTTATGTCATAGTACCTAGGTGGTTCAATGCAGGAGGATGCAGAACAATAATATAAAAGACGTAAAATAAGAAAATTAAAAAAAAAAATTTTTTTTAAATTAACTTTAAAAAAATTTTTTTAAATATTTTCTTATTTTACGTCTTTTTTATATATATATATATATATATATATATATATATATATATATATATATATATATATATATATATAGAGAGAGAGAGAGAGAGAGAGAGAGAGAGAGAGAGAGAGAGAGAGAGAGAGAGAGAGAGAGAGAGGAGTTAGTTCGGCAACAAATTATCAAACCATACTTGAGGGTGTGCATTTCACCTGACGGATTTTCAACCTCACCTGGCCTATCTCACAAGAGGAAGACTCGTCTAACCCATGCTAGCATGGAAAAAATGGACATTAAACGATACTTGCTAAGAATGTAGCTTCTAATTTGAATGGAAAGAGATGGGTGATGTGTTGGTATAATGGTAGCCTAGAGGTCTGGATAACCAAAGATGTGTGTGTGTATACAGATTTATGTGTGGGTATATATATATATATATGTGTGTGTGGGTATATATATATATATATATATATATATATATATATATGTGGGTATATATATTTGTGTGTGTGTGTGTGTGTGTGTGTGAATATATACAGATTCTCAGGTAAATCTATATAATAGACTGTTTGAAGTAATTCAAGTTATTTCTCCTAGTTTCACATTCCTACTCTCAGGTAAATCTATATAATGGACTGTTAGAAAGAATATTCTTAACATTAAAAAGAAACATTGTTGAAAATCCCTTTGGATAAAAATGCACAATGACATTTTAAAGAGAGAAAATAAAAAAGAGATGAGAGAAGGATAAAACGGATGTTGGAATAACTGGTAGAATAGAAGGAGATAATTGTTTCTACTTTTGGAACAAGGCCAGCAATTACCCAGTGTATTACTGGTACTTTATTTTATTGACCCCTTAAGGATGAAAGGCAAAGTTAACCTTGGCGGGATTTGAACTCAGAATGGCAAGGGCCGTAACTCTATGCGTCAAAGCATGGCGTCCGACCCTCTACCGATACAGCCTAATGTCTATTAAAGAACACGATTCTTCATCTGTGTCAAAGACATAACTTTCCTGATGTCGGTGATTTTACATGATAAACTGACCCAGTACATTTGGTAAAGTGGCTGGTGATAGGAAGGGCATCCAGCTGTAGAAAACCTGCCAAACAAAGGGTCAGGAGAACTCTTCTGTTGTGTCAAAGACAAGACAACCTCCATAATGCACTCATTAAAAGACAGGAACGTATGTAAGCAAGACATAGCCCCCACCCTCCTCTTCCTCGCAACCCACACCAGCTCATCTGAGGTGTTGGTAGTTTTACTTCAATACTGACTCTGTCTGTAATGACCCATCCAACCTTGTTGGAAGGGACGACCAATGTTAAATGGGGAAAAGATGAAAATAGATATAAGAATGAATAAACAAAGGATTAATTAAAAGAAGAGAGTGATAAAATTAATGGCTGCTTGTCTTAGGAAAGTATCTAACATATATAGATTGAATGTCTGTCAGTCTTATCTTGAAGCAACATGTGTTAGTAAATAAATAGAAGCAAACTGTATTTGACTAATCAACCCACATGCGATATAAAATTGACATATATATATATATATACATGTATATATAGTACAAAGTGAAACCTACTACAGTCAGTAGGCACCTCTAACAAAATAACCCCCCCCCCCGTCCCACTACCCCCACCCCATCCACACCACCCCTTTCAATGTAAAGTTATGTTGGTACCACAACATCCAGCCCGAAACAAATGAGGTCGTGTAGGTGTCACGACAAAAAAACACACAGTCCACGCTGTAATGTGGCCGTGTAGGTAACACGGTAAAAACCTCCCAGCCCCACACTGTAAACGTGGTTGGTGTTAGGAAGGGCATCCAGCCGTAGAACACCCGCCAGACAGTCCTATGCGAGCAAGACAACCACTCTTGCCTCAAGTGGGAAAACTCCCGTCCAAACCCATGCAAGCGTGGAATATGGACGTTAAACGATGATGATGATATATACATATATATATACATATATATATATATATATACATATATATGCATATGTATATATATATATATATATGCATATATATATATATATATATATATATATATGCATATGTATATATATATGCATATGTATATATATATATGCATATGTATATATATATATATATATATATATATATGCATATGTATATATATATATATATATGTATATGTATATATATATATATATATGTATATATATGTATATATGTATATTTATATGTATATATATATATATATATATATATATATATATATTTATCTTGGGATGTACATATACATATATGAATACATATATACATATATATATATATATATATATATATATACATGTGTGTGTGTGTGTGTGTATATATATATATATATAGAGAGGGAGAGAGAGAGAGAGTGTGTGTGTGTCTGTGACAGAAAAGGGGAGGAAATGGTGTTGCTCTCATCTAGTAATAATAATAAGTAGAAGACAAACAACAACAACAACAATGAAATGTTGAGTAAAAAAACAGTAATGATGATCCTACTATTATTTTCATTATTATTGTTATTATTATTATTATTATTATTATTATTGAAGGGAGAATACCTCATAAATCTCTAGTAACAATAATTTAGATATGAAGTGAAGAGATGAGACGGTTTAGTTGGGAGGTTAGAAATATATTTGAAATATAACCAACATTACATTCTATATTTCAATGTCTGCATGTTACACAAGAACATATTGAAGTTATTTTTAAGGTCATAAGAGAAATTAATCTTCTTGTTGTTGTTATAGCTGTTGACTAGGCCGACCTCCACTACCATATAAATCATCATCTTTTAATATCTACAGTTTACTAAATCCTGGGTCGGCAAACTACGGCCCGCGGGCCAAATGTGGCCCGCTAAAGAGTTTTCTGTGGCCTGTGGAAGCATTCGGTGAATTAATAAAAAAAATAAAAATCAACAAATTCAGGTCTTACAACGTAGTCACCAACAACCAGGTAACCTGATTACAGGTGTAAAGCCTTGGACACATCATCAGTATTGTATCCTGGAGTCACTGGGTGTTTTAGGTCTTACAACATAGTCACCCTCAACCAAGTAACCTGATTACAGGTATAAAGCCTTGGACACATCATCAGTATTGTATCCTGGAGTCACTGGGGTGTTTCAGGTCTTACAACATAGTCACCAACAACCAGGTAACCTGATTACAGGTGTAAAGCCTTGGACAC
>OZ024754.1:41226955-41236955 GCA_964016885.1 Eledone cirrhosa
TTTTCCATTTACTTAACTTCCATAAAGTTAGCTACAGATATATACTTCACATATATATTCACTAAATTATTATATATACATTCACTAAATTATATATACATTCACTAAATTATTATATATACATTTACTGAATTATTATATATACATTCACTGAATTATTATATATACATTCACTAAATTATTATATATACATTCACTAAATTATTATATATACATTCACTGAATTATTATATATACATTCACTGAATTATTATATATACATTCACTGAATTATTATATATACATTCACTGAATTATTATATATACATTCACTGAATTATTATATATACATTCACTAAATTATTATATATACATTCACTAAATTATTATATATACATTCACTAAATTATTATATATACATTCACTAAATTATTATATATACATTCACTAAATTATTATATATACATTCACTAAATTATTATATATACATTCACTAAATTATTATATATACATTCACTGAATTATTATATATACATTTACTGAATTATTATATATACATTCACTAAATTATTATATATACATTCACTAAATTATTATATATACATTCACTGAATTATTATATATACATTCACTAAATTATTATATATACATTTACTGAATTATTATATATACATTCACTAAATTATTATATATACATTTACTGAACTATTATATATACATTCACTAAATTATTATATATACATTCACTAAATTATTATATATACATTCACTGAATTATTATATATACATTCACTGAATTATTATATATACATTCACTAAATTATTATATATACATTCACTGAATTATTATATATACATTCACTGAATTATTATATATACATTCACTGAATTATTATATATACATTTACTGAACTATTATATATACATTCACTGAATTATTATATATACATCACTGAATTATTATATATACATTCACTAAATTATTATATATTCATTTACTGAATTATTATATATACATTCACTGAATTATTATATATACTTTCACTGAATTATTATATATACATTCACTGAATTATTATATATACATTCACTAAATTATTATATATACATTCACTGAATTATTATATATACATTCACTGAATTATTATATATACATTTACTGAACTATTATATATACATTCACTGAATTATTATATATACATCACTGAATTATTATACATACATTCACTAAATTATTATATATACATTCACTGAATTATTATATATACATTCACTGAATTATTATATATACATTCACTGAATTATTATATATACATTCACTGAATTATTATATATACATTCACTGAATTATTATATATACATTCACTGAATTATTATATATACATCACTGAATTATTATATATACATTCACTGAATTATTATATATACATCACTGAATTATTATATATACATTCACTGAATTATTATATATATTTTCACACACTACCACTTGTTTCTAGTTCTGTAGAAGCCATTTCTATATTAAATTTGATGTTTACACTAAACTAATGTATTGAGTTCCTTACTAACTGTGATTGCCCCTGTGTGTGTGTGTATAATATATATATATATATATGTACGTCAATACTCATCTTTTTCCATTTATCTGAGGGTTCTAAACCCCATTATCAGGCTAAAATTCCTTTAGTAAAAAATACGGTGAAAGCTATTCTATTTTCTAATTTCAAACCTGCTCACTGTTTCAAAACATACTTACTTGATATATATATATATATATATATATATGTGAAATGATTCAGGACCCCAACGGCTGAGCTCTGGCCATTTTGACAGCTAGATCTGAACCCAGTGTTCGGATCTAGCTGTTGAAATGGCCAGAGCTCAGTTGTCGGTGTCTCGAATCGTTTCCTATTACCCACTCTACTACCCCAAGTATCGAGTACTCTGGTGGGTTATTGTCTAGCTGGTTTTTACCACACCCTATCTGATATATATATACACCTATACATATATATGTATATATATATATATATATATATATATATACACACCTATACATATATATATGTAAACTGTATAAGACTGTATATATAAGACTGTAAACACTAGCTTATCTTTATAATTTAAAATTGATACACACTTCGATACTCTGTACATGCCAAACTCTTACTTTTGCCTCATGACAGCTAGTTTTACACGCCGTAATCTTAGATACATTATACCCCCCACCTAAGTAATGTCAGGGTCTCCTCAAATAAATTATTAATAGCATTGTTGTAATTGTTGTTATTGTTCTAATTGAATGCCATTACTACTTAAGATAGTAGCCTGTATTTTCTTTTCTTTTCTTGCCTGTGTATTTTCTTCATTCTCGCATGCTCCGAAGATCTGACTGGTTATAATTTTGTATTGGCGATCGAGTAACGCGAAAATAAGCGAATAGCGATCTCTAGACCTACCAGTTCAGTGAAACAAATGTAAGCTATGTGATTAAAAACCTTTTTTGTATAGCAAACCATGTCAACCCTCTTTCCTGATTTATTATTACTCCAAGTGTTTACAACATAGGAATTACAGCATACCCGCAGCATCACTATGAAAACGCCTTGTTGGGTCAAACCAAGCCAAGTGTTAATATCATCCACTACCTGGAATATCATAACTGGACTTCACCTAAGTGGACTGCATTTAACTATTATTTGTTACCCCGCATATATATATGTATATATATATGTTATGGAGGCACATGGCTTAGTGGTTAGAGCATTGGCCTTGAAATCGAAAGGTTGTGAGTTCAATTCTCAGACCGGGTGATGTGTTGTTTCCTTGAGCAAGACACTTTATTTCACATTGCTCCAGTTTACTCAGCTGTATAAATGAGATGATAGGGACTGGGGTCCATATCATTCCCCTGTAAAGTGGATGTGGAGGTGCCACGGCAAAAAAGCACCCAGCACTCACTGTAAATGAGGTTGGTGTTAGGAAGGGCATCCAGCTGTAGAAATCAAGCCAGAATCAGTTCCCGTCCCACCCTTGCAAGCAGGGAAAAGCGGACGTAAAATGATGATGATGATATATATATACACACACACATATATCTGTTGGTATGTTGTCAGTTTTCTATATAATCTTCTGTGGTTTACTGGCTGATACTGAACAGTGCTAAATTACTGCTGTGTCCCTATTTATCTACACCTCAATAGATACTCCTCCATGTTAACATTTAAATCATACATCAATATTATCACTGATAATCTAAATACATTTGACATTTATCGAAATATCATTTCTTTCTTTTCTTTCTATATTTACTTTTCATTTATATTTACTTTGTTCTTCGATTTCTTGTTTTCCTAACTACATCAGAAAATATGTAATATTTGAAAATATCATTTTAAAAATCCTATTGTTTCCTCTCAAATGTCTTCATTGTCAGTTTTCCTTGGTAATAATATGGGCTGAGGTTTCAAATTTATCGCTTTACTAACTATTCAATTGTAAAGTAATAATTATTTCTACTTTAGGCACAAGGCCAGCAATTACCCAGTACTTTATTTTATCGACCCCGTAAGGATGAAAGGCAAAGTCAACCTCGGCGAGATTTGAACTCAGACCGTAAAGGGACGTAACTATGCTGGAAAGCATGGCGTCCGACCCTCTACCGATACTGCCAAAGTAATAATGGTAGCTGGTTTGTAAATGCTTAGACAAAAGCCTCAAATATACTTTAACCTTTTTATTACAGTACAGGAGTGCTGGAAAGTTCCTGGCTTAAGGATGTCACAAAAAGGTAGAGCTGTTACCTTTACTAGGAGAGGTAGGACCACAGCAATAAGCATGTGAATCTGAGAGTAGATAAAATCATAATTAACTGATCCTCCTGTATTTTCTTTTATCCCAAGCCAAGAAATTTTCAACACCCCAGTATTTCAAATGAAATACACTGTCTGTGTGTTTCAATTAATTTTTAAAATAACCAAATATCAGGAGAAATTTAATAAAACAACTAAAAATTGAGAGATCACAGCTCCAATATTATGAAGATGTGGTTAGAATGTCACAGGAAAGAATTGCTGGACAGATTTTACAGACAAAACCAACCAGCAGGAGACCAAGGAGGTAAATCCCAAGCTGAACAAGATGGTTGGATAACATCCATAAGCTCAGCTGGTTTCATTTAAAACAGAGTTTTGAGTGGTAGAATAGGTGGGAAGGGATCAGGTGGTTTGATATCAAAAAAGGGTTAATCAATTCATCACCTGTTGGTTTTGCACAAGAATCCAACATGCCACCTGCTTCATGAAACGAACCCCCATAAAAAAACCCTATGATTATGGGTTCAACACCCTATCCACTAGGCCACACAATTTCCTAGTTTCAGTTTAAGATGAGAAGTCTAACCCCCCCCCCATCTTTACATGAGGAAGAAGATGTATTTTCTAATGGTTTAACCCTTTAGCATTTGCATTATTCTCTATATACTATTGTATTTTCGTGGTAAAGGCTTTACCTTACATAATTATCTCACATAATATTGAATTTATGAGATTTTGATATTATTTATTTTGAGAACAATATTTTAACATTGGTATGAGTGGCTGGTTATGGCCGGTTTGAACAGAAAGAGGTGAGAGAATTCTGGTCGGATACAGCCGGTTTGAATGCTAAAGGTTTAATTAAAAAAGGTTATATTACCTGTTCAGCTAACATTAGCCACAACAACTGGTGAGTTATAGAATACTTCATTAGACCACGACAGGTCATCATCAGGGCACATTTGTTGCTGATAGAACACCGAGGCTGGTCACTGGAACCTATCAGTTCTTTCATACAGTTATCACTGGCAGTTTCTTCAATTTCTCCATACACTGAAAAAACAAACCCAAAACAAAACATTTTGAAGAATTAGAGAGAAATTTCTATATATTATAATGAGGAAATGAATAAATACAAAAATATACAAAATACTGAGAGATGGTTGTAATTGATTGAAGTCTAAGGTATGAAAAATTTAAGGACTCAATACTGGGTGAGGAAATTATGGTTTCATTTGTGGATCAATAAAGGATGACAGATGTGATTGAATCAGGCAGTGATCAAATAAAGAGCTAGATAATGTGGAATGGTCATGCCCCAGTATGGCCTCAGCCTGTTGAGTGGAACACCTAATAGAGTAAAGGAAACAAATGCACAAATGAATTAAAAATATAGCTGAAGTCCTACATTAGACAAGAGCTTAGGTTACAACAAGGGTCTTAAGGCCATTTCCCTCACTAAAGCAGGAGTTAACCTTGTAGGCTCCATAACAGAGCTATCTTTTTTTAGGGCAATGTTTTACAGCCAGATGCTCTTCCTGGTGCCAACCATTATAGTTGCCTCTTACAACACACAACAACAGTATACCTGGACGCACACAATCAGAGAACAATTAAAAAAATGGGAAAAAAGTGCAGCTAAATTTATTTAACAAACTGATGGAAAATCTTTGAATAACATGAATCTTTTGAAAAATCAACATGTAAAGAAAGAGCAACTAATATTTGTTTCATTTTTTAAATTCTTCTTGTTCACCCGCAATTATTCCTGAGAGAGTTGAGTGGGTGGGCAAAGCCCTCAAACACTTCTTCCAGCAGGTCCTGTCAGAAGAAATCATTTCCAATTGACCTGGCTGGATCCCCAAGTACGACCAGCCAAGCTCATGGATACTATCTAATCCTCTTGCTTGGGGTCTACCTCTGGGTTTCCTGCTGGCTGGTTTTACCTATAAAATTTGTTCAGCGATTTTTCAGAAGACAGAAGAAGAAACTATTCAATATTAATTTTTATTAACTTTTTAATTATCTTATTTATAATGAAAGCACAGTTTAGAATTTTCAATTAACCTTGAAAATAATCAAGAATTTTCAGATATTTAATGAAATCGCTAATTTTCTCATTTGAAGCATTAACAAAAGTTATTTTATAAAATTGTGATGGAAAGGCTTTAGATAAATATAAACACTTTAAAACAAACAGTTTTATGTCATTGACCCAGGGGCTGTTTCAGGTGGTTTGGTGTTTAAAGAGTTAAACAATCCTTTCCAACATCAACACCACCCTTCTCCATTGACATGCCCCGGGCCCATTTGGGAATTCTATAAGTTTTAAAGAGAAACTTTGTTTTCTACTGTTTTATAAGCACTTGTTCATGTTAGCATGATTAAGTTGAGTGGATGATTGCATATTAACAATTGAAACGGGTTTATTCTACAAAATATATTATCTAAGTTGAGAACAGCAAAGAAATAGAATTCTGGATAAAAACAACATAAAGCAAACAAGTTAAGAGACAAGTAAAGCTGAAACCAAGTTTAATGTTTAATCCCAATCTTTTCCAATAGCAATTTTCTCTATCTTTAAATTATCATGTTCCTGTGCACATGGAGAAATTACATTTATATGAAGAATAGTCTGCAAAAATAAATGAAACCATGATTGCAATACTGAAGTAACTACCACATGAGACTAACACTTAAGATGCTTGCTTGCTCTGTATTCAATATTCAACAAAAGAGAGATATCATACACATCTATGAAATATTGATTTCTTCATTTAATAATAATGATTTCACGACATGGAATGTCAACGTAAAAAAAAAAAAAAAAAAAAAAAAAAAAAATAAATAAATAAAAATTACCATACTATTGAATTTTATAGGATATTCATATAAGTTTTTTAAAAAGTGATGTGAAAAACTTTAAAGTACAAACTTTCTCCATCACACACAATACATACAGAATTGAACACAATTTGAACTAAAGAGAACTAAACAATTCCAAAATAGATTCAATAAATATTAGTTCAGGAATAGTGGAAGGACATTATATTCGATATTATATCTGAATATAAGAATTATGTATTCAGTTTAGACTAGGTAGACTGTATGCTTGTGTGTCATAAAGAAATGACTAAAACGGTCGGTGTGAGGAAGGGCATCTGGTTGTAAAACATTGCCTCAAAAAATTCCTTCCAGCCCATGCCAGCATAGAAAAGTTGATGTAAAAACAAGGAAGAGAAAATGACGATATATATAGTATAGAGGTAACCAAGAGTGTGTAAATGTGTATATAAATTGAAAAAACAAAACAAAAAAAAACAAAAATGATAAACACCTTTAATCAATTTTTCAACCAAGTTGGGTTCTCACCAGAAGAGATGTACACCATCTAAACAAGAAATCTCAGTTTGCTCTATATTGTATCAGTATTATTTTTATGTTCACTTTTGAATACTGGCATGAGTTGGATGAGATATTTAGAGACAATGTTTTACAGTTGGATGCCCCAGCATGGTCTCAGCCTGTTGGCTGGAACATGTAATGGAGTAAGAGAGAGTTGGGTGCCCTTCTTGATGTCAACCTGACCCCTTTAGTTAGCTTTTACAACATCCAATAATACAGACATAACTTTATTGTATACTTTGGCTGCTTAGCACACAATTATATCTGAAATACAATTTTGCTGTGCTGAGTCATCAGGAACATTGGCTGATCTTTTAGGCATAAAAAAGCAAGAGTGGAAGTAATTTTGACATTACTGGTCATCTGACATGTTTAACTTCACTCAAGGGGGAATTACTAACCACATATATTGGAGATGGCGCACTATATGAAGAACTATTCAGTTTATCAGATAAATAAGTATTGACAAAACAACAAAGTGAGTTTTTATGTTCCACCAGAGGTTTTTGTAGATATTAGAGAAAGGAGTTACATTTATAAGTGTTGGGTCACTGTTGGTTCTGATGATGTGTATTCTGGTTGTTCAAACAACAAGTGGCTGAGCACTCTACCAGCAGTCTTTGTAGATATTAGAGAAAGGGGTCAAATTTATGAGTGTTGGGTCACTGTGGGTTCTCCATGATGTGTATTCTGGTTGTTCAAACAACAAGTGGCTGAGCACTCTACCAGCAGTCTTTGTAGATATTAGAGAAAGGGGTCAAATTTATGAGTGTTGGGTCACTGTTGGTTCTGATGATGTGTATTCTGGTTGGTTCAAACAACAAGTGGCTGAGCACTCTACCAGCAGTCTTTGTAGATATTAGAGAAAGGGGTCAAATTTATGAGTGTTGGGTCACTGTGGGTTCTCCATGATGTGTATTCTGGTTGGTTCAAACAACAAGTGGCTGAGCACTCTACCAGCAGTCTTTGTAGATATTAGAGAAAGGGGTCAAATTTATGAGTGTTGGGTCACTGTTGGTTCTGATGATGTGTATTCTGGTTGTTCAAACAACAAGTGGCTGAGCACTCTACCAGCAGTCTTTGTAGATATTAGAGAAAGGGGTCAAATTTATGAGTGTTGGGTCACTGTTGGTGCTGATGATGTGTATTCTGGTTGTTCAAACAACAAGTGGCTGAGCACTCTACCAGCAGTCTTTGTAGATATTAGAGAAAGGGGTCAAATTTATGAGTGTTGGGTCACTGTTGGTGCTGATGATGTGTATTCTGGTTGTTCAAACAACAAGTGGCTGAGCACTCTACCAGCAGTCTTTGTAGATATTAGAGAAAGGGGTCAAATTTATGAGTGTTGGGTCACTGTGGGTTCTGATGATGTGTATTCTGGTTGGTTCAAACAACAAGTGGCTGAGCACTCTACCAGCAGTCTTTGTAGATATTAGAGAAAGGGGTCAAATTTATGAGTGTTGGGTCACTGTGGGTTCTGATGATGTGTATTCTGGTTGGTTCAAACAACAAGTGGCTGAGCACTCTACCAGCAGTCTTTGTAGATATTAGAGAAAGGGGTCAAATTTATGAGTGTTGGGTCACTGTTGGTTCTGATGATGTGTGTTTTGGTTGTTCAACAACAGAACAACCTTCTTGTGAAATTAACCCTTTAGCATTTAAACCGGCCATATCCGGCCAGAATTCTTTCATCTCTTTCTGTTCAAACCAGCTGTAACTGGCCACTCATAGTGATGTTAAGGTATTTTTCTCAAAAATATAAAAATCTCATAGATTTGATATGTGAGATATTTATGAGGTAAAGCCTTTACTGTGAAAATAAAATAGTAAATATAGAGTAATATGCATGCTAAAGGGTTAACGTGCAAGTGGCTGAGCATTCTACAAATATGCACCGGTAACATAATTTTCAAGGGAGATTCAATGTGACACAAGATGTGACAAGGCTGGTATTTGAATTACAGGTACGACTAACTTTTGCATACTGAGTAAACTGGAGCAACGTGAAATAAAGTGTCTTGCTCAAGGACACAAGGTGTCACAGAGAGTTGAACACACTAAATTAGAATGATGAGGCAAACATTCCTAACCACTAAGCTATGTGTCTTCACAGATTTATGAAGAAGGATTATTAATACGAATGAGCTTATATGGAAGTCACCATCATCTGATATATTTAATGATTATATTTTTATATCCCTTAAGAAGGGGGGACTAGATAAATGGTGGTTGCCAGGGTAATGATAGTTACAGGAGGAAATACAGCAGAAAGAGAACACATCTTTAGAAGCTGTACAATTGGCAGGTTTGGTATTTATTGAACATCCATAAATGGAAATACAAATGGAAGTGTCAGATATGAGTGTTAAAATTAATATATGAAATATATACTTGAGAGATTGGTTGAACAGAATAAGTTAAGAGGCAGGAACCAGCTTTCTTCAGAATTGATATATAAAGAATCAGCCAGAAAGTCTGACTAATATGGTAAAACAGAGTTGTTTTTTAGCCCCCATCCCCGCCCCTCCTCTACTTTCCTTTGATATTGATTAGAAGAAAATCAAAACCAAAGCTAACAGCAAATGTAACAATATTTATCAACAAAAATTGTGTCCTGCAGGGATTGATAGATAAACTGAGCAGTGAAGTGCACTAATGCTATCAATGTAGAACAGAAGAGAATGTCCCTCCATCTTAACATTTAGTTGGACATGATTTTTATCAGCTATACAAGAGAATGGAAGGAATAACAATAATAATAATAATAATTGTTTCTACGTTAGGAACAAGGCCAGCAATTA
>OZ024754.1:41241955-41249455 GCA_964016885.1 Eledone cirrhosa
CCAACTGTTGGGAGATACAGTAGAGGTAGTTATACACAAGCTACTATTGTGGGAACCAACTGTTGGGAGATACAGTAGAGGTAGTTATACACAAGCTACTATTATGGGAACCAACTGTTGGGAGATACAGTAGAGGTAGTTATACACAAGCTACTATTATGGGAACCAACTGTTGGGAGATACAGTAGAGGTAGTTATACACAAGCTACTATTATGGGAACCAACTGTTGGGAGATACAGTAGAGGTAGTTATACACAAGCTACTATTGTGGGAACCAACTGTTGGGAGATACAGTAGAGGTAGTTATACACAAGCTACTATTATGGGAACCAACTGTTGGGAGATACAGTAGATGTAGTTATACACAAGCTACTATTGTGGGAACCAACTGTTGGGAGACAGAGTGGGGGTAGTTATACACAAGTTACTATTGTGGGAAGAAGTAAGAAGAAATATTCTCTCCTACTTCTCACCAATCACTGCCCCATCCTCCCTCACTGAACATGTTGTGGTTTATAGCAAGAATTAGCCAAAAAATTCGCTCAATTAGCTAGAAATATAGCTACAAGAAATGTATCTTTTTTTAAAGGTTTACTATAGCAAATAATTAAAATATGGATTACTTTTTTTTGAAATAAAATATTTTAATAAAATAACAGTGCAAAAACAACTTATTAAAAAAGAAAAATGAAAGCTGAGAGAGAAATTTTGAAAATTGAAAGCCTAGCAGTGATTAAAAAAAAAAGAAGCTATATATATATATATATATATTTAAAAATTACAGGAAAACACACACATAGATGCACACACTAACACATATACATACACACAAATACATATACACACAAACATACACAAGTACACACATACACACATACAACAAAGGTTTCAATTTTCTCCATTTCAATTTCCAGCGGGTGTGAATAGGAAATTGTTTCAGTGTAGGTGAGAGAAAAGGGAGGTTAGCCCCAATTAGGGATGTAGGTATAGGCTAACATATGACAAGGTTGGTCAGATGAAATGTTCATAGGCTGACTATGAAGGAGTGACGCTAGAGCTGTGAAATCTTGTAGTATGAGGGTCAGATGAAATGTTCATAGGCTGACTATGAAGGAGTGACGCTAGAGCTGTGAAATCTTGTAGTATGAGGGTCAGATGAAATGTTCATAGGCTGACTATGAAGGAGTGACGCTAGAGCTGTGAAATCTTGTAGTATGAGGGTCAGATGAAATGTTCATAGGCTGACTATGAAGGAGTGACGCTAGAGCAGTGAAATCTTGTAGTATGAGGGTCAGATGAAATGTTCATAGGCTGACTATGAAGAAGTGACGCTAGAGCAGTGAAATCTTGTAGTATGAGGGTCAGATGAAATGTTCATAGGCTGACTATGAAGAAGTGACGCTAGAGCAGTGAAATCTTGTAGTATGAGGGTCAGATGAAATGTTCATAGGCTGACTATGAAGGAGTGACGCTAGAGCTGTGAAATCTTGTAGTATGAGGGTCAGATGAAATGTTCATAGGCTGACTATGAAGGAGTGATGCTAGAACTGTGAAATCTTGTAGTATGAGGGTCAGATGAAATGTTCATAGGCTGACTATGAAGGAGTGACGCTAGAGCTGTGAAATCTTGTAGTATGAGGGTCAGATGAAATGTTCATAGGCTGACTATGAAGGAGTGACGCTAGAGCTGTGAAATCTTGTAGTATGAGGGTCAGATGAAATGTTCATAGGCTGACTATGAAGGAGTGACGCTAGAGCAGTGAAATCTTGTAGTATGAGGGTCAGATGAAATGTTCATAGGCTGACTATGAAGAAGTGACGCTAGAGCAGTGAAATCTTGTAGTATGAGGGTCAGATGAAATGTTCATAGGCTGACTATGAAGAAGTGACGCTAGAGCAGTGAAATCTTGTAGTATGAGGGTCAGATGAAATGTTCATAGGCTGACTATGAAGGAGTGACGCTAGAGCTGTGAAATCTTGTAGTATGAGGGTCAGATGAAATGTTCATAGGCTGACTATGAAGGAGTGATGCTAGAACTGTGAAATCTTGTAGTATGAGGGTCAGATGAAATGTTCATAGGCTGACTATGAAGGAGTGACGCTAGAGCAGTGAAATCTAGCATGCATTAATTTCAACTATTCTTATTAATAACTGCAATGTTTCTTTCCAGGGACTAAGTTGAAAAATGTACCTGATTTGGTCATTCCTTGACACCAACGATGTTACAATATATATTATATGTTAGGTAATTCCGAAGGAAAAGCAAAGGGGACAAGAGTGCTCTATGTATAGAACAGAGCTATTTAATTAGAAAGTGAACACAAAATATAACTACTCCATTACCAAAGGTTTCTGGATCACAGACAATAATAATATAGGTCTGGATTAGTCATCAGATGACATCTCTGTCTGATGACCGATCCAGACGTATATTATTATTGTCTGGGACCAGAAACCTTTGGTAATGGAGTAGTTATATTTTGTGTTGTTCACTTTCTAATTATATATATATATATATATATACTCTCTCTCTATATATATATATATACAGTATATACAGTATCTATACATTATATATGATGTTGTCCAAGGGAAAGGCAATGGCCGATACAACTTGGCACCAGTGACGTCGCAACTCATTTCTACAGCTGAGTGAACAGGAACAACATGAAATAAAGTGTCTTGCTGAAGGACACAACACACCACCGGGTCCGAGAAACAAAACTCACAACCTCTTAATTGCAAGCCCAACACTCTAACCACCAAGCCATGGATCTTGTATATCAATATCAGCTTACTACGCTACACATGTGAGACTATTGTATTCATAATGTGACAAAGAAAATTAACACACACACACACACAAAAAAAAAACTTATGAAGAAGAACAGATAAGATTGTACGTACATTCAGCTCCTCGTTTGTAATATTCAGGGCCCCAACGCAGTGATTCGGAAACTTTCCTATCCTTCTTGAAAACCATCCATGGTCTCTCTACAAGATACTTCATCTTCTGAAAATAGATTTCATCATCCATGCGTACAAACTCAATAGCTTCCTTGCATATGTTCGTAGTGTGCATCTGAAGTATTTTCAACCGGCTGAGCAGTGAAGGAGAAATATGATTCAGTTGGCCATTGTCCCGTTCAGACATTATCAACAACAGCTGACCTGTAAACACAAAAGAAAAAGAAAAAAGATTTGTAATTAAGAGAAACTTAGAACTTGTCTCAATTTTCTAATTGAATCAATCATATTAGACCACAACTTCAAAATACTTCCAAGTTATAAAGTGAAACTTTTGATAAACTATAATATATTCTTGCTTCTGGTAAGATAAGCAGATTGTTGGAGGGGATGTGTCCGAGGACGTTGGAGGAGATGTGTCCGAGGACGTTGGAGGAGATGTGTCCGAGGACGTTGCAGGGGATGTGTCCGAGGACGTTGGAGGAGATGTGTCCGAGGACGTTGCAGGGGATGTGTCCGAGGACGTTGCTCCCATTATCCTTTCAGGTATAAGTGGGTGAAGAAGAAGACAATGAAGAAGGATGAGGAGGAGGAGAGGGGATGAATGAGGAGGAGGAGAGGGGATGAAGGAGAGGAGGAGGAGAAGGGATGAAGGAGAGGATGGAGAGGGGGTGAAGGGGAGGGGAGAAGGGGTGAAGGGCGGAGAATGGGGAGGGGGTGAAGGGAGGAGAGGGGGGAGGGGTGAAGGGGAGAAGACAGAAGAAGAAAAGAAAAAGAAGACAAGAAGAAAAAGAAGAAAAGAATAATAATAGTAATAATAATAATAAGAAGAAGAAGAAAAGAGGAAGAATATTCTTTTATTGGTTCCAATCATTAGACTGTGGCCATGCTGGGGCACCACTTTCACATTATGATTGTAAGTCCAACACCCTCACCACTGGGCCACAACTCCACTTACACTATAGAAGTAGATAAATAAATAATAGGCTTGATTTATGATAATGACAATGATGGTAGCAGTGGTGGTGGTGGCAGGGAGGATATGGTGGTGGTGGTAGTGGTGGTGGTGGTGAGGGGGTGGTAGTGGTAGTGGTGGTGAGGGTATGGTGGTGGTAGTGGTGGTGGTGGTGGTGGTGAGGGTATGGTGGTGGTGGTAGTGGTGGTGGTGGTGGTGAGGGTATGGTGGTGGTAGTGGTGGTGGTGGTGGTGGTGAGGGTATGGTGGTGGTAGTGGTAATGGTGGTGAGGATATGGTGGTGAGAAGGATATGGTGGTGGTGGTGGTGGTAGTGGTGGTGGTGGTGAGGGTATGGTGGTGGTGGTAGTGGTGAGGGTATGGTGGTGGTAGTGGTAATGGTGGTGAGGATATGGTGGTGAGGTGGTGGTGGTGAGGGTATGGTGGTGGCAGTGGTGGTAGTGGTGGTGGTGGTGGTGTTGATGGTGGTGGTGGTGAGGATATGATGATGATGATGATGAGGAGGCGGAGGAGGATAAGGAAGCAGAGGAAAATAACAGGACTTTCTAATCAAGATGAAAAAAAAAAATAGTAAATCCTGAAGACAAAAGAAAATAAATAAATAAAGCTGTAAATTGTTCATTTAAAATTATATTAGGTAAAAAAAAAATATATATTAAATAAACAAATATTTAATGACCGCAGGTATTAGTGAAATTACTGCCGTCTGGTTTGGTGGGTTTGGTTGGTTTGGTTGGTTTGGTGGGTTTGGTTGGTTTGGTTGGTTTGGTTGGTATTACTTCTACAATAGACAGATTCTGCAGCTAATTTAATACTAAATTCATAGAGAGATGCCAATATCAAACTTAGACTATTATAACTTCCTCCCCACCATATAGTTGTACCAATACCAAACTTAGTTGACTATTAAACCCCTCCTCTCCCTCCACCACCATATAGTGGTACCAATACCAAACTTAGTTGACTATTAAACCCCTCCTCTCCCTCCACCACCATATAGTTGTACCAATACCAAACTTAGTTGACTATTAAACCCCTCCTCTCCCTCCACCACCATATAGTGGTACCAATACCAAACTTAGTTGACTATTAACTGCCAACACAACACAACCATAACTACAAATATCAGTACAACCATAACAACAATAACAACGACAGCAGTAACTACAGTAACAACAACAGTAACAACACCAGTAACTACAGTAACAACAACAACAGTAACAACACCAGTAACTACAGTAACAACAACAACAGTAACAACGACAGCAGTAACTACAGTAACAACGACAGCAGTAACTACAGTAACAACAACAACAACAACAGTAACAACACCACCAGTAGCAACAACAACAACAACAAAACTAAATGAAACGAAAATTCATTTCTGTTTTGTTTTTATTCCGTTAATTGTTGACTATAAATGACATTGAAGGAAGTTAATGAAAGTGTTTCAAACTAAACTTTATAGATGTCACATTTCTACATAAACCTAACAAGTTGACCAGTGATAATGTTGGAATCAGTCACAGTTGGAATTATTTATTCATATCTTTGAAATGTGGAGTTAATTAAGCACCAGACTGACCTTTCAGATTCACTCTTCATCTAAAACATAAAATATTATTCTTTCAATACTGTCACCAATAACTATGAATTTTTAAACAAAATCTTAATTAAATGAAACTCTAAGAAGAATTGATACACCATCAAATTTCCACAGGTAGACTATTTCAGCCATCACACCTGTCATATTTGATTAAATTAAAATGAATCTCTCAACCCACTCTTTTCTGACAAACTTCAATATCTGGCATATTGTATGTTATGTCAGCTTCTTTTAACTTTGATAAAAATGTATCATTATTAACCTGCAAAAAGGGCGGTGGATTGGCAGTATCGGTAGAGGGTCGGACGCCATGCTTTGCAGCATAGTTACGTCCCTTTACGATCTGAGTTCAAATCCCGCCGAGGTTGACTTTGCCTTTCATCCTTACGGGGTCGATAAAATAAAGTACCAGTAATGCACTGGGTAATTGCTGGCCTTGTGCCAAAGGTAGAAACAATTATTAACCTGCAATTTCCAACATTTATGTCTAATCATTCTGATCTTAGAAATTATACGAAACTTTTAACATTCCGTAATGATTTGGCAGAAAATATCTAAAAAACAAATTTGTTAACTCAAAATTCTGCAGCAACTTTTACTAATGGACAGATTGTTTTGAAAATGTTCAGTAAAATAAGATAAAGATTTTAAATTTCATTGTCATGTGGTTATAATTGTTTCTAATTTTGGCACAAGGCCAGCAATTATCCCAGTGTATTACTGGTACTTTATTTTATTGACCCCATAAGGATGAAAGGCAAAGTTAACCTCAGTGGGATTTGAACTCAGACCATAAAGGGCCGTAATTCTTTGCTGCAAAGCATGGCGTCCGACCCTTTATAATGCTATTTTGTATTTTTCAATAATTATCTTGCTAATGTGGTTTCGTATGGTTTGTTAAATCAAATGTTTATAATACTTTTTTTATTTTAAATTATTAGACAACTTCTGGTGGGGTTGTTGGGATACTGTTATGAAAGGATGAAAAGTAAAGTTGACCTCAGTGGGATTTGAACTCAGAGAGCACAAAGAGAGCCAGAACAAATACCACAAAGCATTCAATCTGAAGTTCTAATGACTCTGCCAATTTGCTGCCATTTTAATTCTAAATAGGAACCCTTTAAAATAAATGGCTTTGTTTCATAGAACCAGATCAACAAGAATTGTTACATGCAAAACATTAGCATTCAAAAAAGCTAGAAATTTATCTTTCATCTTAATGTCAATGAAATTGAGTTAAACAAAGACATTTTTTTTATAAAACCCTTTTTTGTTTTTGCTACCAAGTCTCAGCCTTACATGTAACATTTTTCATGAGGTTGAGGTTGGTTTGTTTGGCTAGTTTCCTAGCCATTACCTAAAAGTTCTCTTATTAACCCCTACCATTCTAGTTTACATCCTTAGGAAGTTATAGAGAATCAACATTTAACTGCAAGTTTAAGATGAAATTATATAATTTCAAGTAAAACACAATTAGCAAATATTAAATAAACCAAGATTTCAATAAAACGAAATAAATTGGGAAAAAGTTAAGGAAAGGAGAAAAAAGAAAAGAAAAAAGTTGAGGAACGAAAAAAAGAGTGAAAGAAAAAAGAAGAAAAGAAAGAAGTTAAGGAAAGAAAATAAAAAAAAATTAAGGAAAGAAAAAAAGATAATAGTTAGGAAAAGAAATGAAAAATAAAATAAAAAATAAAAAATTAAATGAATGCATTTTGGTTTGAAATTAATATCATGATCAAGAGGAGCGATAGAAAATAGAAGTGGGGGGGGATTAAGGAAACCAGTTTTTAATGTAGTACAATTAATCAAGACTAAACTAATTCCTTCCATTTAAAGAGACAGCAAAGATTTTAGTTCAGAATAATTAGAATTGAATAATTATCAGAGAAATTCTTGGATCATTTTAACTAAAAACTTGATGTCTCTTGTGGCTCTGTCATAGTAAAGATAA
>OZ024754.1:41254455-41256955 GCA_964016885.1 Eledone cirrhosa
ACGATCTGAGTTCAAATCCCGCCGAGGTTGACTTTGCCTTTCATCCTTACGGGGGTCGATAAAATAAAGTACCAGTAATGCACTGGGGTAATTGCTGGCCTTGTGCCAAAAGTAGAAACAATTATTATGTCTTTGGCAGTATCGGTAGAGGGTCGGACGCCATGCTTTGACGCATAGAGTTACGGCCCTTGCCATTCTGAGTTCAAATCCTGCCGAGGTTAACTTTGCCTTTCATCCTTACAGGGTCGATAAAATAAAGTACCAGTAATGCACTGGGGTAATTGCTGGCCTTGTGCCAAAAGTAGAATTGGTGGTGGTGGAGGATGGGTAGTGGTTGTGGCGGGGGCTTGTAAGAAGAAACATAGAAATAAAGTACCAGTAATGTACTGCGGTCGAGCTAATCGACTTTCCCCTCCCCTTCAAATTGCTGGCCTTGTGCCTAAAGTAGAAACAATTATTAGAGATAAAAAAATGCTTTGCTGTATTTGTTTTGGCTCTTTACATAAAATTACGATAGGTTTTCAGATAAATATATAGACTTTAAAATATAGAATTTTGTATATTTTGATAGAACCAGGAGTGATTACAGGTAGTTTGGTATTAAAAGGGGTTAATGTGCAGAAAGAAGAGTATGGTAAAGATAATAATCCCCTCCCAGAGGAAAAGAATAGTCGGTAAAATGTGAGTCGGAGAAAACTCCATCAATATATGCTGCAATGGAGCAATCTAACAAGAAATCTTTGATCTAAAAGATGAGAAATAGAATTAAGTTAGCTAAAATTTTTACTTGCCAGACAGGGTGAAAGGTTTTGTTAAAGTGAACGGCAAGATATCATTGCGGTGTGACATAAAAGCAGATTTACAGTAAATCTGGCACCATAGAAACCACAGAATGTTATTTTAAATGGTATTTAGTATAAATGGGAGGAAAACAGACACAAACTTTGTAAAAACATCTGAAACCCAACCACTTTAATGGGGTTTCTTTTTTTTTTCAATACTTGTTTGAGTTAAAGTTAGTTGATGCACATGTACCATGTCTTAAAATCATTATATAGATTGGCAGAATTGGTAGAGCATCAGGCATGTTTTGTGGCATAGAGTTATGGCCCTTTATGTTCTGTGTCCAAATCCTGTCATGGTTAGCTTTGCCTTTCATCCTTACATGGTCAATAAATAAAGTATCAGTAATGTACTGGGGTTGATTTAATCGACTATTCCCTCCCCTTCAAATTGCTGGCCTTGTGCCTAAATTTGAAACAATTTTTATTATTATTATTATTATTATTATTATTATTATAAAGTACCAGTAATACACTGGGATAATCGCTAGCCTTGTGCCAATAGTAGAACCAATTATTAAGGCGGTGGATTGGCAGTATCAGTAGAGGGTTGGACGCCATGCTTTGCAGCATAGAGATACGGCCCTTTATGATCTGAATTCAAATCCCGCCGAGGTTAACTTTGCATTTCATCTTTACGGGGTCGATAAAATAAAGTACCAGTTACACACTGGGGTCGATTTAATTGACTTTCCCCTCCCCCAAAATTGCTGTCCTTGTGTCTATATAAGAAACCATTAGCCTTTTTGCAGGAGTTTTGAAAAGATCAGATTATAAAGTGATTCAGTGAAGGAGAAACATTTTATTGACTTGTGTATGTTGTAAGGTTTTAACTTAATTCCTAACTTGAAATTTATCATTGATCTAGCTGGAGTTGGTTCCCTATAATATTATATTGATCTTAAAGTAATCAATATAAAGATTGGTTTTCAAAGTTTTCATTTTTAGACCAAATTCAACAATTCACCACCATCTTAACTATTTCTTTTTGCTTAAAAAAGAGAAAAAAAAAAACACAGAAAATCCTGTAATGATGGTAGATTTTAAAAAACATCTCTGACCAGCAGTTCAAAATATCAGAAGCCACATTAGCAAAGATGCAACTCATATATCATCTATTATTGTGAAATGTTATTTCATTACTGCTGGTTTTCATCAGCATCATCATCGTTTTACATCAATGTTTCCACGCTAGCATGGGTTAGACAGGTTGTCCTGTTGTGGGCAATGCCAGGTCAGGTGACCATGTCTTGCTCATACGGGAACTGATTTTGTAGTAGTAGTAGTAGTAGTAGTAGTAGTAGCAGTAGTAGTAGTAGTAGTAGTAGTAGTAGCAGCAGTCGTAGTAGCAGTAGCAGTAGCAGTAGTACCAGTAGTAGTAGTAGTAGCAGCAGCAGCAGCAGTAGTAGTAGTAACAATAGTAGTAGTAGCAGCAGCAGTAGTAGTAGTAGTAGTAGCAGTAGTAGTAGTAGTAGTAGTAGTAATAGTAGTAGCAGCAGTAGTAGTAGTAACAATAGTAGTAGTAGCAGCAGCAGTAGTAGTAGCAGCAGCAGTAGCAGCAGCAGTAGTAGTAGTAGTAGTAGTAATAGTAGTAGCAGCAGTAGTAGTAGTAGTAACAATAGTAGTAGTAGCAGCAGCAGTAGTAGTAGCAGCAGCAG
>OZ024754.1:41259455-41296955 GCA_964016885.1 Eledone cirrhosa
CTCCCAGTCCACACTGTAAAGTGGTCGTGTAGGAGACACAGTAAAAAGGCTCCCAGTCCACACTGTAAGGTGGTCGTGTAGGAGACACAGTAAAAAGGCTCCCAGTCCACACTGTAAAGTGGTCATGTAGGAGACACAGTAAAAAGGCTCCCAGTCCACACTGTAAAGTGGTCATGTAGGAGACACAGTAAAAAGGCTCCCAGTCCACACTGTAAATGTGGTTGGTGTTAGGATTTTATAGCAGAGCTAACAGTCTCATTATTACTTACATCCTACCAGTTGTGTTATAAGGCCTTGACTGTGTTAATTGGATGACAAGGTCACTTCAAAAGCTCTCTACATTCCAGAACCACATCATGAGACTTATGACTGGCAAGCGGCTCAGCGACCGTATCTGTATCAGTGAGCTGCTCATCATTACCAAACTTAGACCAATTACATCAATTGTCAAGTCAAGAGTACTCAAACTATACGGTCATATAAAAAGATCAACTCGTGGTGTGGGCAGGTTGACTGGATGGAAGGTTGACTGGTAAGAGAAGCAGAGGCTGGCAGCCAAAACGATGGCTTGATAATGTCAACTTATGGACTGGACTTGATCTTTGAACTCTGCTGTTGGTGATCAAACTTTGTGGAGAGGGATATCACATGTTAATGTGCAGTCTGCAACTGGTTGAGTTTAGCATCACAAGAAGAACTGTCTCATTATTAGCCTGGTGTTTGGAACTGAACTGAACAAAGTTTTTACATAAAATTATGATGGAAGGTTTTCAGATAGATACAAAAACTTTAAAATAGTTTTGTATCATAGAACCTAGGGGCAGCTTAAGGTAGTTTGTTATCTAAAGTGTTAAAGTTCACATACATGCATTGAATTATACAAAGATAAGGACAAAACTATTTACTAAGCTTGTGTGAAAACAAAATGTCAACTCTAACCCTAACTGTTCTTGAGCAGAGTTATATAGAGAAAGAAAAACGAAGTTGTTAACATATTAACTAAGATAGTGATGAAATTACTGTGTACAGTGGTCAGGTGCACTACAACTCATCAAAGATGCATGTATAGTACATAGAATAATGTACAAATGTCAGGAAAATTAACAGTGTACGAGTCATGATATACATGTGTGCATGTGTATGGAGGGGGAATATTAGGTGTAGAATTGGCGAATCTCAGGAAGCATGGAGGTTTTAAAGGATGCAGTGTCTCGACAGCTAACAACTGATGCAGGTAGTTTGTTCCATGGAGGTTTTAAAGGATGCAGTGTCTCGACAGCTAACAACTGATGCAGGTAGTTTGTTCCATGGAGGTTTTAAAGGATGCAGTGTCTCGACAGCTAACAACTGATGCAGGTAGTTTGTTCCATGGAGGTTTTAAAGGATGCAGTGTCTCGACAGCTAACAACTGATGCAGGTAGTTTGTTCCATGGAGGTTTTAAAGGATACAGTGTCTCGACAGCTAACAACTGATGCAGGTAGTTTGTTCCATGGAGGTTTTAAAGGATGCAGTGACTCGACAGCTAACAACTGATGCAGGTAGTTTGTTCCATGGAGGTTTTAAAGGATGCAGTGTCTCGACAGCTAACAACTGATGCAGGTAGTTTGTTCCATGGAGGTTTTAAAGGATGCAGTGTCTTGACAGCTAACAACTGATGCAGGTAGTTTGTTCCATGGAGGTTTTAAAGGATGCAGTGTCTCGGCAGTTAACAACTGATGCAGGTAGTTTGTTCCATGGAGGTTTTAAAGGATGCAGTGTCTCGACAGCTAACAACTGATGCAGGTAGTTTGTTCCATGGAGGTTTTAAAGGATGCAGTGTCTTGACAGTTAACAAGTGATGCAGGTAGTTTGTTCCATGCTTCAGCAACTCTGAGCGTGAAAAAATGTTTCTGAAAGTCATGGGAGCTGTGCTGTTTTCTGACTTTGTAGGCATGCTCACATGTGTTAGACACATGGAATTCAAAAAAGGTGCCCAGGGTTGTTGTTATATATATAAAGATAAGGACAGATAACTATTTACTAAGCTTGTGTGAAAACAAAATCAAAACTCTAACCCTAACTCTTCTTGAGCAGAGTTATATAGAGAAAGAAAAACGTAGTTGTAAACATATTAACTAAGGTAGTGATAAATGATGTACTTTAAAAACCAGATTCCATGCTTACATCTCCTGAAATATTCTATTTTCTTAACACTTTTGTGTTAGAAATGTGTTAATGTATTCAAGAAATAAATCATATATTATTAATTTGACTTTCAAAATGTTTCTAAATACTTGTTTAAAAATCCCATTTTTTATTTTGATTCTGAATAAAAACAACAGGCACACCTTAGTGAAATGTTTGCAGTTGGCAAGTGAAAGAATTCCAAGAAAAATTTTCAAATTTATGTCAATACACATATACACACATATACATAGACACATATATATACACATACACACATATACATACACACATATACATAGACATACACACATATATATATACACATACACACATATATATAGACATACACACATATATATAGACATACACACATATACATACACATACACATATATATACACATACACATATATATATACACATACACACATATACATACACATACACACATATATATAGACATACACACATATATATATACACATACACACATATATTTATACACATACACACATATACATACACATACATACATATACACACACACATATATACATAGACATACACACATATACATACACACATATACACACACATATACATATATACACACACACATACATACACACACACACACACAAACAATTACACAAGAATGGGAAAATAAAATAAGATTTCAGATTAAATGAAGTGAAGATAATTAAAACTGTATCAAGTTGTTTCCTATAAGACACATTATAAAATATTTCAAGCAGTTTAATTAAAAGAGAATATGCTAGCTTAAATTCAAAAGAGAAGACAACAACAACAACTACAGCACCATCACCAGTACCGCCACCAACAACTAGAACTATATTTACATTTGACAAACGTAAATGGTGAATTAAGATTCTCTTAATGCTTGCTTTAATATGTAGGTTAAGAAGTTATCCTATGTTAAGAAGTTATCCTAGAAGAGATACTGAGGAGTTGGTATCAGGATTTCTTCAGTCACAGACTATTGGCACACACAACTTCCTTGGGCAAGATATAAGAATAATAATGCTTTCTTATATAGGCACAAGGCCAGCAATTTTGGGGGGAGGGGAAAGTCGATTAAATCGACCCCAGTGGGTGACTGGTGCTTTATTTTACCAACCGTAAAGGGATGTAACCCTATACTGCAAAGCATGGCGACAGACCCTCTACCAATAATGCCAATCCACCGCCCTTGGAAATAATAATAATAATAATAATAATTGTTTCTACGTTAGGCACAAGGCCAGCAATTACCCAGTGCATTACTGGTACTTTATTTTATCGACCCCGTAAGGATGAAAGGCAAAGTTAACCTCGGCGGGATTTGAACTCAGAATGGCAAGGGCCGTAACTCTATGCGTCAAAGCATGGCGTCCGACCCTCTACCAATACTGCCAATCCACCGCCCTTAATGATAACGATTCCATTTATTAGCCACAAGGGCTGACATGTAGGGGACAATACAAAGACAGGGACAGTGGGGGTTTACAATAAGGTCGAGTAAAAGTGGACAATGGCAAGACTAATTTAACAATGAAGATATAAAAATATAAAATAATAATAATGAAAATTATTGTGTACAGTGCTCAGGTGCACTACAACTCATCAAAGGTGCATGTATAGTACATAGAATAATGTAGAAATGTCAGGAAATATTTTATCTATCTGCAAACTAAATCTAAAAATTGATGTGTGACAAATTTGGTGACCTAACCAAAGGGGACATTACCATTGCAGTTGTGTGTGTGTGTGTGTGAGGAGAAGAAGCATAAGAGAGGAGAGAAAGGAAGGGGAAAATATGAGGGACTGAAAGAGACAGAGTAAGACAATATACAGTATGTATATATATATATGTGTGTGTGTATATATCTATCTATATATATAGATCTGTGTGTATGTATGTATTGGGTCGTCAAGTATGAAATTTGTAGTGAGCCATATGGTCAACTGTTTTTTTTCTACAAATTTCATACTTTACGACCGTATATATATATAGATATGTATGTATGTATATATATAGGTGTGTATGTATGTGTGTGTGTATATATATATATATATATATATATATATATATATAGATGTGTATGTATGTATATATATATATATAAATATATATATAGATGTGTGTATATATATATATATATATATATATGTGTATGTATGTATATATAAATATATATATAGATGTGTGTGTATATATATATATATATATATATATATATATATATATATATACACACACACACTTACTCTCTGCTGTCTAAATACAATTGAAAGCTTGCTTCTTAATGATGTGCAGCTATTCTCCATAACATCAAAATAGTTCACCTGCAAGTGGCCGAGCTGCCAAATCGTAGCATTTGCACTCGACATTAGCAAGATGTTTGGCAAAGTAAAACATTACCTTTCCTGAACTTCTCTTACTATGGAATCTATCCAAACTTTTCCAAGCTAGCTGCCAGAATTCCTTACATAGATAGATAACCTATTGCAATCAAGTCTTTTAAACCCACACCCACCCAACCATACCTTACCCCATGTCACCCTAATTCCCTCAAGGTTCATCAGTGCTAATATCAAGAACTATTGAATTAACTGTAAACTTCAATGTTTCTTTAATTTCCTTCATGTTCCTCATCAATTCCTCACAACCCATTTCTTGCCTCCAGCTCCTACATCAAATACTATTACCATCCAATTAACACTTGTTCCACATTCTATGGAAACAACAACTAAAAACAATGCAATAATAAATAAATAAATAAATAAATTGTCGATCGACTTTCGTCAAATCGGACCGAGGAAACAATGTTTCCGTTTGTCTTTCCAATTGCTAATACTATCTATCGGTCGCAACTCCAGGTAGAAGGAGCAACGTAAAATAAAGTGTCTTGCTCAAGGACATAACACATCGCCCAGTCCAGGAATCGAACTCACAACCTCACGATTGCGAATCCAATTCTCTAACCACTCAGCCACACGCCTTCACAAAACGATAGCTTCTTATAGTTGAGGTTTTTAAAATAAAGCTCAAGACTAGAGACTATGTATGTCCTTGAGCATAGCGGGAGGAGGTGTCATCAGTGGCACAGTCTACATAGCAATGTGGCACTCATAGCTCTCAGAGACACACTCTACATAGCAACCACACTTTTATATATCTTACAGTTATATAGACAGCACAGTACTTATACACAAAGCACACTCACCATATATATCATACAGTACTTATACACAAACCAGTTATTATATATATCATAGTCATATAGACAGGACATAGGTTATATACACAGGACAGGTCTTATACACAAACAACAGTTACTATATATATCAAACAGTTATATAGACAAGACAGGTCTTATACATAAACAACAGTTATTATATATATCATACAGTTATATAAACAAGACATAGGTTATATACACAGGGCAGGTCTTATACACAAACAAGAGTTACTATATATATCATACAGTTATATAGACAAGACAGGTCTTATACACAAACAACAGTTACTATATATATATCATACAGTTATATAGACAAGACATAAGTCTTATACACAAACAACAGTTACTATATATGTCATACAGTCATATAGACAAGACAGGTTTTATACACAAACAGTTACTATATATGTCATACAGTTATATAGACAAGACAGGTCTTATACACAAACAACAGTTACTATATATATCATACAGTTATATAGACAGGACAGGGGTTATATACACAAACCACAGTTACCATATATATATCATACAGTTATATAGAGAGGACAGGGGTTATATACACAGGACAGGGGTTATATACACAAACCACAGTTACCATATATATCATCCAGTTATATAGAGAGGACAGGAGTTATATACACAGGACAGGGGTTATATACACAAACCACAGTTACCATATATATATTGCCATATATCATATGGGCGGAGGTAGTGAGAGCAGACCTCAGATTGCTGAAACTCACCGAGGAGATGACGAAGGACCGTGACAAGTGGAGAGATGCTGTGCTGATTAGGACCCGTCCCACCCTTGCAAGCAGGGAAAAGTGGACGTAAAATGATGATGATGATGATGATGATGATGATATATAACAGCTTGTCAGAATGTCATTGCTTTAGAACAACTGAAGACCTACAAGAGTACAACTAATATTTCTATATTTAACAAGTGATGGTGATGGTGGTGTTGGTGGTGGTGGTGATGGTGGTGACGGTGGTGGTTGGAGGAAGGGGGAGAGGAAGGAGAAAACATAAAAATAAACAAATAGAAACTAGAAGAGGGGGAAAAAAATGAGATTATGAAAATTAATTGTTTTATTTAATATCTAATTGCTAATAAAATGAATTTTTCAGTTGAGAAATTTTCAAGCCATACCTTAAGGCGGTCATAGTTGTCATATAAATAGACCGACAGACAGACAGACAGACAAACAGACAGACAGACAGACACAGACAGACAGACAGACAGACAGACAGACAGACAGACTCACAGACAGACAACGAGGCCGTTGGGGTTGGGGATTGTTAATAAAATATTTTTTATCAGTGAAAAAATAAAAAATGGATGGAGAATATAAAAATATATAAATATAAAAATATATAGTAGCCAACATCACTAGATTTAATAAAGCTAGGACAATGAGCAAGGGTGGGGTGGTAAGGTGGTGACGGGGGGAGGGAGGGGGACACGGGGGTGGGGTGAAGTGGTGACGGGGGGAGTGGGGTGAGGTGGTGAAAAGGGTGGGGTGAGGTTATGCCAAGAGTGGGGTGGCGACAGGGTGTGGGAGTGAGGGTGGCGACAGGGTGTGGGGGTGAGGTGGTGACAAGGGGGTAGAGTGAGGGTGGCGACAGGGTGTGGGGGTGAGGGTGGCGACAGGGTGTGGGGGTGAGGGTGGTGACAAGGGGGTAGGGTGAGGTGGTGACAAGGGGGTAGGGTGAGGTGGTGACAAGGGGGTAGAGTGAGGGTGGCGACAGGGTGTGGGGGTTAGGTGGTGACAAGGGGGCAGGGTGAGGGTGGGGTGTGGTAGTCTGTCAGCTGATATGAAATGATGTACTGTAAGAAGGATATGAAGAAAGTTCACTTGACACACACACAGACATATATACACACACACACATATATATACACACACACATACAGAGACATATACACACACACATACAGAGACACAGATACACACAGATATAAACACACACAGACAGATATACACACAGCCACACACACACAGATATAAACACACACACACAGACATACACACAGAGATACATACACGCATACAGACACACACAGATATATACACACATAGACACACACAGATACACACAGACACACACACATACAGACACACAGATACACAGATATACACATAGACACACATACAGACACACATATACACACACACACACACACACAGATATAGAGATATAATAAGGAAGGATGTACCTCTCTTATGATAAAGAATTGGAAACAGGAAGTACCACAGCTGAATATACGGTGAAGGAAGAAGGCGGCGCCAGGAGTACTTTACCTAATATGTTGGGGCCAGGGCAGAGTTTTAGGGGAAATCTACTTACTGAAGTCCTTATATTATATATGACTGTTTAGGTTGCTGCTTTATCAACTTGGATATATGTTGGGTACCTCATATGAGGGACATGTTGGGTACCTCAGTAATACATGTTACATGCTGGGTACCTCACTTATATATAGTTCATATTGGGTATCTTATATACAGCTCATGCTGGGTACCTCATATATGGTAAATGCTGGGTACCTCATATATGGTAAATGCTGGGTACCTCATATATGGTAAATGCTGGGTACCTTATATAAGGGGCATAGCATCTGTTTGTCTTTAGCAGTGTCCATTCTGTGGCAAACATTTGGACCAGGCTTCCAGCACTCCCACCTGTCTTGGAGTTTGCGAAAGGTGTCATAAGTATTGTCCTTCTCTGAGTAATGTGTAACCCACTACAACACCACCCCACCACCACCATCACCAACACAACCCCCACACCACCACAATTACATACTCTAATCAATGACAATAATTTAATCTTAAATATTTTCCAAAGCCAAAATTTATTTTGTTTATGGTGCAACAAATTTACATTAGTATTTAATAAAAAAAAATATATATACAAATATATAATAAAAATATATATAAATATATAATAAAAATATATATATAAATATATAATAAAAATATATATAAATATATAATAAAAATATATATAAATATATAATAAAAAATATATATATAAATATATAATAAAAATATATATAAATATCTTATAAAAATATATATATAAATATATAATAAAAATATATATATAAATATATAATAAAAATATATATATAAATATATAATAAAAATATATATATAAATATATAATAAAAATATATATATAAATATATAATAAAAATATATATATAAATATATAATAAAAATATATATATAAATATATAATAAAAATATATATATAAATATATAATAAAAATATATATATAAATATATAATAAAAATATATATATAAATATATAATAAAAATATATATATAAATATATAATAAAAATATATATATAAATATATAATAAAAATATATATATAAATATATAATAAAAATATATATATAAATATATAATAAAAATATATATATAAATATATAATAAAAATATATATATAAATATATAATAAAAATATATATAAATATCTTATAAAAATATAGACAAATCAATTCTCAAAAATGGAAAAATAGGATAAAATAAACTAAACTAAACTAAAATAAACTAGAAGTCAGCTGTTATAACTAATCTTAGTGTCAAAATAATTCCAGATAAAACTAAGTTTCCATTAATTCTTATCAGAAAAAACAAACCATTTAAAGAGAAGTATTCCCTCCATACCATCACCTACATGACACCTATACTACATCCATACCATCACCTACCTCACACCTATACTACATCCATACCATCACCTATACTATACCCATACCATCACCTACCTCACACCTATACTACATCCATACCATCACCTACCTCACACCTATACTACATCCATACCATCACCTACCTCACACCTATACTACATCCATACCATCACCTAAACTACATCCATACCATCACCTACCTGACACCTACACTACATCCATACCATCACCTACCTCACACCTATACTACATCCATACCATCACCTAAACTACATCCATACCATCACCTATACTATACCCATACCATCACCTACCTCACACCTATACTACATCCATACCATCACCTACCTCACACCTATACTACATCCATACCATCACCTAAACTACATCCATACCATCACCTACCTGACACCTACACTACATCCATACCATCACCTACCTGACACCTACACTACACCCATACCATCACCTATACTACACCCATACCATCACCTATACTACACCCATACCATCACCTATACTACATCCATACCATCACCTATACTACACCCATACCATCACCTACATGACACCTATACTACATCCATACCATCACCTATACTATACCCATACCATCACCTACCTGACACCTACACTACACCCATACCATCACCTATACTACACCCATACCATCACCTATACTACATCCATACCATCACCTATACTATACCCATACCATCACCTACCTGACACCTACACTACACCCATACCATCACCTATACTACACCCATACCATCACCTATACTACATCCATACCATGACCTATACTATACCCATACCATCACCTACCTGACACCTACACTACACCCATACCATCACCTATACTACATCCATACCATCACCTCTACTACACCCATACCATCACCTATACTACACCCATACCATCACCTATACTACACCCATACCATCACCTACCTGACACCTACACTACACCCATACCATCACCTATACTACATCCATACCATCACCTCTACTACACCCATACCATCACCTCTACTACATCCATACCATCACCCATACCATCACCTATACTACACCCATACCATCACCTATACTACACCCATACCATCACCTATACTACATCCATACCATCACCTATACTACATCCATACCATGACCTATACTACACCCATACCATCACCTACCTGACACCTACACTACACCCATACCATCACCTATACTACACCCATACCATCACCTATACTACACCCATACCATCACCTATACTACACCCATACCATCACCTATACTACATCCATACCATGACCTATACTACACCCATACCATCACCTACCTGACACCTACACTACACCCATACCATCACCTATACTACACCCATACCATCACCTATACTACACCCATACCATGACCTATACTACACCCATACCATCACCTACCTGACACCTACACTACACCCATACCATCACCTATACTACATCCATACCATCACCTCTACTACACCCATACCATCACCCATACCATCACCTATACTACACCCATACCATCACCTATACTACACCCATACCATCACCTATACTACACCCATACCATCACCTATACTACATCCATACCATCACCTATACTACACCCATACCATCACCTACCTGACACCTACACTACACCCATACCATCACCTATACTACACCCATACCATCACCTATACTACACCCATACCATCACCTATACTACACCCATACCATCACCTATACTACACCCATACCATCACCTATACTACACCCATACCATCACCTATACTACACCCATACCATCAGCCACCCAACACCACCAATATAAGTCATGTGGCCAAAACAGTCAGGAAATCTGTCAATGGCTGAGATTTAGTGAAATCATTTGAGTTTGAAGATTATTTATTTATTTTAATATTAAATCAACAACAACGACAATAACAACAACAATACAGAGGTGGTGGTGGTGGTGGGGAAACATACATGTCTGTGGTGGTGGAGGGGAAACATACATGTCTGTGGTGGTGAAACATACATGTCTGTGGTGGTGGTGGGGAAACATACATGTTGGTGGTGGTGGTGGTGGGGAAACATACATGTCTGTGGTGGTGGGGGTGGTGGGGAAACATACATGTTGTTGGTGGTGGTGGTGGTGGTGGGGAAACATACATGTCTGTGGTGGTGGTGGTGGGGAAACATACATGTTGGTGGTGGTGGTGGTGGGGAAACATACATGTCTGTGGTGGTGGTGATGGTGGGGAAACATACATGTCTGTGGTGGTGGTGGTGGTGGGGAAACCTACATGTCTGTGATGGTGGTGGTGGTGGGGAAACATACATGTCTGTGATGGTGGTGGTGGGGAAACATACATGTTGGTGGGGGTGGTGGTGGTGGTGGTGGGGAAACATACATGTCGGTGGTGGTGGTGGTGGTGGGGAAACATACATGTCGGTGGGGAAACATACATGTTGGTGGTGGTGGTGGGGAAACATACATGTCTGTGGTGGTGGTGGTGGGGAAACATACATGTCTGTGGTGGTGGTGGTGGTGGGGAAACATACATGTCTGTGGTGGTGGTGGTGGGGAAACATACATGTCTGTTGGCTGAGGGGAGGGGGGGAGAAAATATCTCAACAGTTTCGTAGCTTTTCAAATAAGACAGCAAATAATTTTACTATTGAACAAATATCAAAGAGAGAGAGGGGAGGAGTGGGAGAGAGAGGGGGAGGGAGAGAGAGGGGGAGGGAGAAAGGGGGAGGGGAGGGACAAAGAAGAAGATGAAGGAGAAAAAGACAATTAAAGAAAGGAAAGTAGTAGTAGCAGTAGTAGTAGTAGTAGCAGCAGCAGCAGCAGTAGTAGTAGTAGTAATAGTAGTAGTAGTAACAGTAGTAGTAGTAGTAGTAGTAGCAGTAACAGTAGTAGTAGTAGTAGTAGTAGTAGTAGCAGTAGTAGTAGTAGTAACAGTAGTAGTAGTAGTAGTAGTAGTAACAGTAGCAGTAGTAGTAGTAGTAACAGTAGTAGTAGCAGTAACAGTAGTAGTAGTAGTAGTAGTAACAGTAGTAGTAGTAGTAGTAGTAGTAGTAGTAACAGTAGTAGTAGCAGTAGTAGTAGCAGTAACAGTAGTAGTAGTAGTAGTAGTAGCAGTAGTAGTAGCAGTAGTAACAGTAGTAGTAGTAGTAGTAGTAGTAGTAACAGTAGCAGTAGTAGTAGTAGTAGCAGTAGTAGTAACAGTAGCAGTAGTAGTAGTAACAGTAGTAGTAGCAGTAACAGTAGTAGTAGTAGTAGTAGTAGTAACAGTAGCAGTAGTAGTAGTAGTAACAGTAGTAGTAGCAGTAACAGTAGTAGTAGTAGTAGTAGCAGTAACAGTAGTAGTAGTAGCAGTAACAGTAGTAGTAGTAGCAGTAACAGTAGTAGTAGTAGTAGTAGCAGTAACAGTAGTAGTAGTAGCAGTAACAGTAGTAGTAGTAGCAGTAACAGTAGTAGTAGTAGCAGTAACAGTAGTAGTAGTAGTAGCAGTAACAGTAGTAGTAGTAGTAGCAGTAACAGTAGTAGTAGTAGCAGTAACAGTAGTAGTAGTAGTAGCAGTAACAGTAGTAGTAGTAGTAGCAGTAACAGTAGTAGTAGTAGTAGCAGTAACAGTAGTAGTAGTAGTAGCAGTAACAGTAGTAGTAGTAGTAGCAGTAACAGTAGTAGTAGTAGTAGCAGTAACAGTAGTAGTAGTAGCAGTAACAGTAGTAGTAGTAGTAGTAGCAGTAACAGTAGTAGTAGTAGCAGTAACAGTAGTAGTAGTAGTAGCAGTAACAGTAGTAGTAGTAGTAGCAGTAACAGTAGTAGTAGTAGCAGTAACAGTAGTAGTAGTAGTAGTAGCAGTAACAGTAGTAGTAGTAGCAGTAACAGTAGTAGTAGTAGTAGCAGTAACAGTAGTAGTAGTAGTAGCAGTAACAGTAGTAGTAGTAGTAGCAGTAACAGTAGTAGTAGTAGCAGTAACAGTAGTAGTAGTAGCAGTAACAGTAGTAGTAGTAGCAGTAACAGTAGTAGTAGTAGCAGTAACAGTAGTAGTAGTAGCAGTAACAGTAGTAGTAGTAGCAGTAACAGTAGTAGTAGTAGCAGTAACAGTAGTAGTAGTAGTAGTAACAGTAGTAGTAGTAGTAGTAGCAGTAACAGTAGTAGTAGTAGTAGTAGCAGTAACAGTAGTAGTAGTAGTAGTAGCAGTAACAGTAGTAGTAGTAGCAGTAACAGTAGTAGTAGTAGTAGTAGCAGTAACAGTAGTAGTAGTAGCAGTAACAGTAGTAGTAGTAGTAGCAGTAACAGTAGTAGTAGTAGTAGCAGTAACAGTAGTAGTAGTAGCAGTAACAGTAGTAGTAGTAGCAGTAGCAGTAACAGTAGTAGTAGTAGCAGTAACAGTAGTAGTAGTAGCAGTAACAGTAGTAGTAGTAGCAGTAACAGTAGTAGTAGTAGTAGCAGTAACAGTAGTAGTAGTAGTAGCAGTAACAGTAGTAGTAGTAGCAGTAACAGTAGTAGTAGTAGCAGTAACAGTAGTAGTAGTAGCAGTAACAGTAGTAGTAGTAGTAGTAGCAGTAACAGTAGTAGTAGTAGTAGTAGCAGTAACAGTAGTAGTAGTAGCAGTAACAGTAGTAGTAGTAGCAGTAACAGTAGTAGTAGTAGCAGTAACAGTAGTAGTAGTAGCAGTAACAGTAGTAGTAGTAGTAGCAGTAACAGTAGTAGTAGTAGCAGTAACAGTAGTAGTAGTAGCAGTAACAGTAGTAGTAGTAGCAGTAACAGTAGTAGTAGTAGTAGTAGCAGTAACAGTAGTAGTAGTAGCAGTAACAGTAGTAGTAGTAGCAGTAACAGTAGTAGTAGTAGCAGTAACAGTAGTAGTAGTAGCAGTAACAGTAGTAGTAGTAGCAGTAACAGTAGTAGTAGTAGTAGCAGTAACAGTAGTAGTAGTAGTAGCAGTAACAGTAGTAGTAGTAGCAGTAACAGTAGTAGTAGTAGTAGTAGCAGTAACAGTAGTAGTAGTAGTAGTAGCAGTAACAGTAGTAGTAGTAGTAGCAGTAACAGTAGTAGTAGTAGCAGTAACAGTAGTAGTAGTAGCAGTAACAGTAGTAGTAGTAGCAGTAACAGTAGTAGTAGTAGCAGTAACAGTAGTAGTAGTAGCAGTAACAGTAGTAGTAGTAGCAGTAACAGTAGTAGTAGTAGCAGTAACAGTAGTAGTAGTAGCAGTAACAGTAGTAGTAGTAGTAGTAGCAGTAACAGTAGTAGTAGTAGTAGTAGCAGTAACAGTAGTAGTAGTAGTAGTAGCAGTAACAGTAGTAGTAGTAGCAGTAACAGTAGTAGTAGTAGTAGTAGCAGTAACAGTAGTAGTAGTAGCAGTAACAGTAGTAGTAGTAGTAGCAGTAACAGTAGTAGTAGTAGTAGCAGTAACAGTAGTAGTAGTAGCAGTAACAGTAGTAGTAGTAGCAGTAGCAGTAACAGTAGTAGTAGTAGCAGTAACAGTAGTAGTAGTAGCAGTAACAGTAGTAGTAGTAGCAGTAACAGTAGTAGTAGTAGCAGTAACAGTAGTAGTAGTAGCAGTAACAGTAGTAGTAGTAGCAGTAACAGTAGTAGTAGTAGCAGTAACAGTAGTAGTAGTAGTAGTAGCAGTAACAGTAGTAGCAGTAACAGTAGTAGTAGTAGTAGTAGCAGTAACAGTAGTAGTAGTAGCAGTAACAGTAGTAGTAGTAGCAGTAACAGTAGTAGTAGTAGCAGTAACAGTAGTAGTAGTAGCAGTAACAGTAGTAGTAGTAGTAGCAGTAACAGTAGTAGTAGTAGCAGTAACAGTAGTAGTAGTAGCAGTAACAGTAGTAGTAGTAGCAGTAACAGTAGTAGTAGTAGTAGTAGCAGTAACAGTAGTAGTAGTAGCAGTAACAGTAGTAGTAGTAGCAGTAACAGTAGTAGTAGTAGCAGTAACAGTAGTAGTAGTAGCAGTAACAGTAGTAGTAGTAGCAGTAACAGTAGTAGTAGTAGCAGTAACAGTAGTAGTAGTAGTAGCAGTAACAGTAGTAGTAGTAGCAGTAACAGTAGTAGTAGTAGTAGTAGCAGTAACAGTAGTAGCAGTAACAGTAGTAGTAGTAGTAGTAGCAGTAACAGTAGTAGTAGTAGCAGTAACAGTAGTAGTAGTAGCAGTAACAGTAGTAGTAGTAGCAGTAACAGTAGTAGTAGTAGTAGCAGTAACAGTAGTAGTAGTAGCAGTAACAGTAGTAGTAGTAGTAGTAGCAGTAACAGTAGTAGCAGTAACAGTAGTAGTAGTAGTAGTAGCAGTAACAGTAGTAGTAGTAGCAGTAACAGTAGTAGTAGTAGCAGTAACAGTAGTAGTAGTAGCAGTAACAGTAGTAGTAGTAGCAGTAACAGTAGTAGTAGTAGTAGCAGTAACAGTAGTAGTAGCAGTAACAGTAGCAGTAGTAGTAGTAGTAGCAACAGTAGTAGTAGTAGCAGTAACAGTAGTAGTAGTAGCAGTAACAGTAGTAGTAGTAGCAGTAACAGTAGTAGTAGTAGCAGTAACAGTAGTAGTAGTAGCAGTAACAGTAGTAGTAGTAGCAGTAACAGTAGTAGTAGTAGCAGTAACAGTAGTAGTAGTAGCAGTAACAGTAGTAGTAGTAGTAGCAGTAACAGTAGCAGTAGTAGTAGTAGTAACAGTAGTAGTAGTAGTAGTAGTAGCAGTAACAGTAGCAGTAGTAGTAGTAGTAACAGTAGTAGTAGTAGTAGTAGTAACAGTAGTAGTAGTAGTAGTAGTACAGTGTTCTATATTCTACAATAAAACTCTATTTCTCTTCAGCAATAAACTGTTATCAATATTGGGGAAAGACAGGAGGTAATTCCTGTTATCACATATTGACACTCCAGTTCTTTAGATCAATTATAGTGAAAGGATGTTTATCTCTCTATAGTGTATAGTGTATTGTATATATAGTGTATAGTGTATTGTATAGTATATATAGTTTATAGTGTATTGTATAGTATATAGTGTATAGTGTATTGTATAGTATATAGTGTATAGTGTATTGTATAGTATATAGTGTATAGTGTATAGTGTATAGTGTATTGTATAGTATATAGTGTATAGTGTATTGTACAGTATATATAGTGTATAGTGTATTGTATAGTATATAGTGTATAGTGTATTGTATAGTATATAGTGTATAGTGTATTGTGTAGTATATAGTGTATAGTGTATTGTATAGTATATAGTGTATAGTGTATAGTGTATTGTATAGTATATAGTGTATAGTGTATTGTATAGTATATAGTGTATAGTGTATTGTATAGTATATAGTGTATAGTGTATTGTATAGTATATAGTGTATAGTGTATAGTGTATAGTGTATTGTATAGTATATAGTGTATAGTGTATTGTATAGTATATAGTGTATAGTGTATTGTATAGTATATAGTGTATAGTGTATTGTATAGTATATAGTGTATAGTGTATTGTATAGTATATAGTGTATAGTGTATTGTATAGTATATAGTGTATAGTGTATTGTATAGTATATAGTGTATAGTGTATTGTATAGTATATAGTGTATAGTGTATTGTATAGTATATAGTGTATAGTGTATTGTATAGTATATAGTGTATAGTGTATTGTATAGTATATAGTGTATAGTGTATTGTATAGTGTATAGTGTATTGTATAGTATATAGTGTATAGTGTATTGTATAGTATATAGTGTATTGTATAGTGTATATATATATAGTGTATAGTGTATTGTATAGTATATAGTGTATAGTGTATTGTATAGTATATAGTGTATAGTGTATTGTATAGTATATAGTGTATAGTGTATTGTATAGTGTATATATATATAGTGTATAGTGTATTGTATAGTATATATAGTGTATAGTGTATTGTATAGTATATATAGTGTATAGTGTATTGTATAGTGTATAGTGTATTGTATAGTATATATATATATAGTGTATAGTGTATTGTATAGTATATATATATAGTGTATAGTGTATTGTATATCATCATCATTTTACGTCCGCTTTTCCCTGCTTGCAAGGGTGGGACGGTATAGTATATATATATATAGTGTATAGTATATATATATATAGTGTATAGTGTATTGTATAGTATATATATATAGTGTATAGTGTATTGTATAGTATATATATAGTGTTTTGTATAGTATATATATATAGTGTATAGTATATATATAGTGTATAGTGTATTGTATAGTATATATATATAGTGTATAGTGTATTGTATAGTATATATATAGTGTTTTGTATAGTATATATATATAGTGTATAGTATATATATAGTGTATAGTGTATTGTATAGTATATATATATAGTGTATAGTGTATTGTATAGTATATATATAGTGTATTGTATAGTATATATATATAGTGTATAGTATATATATAGTGTATAGTGTATAGTATATATATAGTGTATAGTGTATTGTATATATATATAGTGTATAGTATATATATAGTGTATTGTATAGTGTATATATATAGTGTATAGTGTATTGTATAGTATATATATAGTGTATTGTATAGTATATATATATAGTGTATAGTATATAGTGTATAGTGTATAGTATATATATAGTGTATAGTGTATTGTATATATATATATATAGTGTATAGTATATATATAGTGTATAGTGTATTGTATAGTATATATATATAGGCGGTATGCCGGGTGAGCACTTAAATACTGAAGCATATCTGAGGATCTTTCGATTCTAGAGTCAGGTTCAATCATTAATAAACCGTTCCTCGAGCTGATCAACAGTGAAACATATGTAATATGTTATTAAATATGTTATGATGCACTGACTCTTAGTTCCTTTATTCTTATAATATACATATATATATATATATATATATATATATATATATATATGTATATATATATGTATATATAGTATAGTCTAACATCGATGGCCAAGCTTACAAAATCAGAAAACAGCACAACTCCCATGACTTTCGGAAACATTTCTTCCTATTCAGAGTTGCTGAAGCATGGAACAAACTACCTGAATCAGTTGTTTGTTGTCAGGACACTGCATCCTTCAAAAGTTCCATGTTTCCTGAAATTCACCAACACTACACTTAATATTCTGCTCCTTACACACACACACACACACACATGTGTCTGTGTATATCATGACTCATACACTGTTCACTTTCCTGACATTTGTACATTATTCTATGTACTATATATACATGCACCTTTGATGAGTTGTAGTGCACCTGAGTACTGTACACAATAATTTTCATTATTATTATTATTATATGATGAAAGATCTTTAGATAAACATACATTTTTAACCATTCTTTATCATATTTGTAATGAAAGAGACAGCCTATGAATTTCAAATCATTTGGAATATAATCAAGAATTTGGAGGACTTTAGTAATGTAACTAACTTTCTTATTAATAAGCTGATGTTTGGAACATATCTTAACAAAGGTTCTGATATTAAAATTATGATGGGAACGTTTTTAGGTAAACAAATTCTTGAAAATAAATAGTTTTGTACGATAAAACCAGGTGTGGTTTCAGTTGGTTTGGCATCAAAATGGTTAATAGATATTAATGTTTATTTCATGGAATAGAATTAAGAAATACCTGAGAGTCTAAGGACTCTAGATTTGAATCAATTAATCTAGAATATTCCACACAGCTCTGTAGTATCATGTAACCTATAGTAACACTTAATCCTATTTTAATTAAATTGTAAACAGAGATTTAACTGCAACATCTAATCAGTCATTTCCCTGTCTTCAGATATTTTATGGGAATTTATTAAATGTGTGATTTACAAGAATCACCATAACTATAAAAACACTTGCCTTGGGACATATACAATGAGAATAAGCAAGCTTCCCTCGATAACATCTGGCTGAATATTGGTTTATGATTCAAGCACAAGGTCAGCAATTTGGAGGGGGAAATCGATTAAATTGACCCCAGTACAATACTGGTACTTTATTTTATCGACCCTGTAAGGATGAAAGGCAAAGCTAACCTTGCCGGGTAGTTGGAGGGGAAAATCAATTAAATTGACCCCAGTGTATTACTGGTACTTTATTTTATCGACCCTGTAAGGATGAAAAGCAAAGCTAACCTCGGCAGGATTTGAACTCAGAACGTAAAACTCTATGCTGTCAAGCAGAATGTCCGATGCTCTACCAACACTGCCAATCCACCGCCATGGCAGTATAAAAACTTTTCTCCAATGGCTACTGCATTTCCATGGCGAAAAAAAAAATATATATGCCAAAGTGTAAAGAGAAACCTTAGAATTCGTTGTCTGAATCTTAACTTAATATAGCAACTATAGCAACTATAGCAAGTATTGCGAAATATCATAAATTTGTTAAGTCTCCTAATCTCCGAAAAAACTCACAGAAAACTATGTATTCCTAATGAAATTTCAGACATATAGATATTACAAAAGCAATTTCTAAAATGGTACTAATTGGTATTTCAACTATGAGAACTCGAAATATGGTTCAGTTCAATATGGCTGACATAGCAATTATTCAGCAGATAGACTTTATGGAAACAAAGATCGAACAGATTAAGAGGTTGATTATCGAAAGCAAAGCAAAGTAGATTTTAAGGAAATTTGTTACAAGCAGTTCTGTAATGTCTGCCTCTCCTTATCAACAAAGGTTTGACTTTTCATTCAAGCTTATTTCTGTAGTACTATATAAGGAATCAATAAGACTTTTGAAAATTGAATATTACTCTCCTTAGATCAAAATTAATATCTAAGAACCCAGTAAATTGCCCCCCTCCCACACTTCCTTCTCTTCCTCCAATCTTTTTTATCTTCTTTCTACGATAAGATTCTTTGAATAATACATTACTATTACTTCACCGAAAGATGGTACGACAACACAGATATTTCCAAACTACAAACACACATACAAACAAACACACATGCACACACATACAATCACACACACACACACGCACACACACATACAAACACACACACATACACACACACACACAAACAAACACACACACACATGCATACACACATACATACGCACGCACACACACATACACACACATACATGTATATGTGGCTATGTAGACAATTATACACACACTCACACACACTCACATACATGTATATGTGGTTATGTAGACAATTATATACATATATATATATATATACACACACTCATACATACATACACACACATACTCATACACACACTTGTATATGTGGCTATGTAGACAATTACACACACACACATATATATACATGTATATGTGGTTATGTAGATATGTAGACAATATATATATACACACATATATATGTACATATAGATGAATGTGATTGTATGTACATATATATATGTATGTATATATAAACACACATACATACACTCACACACATATATATATATATTCACAAATATACATACATATACATTTAACAAAGAATCTTATATAAAATGTTAGCCAGTATTTCATTAGACATGACACCATTAAACACGTCTAATGTCAGATTTAGTTTGAAATAAGAAAAGTGTTTAGCGACAATAAAAGTTCTGAAATTCAGGGCAAAAAGTCTGTAGAGAATTAACCTTTAGTTACCAGGATCTGGTTCTATGAAATAAAACCACCCATTTTAACCCTTTAGTTACTATATGGTCAAAACAGGATCTGGTTCTATGAAATAAAACCACCCATTTTAACCCTTTTGTTGCCAAATCCAGCTCTGGTTCTATGAAATAAAATCAACCATTTTAAAGGTTTCCAATTTAAATTAAAATCTTTCAACATAATTTTATATAAGAAGCCTACATTAATAATTTTAGTAAATCCCTCAAAATTCTTAATTAATTGAAATAAAGTCTATTTCATTAGAAATATGGTCATGGAAGAGTTAAGTTACTTAGAATAATGTGAATAATGATTGCATTGCATTAAACAGAAGGGAAAATTGTTGTCTGTGGTCAAATGTTGTATCTGTTTAAAAGCTGTCAATAAAGACAGCAACAGTTTAAGGCACACATTTACAATAACCACTTTATCTGGCAGAATATCCTCAAGCTTCTAAACTAAACCAATTGGCAGAACATTTGTTACTTATTAAATTATAATTTCCTAAATATTTATACTTAAAATGGCAAAAATAATGAAGATCTTAGATTCTAAACTATATTTTGGGTTCATACCAAATTTAGAACTAACTGGGGCAATTGTTTTGTATTTCAACTTTACAGAAATCTGTGCACACAAGATAATTTAGCCAGCTTAATTACTGTACTGTAGATACTCGAATATAAGCTGAGGAATATGCGAACCCCCCCCCCCCCCCCCCCAAAAAAAAAATCAATGGTAAAATAGAGCGAGGAAAGAGTCAGCTTATATCTGCTATCTAAACATAATATGTTGGCTAGCTGCTTTGGTTTATAAATAGAGTTTGGATTTTTGCCCATTTCTCAGACATAAAATAAGGGGTCAGCTTATATTTGAGTATATGGTCACTCTTTCAGGAGCAGTTAGAATTATCTGGGAATTATTTCTTCATATACTCCACATAAGTGAGAATATTATTTTTCTACACTGTGTATATATATGTACCCTAAACCTAAACCTTGGCCACAGAGGTAAATATCTCCTCTCACACACATATACATACACACCTTGAAGGCAACATTTATATGATAGACAAATTTTCATTCCCCATCTACAGCCAGTGACCAATCAACTCTTTTAGTATCCCTCCACACACACACTATCTCTCTCTTCTTCGTTAGTTTTTGTGTAGCAGCCTCTGTTTTAACCCTTTACCATTCACATTACTCTATATTTACTATTATATTTTCACAGTAAAGATTTTACTTCACATAATTCTCTCATTTAATATCGAATCTATGAGATTTTGGTATCATTTATTTTATTAACGTCAGTATGTGTGGCCAGTTACAGCCAGTTTGAACAGAGAGAGGTGAGAGAATTCTGGCCGGATATGGCCAGTTTAAATGCTAAAGGGTTAAACATACCAACTACATATCACCTTCATTACTAAGACAGTAACTTAACAAATGGTTCTAATATAAAATCATGTTGGAAGATTTTAATTTACATATGCACCCTTTAAAATGAGTGATTTTGTTAGATTACATAACGCCATAAGAATTCATAATGACACAGACAGGCTGTGAATGACTAATGAAGTGGAACAAGAGTGTGTGATGTTCATGCTAACTTAACGACATTAGATAATTGAAAATGAAGAGCAGATAACTGACTCAAACTAACAGCAATAATCCATAATCCAGCCTCTATAAGCAGGAATTATGTCACTTTGATTTCCAATGTATGATATAACACCAGTGGCAAGCTCTAAAGCCTCTGACCTCTGTATGAAACAGTCAGCAAGGCTAGCCTCGTAATAATTAAACTAGCACACTAATATCAATTTATACTAAATAGATTTCCATTTTGAACGCGCCTATTAAGCTAACTTTAGTTAAATGTAAAGTATTGAAATATCCTGGGGGGGTCATTGTTATGGCAAGAATATATTGGAAGGAAAATATTACATTGGAATTCTCTGCTGAAAATCAATGAGATGTTTGCTGTTTAAAGGAGTTAGAGAAAATAAATAGGCTACTGAGTGAATAGTCTGAAATATATAATCATTATATATTAGTAGTACCTTCTGACTTCATCAATTTAACTTTATATATCCTAAGGGAAACATTCTTCTACAACATTTATTGATCTTAGACTCATTAACAATCTATCTTCTGCTCCTAACTAAACTGAGAGTTTCTAAGCCAAAGTTAACCACAAATAGACTAAAACATCTGTCAATTGTCACAGTAAACAATATTCTCTTTTACATTCTGAGGTCACTTAAAAAAAACAAAAAAAAACACTTGCTGGAGAATAACAGATGACATTTTTCTCAATAACATTTCCAGAAGGAAATCACAAATAAACAGAATTTCTTCACAATTTCTCATCACATAGAAAATAATAATAATAATGATTTCTACTTTAGGCACAAGGCCAGCAATTTGGGAGGAGGAGGAGGAGGGGGGGGGGGGGTTCGATTAAATCGATCCCAGTGCATTACTGGTACTTTATTTTATCGACCCCGAAAGGATGAAGGGCAAAGTTAACCTCAGCGGGATTTGAACTCAGACCGCAAAGGGCCGTAACTCTGTGCCACAAAGTATGCTGTCTGATGTTCTACTGATACAACCAAATAATAATGGTTTCTGATTTAGGCACAAGGCCAGCAATTTGAAGGGAAGGGGAAAGTCAATGAAATCGACCCTAATGTATGACTGGTATTTTATTGACCCTGTAAGTATGAAAGGCAAAGCTAATATCCATGTATTGAACCTTAGTGATTATTATTTTTCCATCAATATATACTCTGTGGTTCTGAACTGTCTTTCACATTTGAGCTTTAAATACCTGACTGCCTTATATAGTTGTATCATCAGCTCATATAATCTACCTTATATATCATCATCATCATCATCATTGTTTAACGTCTATCTTCCACGTTACCATGGCTTAGACGGGAATTGTCCCACTTGAGGCAAGATTGATCGGTTGTCTTGCTCGTATAGGACTGCATCTGGCAGCTTTTCTACGGCTGGATACCCTTCCTAACACCCACCATATGTACAGAGTGGACTGGGAGCCTTTTTACCGTGTCTCCTACATGACCACTTTACACCGTGGATTGGGTGTTTTTTTGTCATGACACCTACACAACTTCTTTAGTTATATATATACATATATATATATATATATATATAGGAACGAGTAGGACCCCGACGGCTGAGCTCGAGCCGTTTCGACGGCTAATTCTGGACCTCCAGAATTAGCTGTCGAAAGAGCTTGAGGTCAGCCGTCGGGGTCCTACTCGTTCCTATTACCCACTCTACTACCCCAAGTATTGAGTACTTTGGTGCGTTATGGTCCACCTGGTTCCTTACCACATTTCCTTCGTTATATATATTTGTGTGTGTATATATCAGATAGGGTGTGGTAAGATACCAGGTGGACCCACCAGAGTACTCAATACTTAGGGTAGTAAAGTGGGTAATATGAAAAGATTCAGGACCCCGACGGCTGAGCTCTGGCCGTTTCAACAGCTAGATCTGAGAGAGAAGGGAAGAAACAACCCTAGTATTAAACTGGTACTTTATTTATCAACCTCAAAAGGTTGAAAGAAGGTCGATCCTGGTTGGATTTGAACTCAGAGTACAAAGAGATGAAATAAATACCAGAAAGTATTCTATCTGACATTTTAATGATTCTGCCAAACTGCTGACTGGGAAAGACATTAAATGAGGTAAATAAGCATTCAAATAAGAAACAGCCTTCACCATTTTTTTCAATGGTATATATATATATATATATATATATATATACATACATATGTATTATAGACACACAAATATATATATATATTCTATTCTAGGGCGGGTAAAATTCCTCGAGATATATATATATATATATATATATATATATATACACACACACACACACATATAAACACACAAATATATATATATACTTTATAAACATACAAATATATGTAATATATATACATTATAAACACACAAATATATGTTATATATACATATATATACATATATATACATTATAAACACACAAACATGTTATATATATATATATATATATATATATATATATATATATATATATATGTGTATATATACATTAGAAACACACAAACATGTTATATATATATATATATATGTGTATATATACATTAGAAACACACAAATATATGTTATATATATATATATATATATATATATATGTCCCAAGGCTCTGATACCATCAACACTATACACACAGAGCTGGCATATCTAAGAACTGACTAACTGCCTGATGAGGTCATAGCCATTCAATGGCTATCATCGAAATATATATATATAGCAGTAAATAAAGGATTATGAGTTCATGCAATTGACTTATGTTTCATCACTATATATATATATATATATAGGAACGAGTAGGACCCCCTACTCATTCCTATTACCCACTCTACTACCCTAAGTATTGAGTACTTTGGTGCGTTATGGTCCACCTGGTTCCTTACCACATTTCCTTCGTTATATATATATATATATATATATATACATTACAAACACACAAATATATGATATATATATATATAAATGTTACAAACACACAAATATGTTATATATATATCAGCCCCATCTATGATATATATATATATATATAAATGTTACAAACACACAAATATGTTATATATATATCAGCCCCATCTACTTCAGAGAACAGTTACATGGGATGTTCTTTCACACTATACAAGTGTGGACAAACAGATGTTAGAAGCATCACATCAGAATATGTGTAGTTTAGAGAAAAATAGGATCTTCACTGCCATTTGGGCGATTGGTGTACACATCTCTCATTAAAGGATAAACAAAAAACTCTAGTTGTAAACCTATATCTAACAATATTCTTTCTGTGAGGAGATAACAGCTATTGTTTAGTTTTGTCTTTTACATTCTCTCTTATTTCACATCATCATCACCATTATCATCACCATCATTATCATCATCATCATTATCACCATCACCATTATCATCATCATCATCATTGTTCAAGCAACTCAACAGTGTACAGAAAATATTTCTAGACAAATGTCAAAAAAGATAAACACTAAAGATATTTTTAGTGACTTTTGTCTCTAAACTCATTATCATTCTCAAAGTTGGTTTTCCCAAACCTACCATGGATTGGTATATGGGATTAAACCTTTCCTTACCATATAAAAGGCTGTCTATATCTTTAACCCTTTCATTACCATATTTCTAATGAAAGACACCGTCTATGTCTTTAACCCTTTCATTACCATATTTCTAATGAAAAACCTGTCTATGTCATTAACCCTTTCATTACCATATTTCTAATGAAAGACACTGTCTATGTCATTAACCCTTTCATTACCATATTTCTAATGAAAGACACTGTCTGTCTTTAACCCTTTCGTTACCATATTTCTAAAGAAAGACACTGTCTATATCATTAAGCCTTCCATTACCATATTTCTAATGAAAGACACTGTCTATGTCATTAACTCTTTCATTACCATATTTCTAATGAAAGACACTGTCTATGTCTTTAACCCTTCCATTACCATATTTCTAACGAAAGACACTGTCTATATCATTAAGCCTTTCATTACCATATTTCTAATGAAAGACACTGTCTATGTCTTTAACCCTTTCATTACCATATTTCTAATGAAAGACACTGTCTATGTCTTTAACCCTTCCATTACCATATTTCTAATGAAAGACACTGTCTATATCATTAAGCCTTTCATTACCATATTTTTAATTAAAGACACTGTCTATGTCATTAACCCTTTCATTACCATATTTCTAATGAAAGACACTGTCTGTCTTTAACCCTTTCGTTACCATATTTCTAAAGAAAGACACTGTCTATATCATTAAGCCTTCCATTACCATATTTCTAATGAAAGACACTGTCTATGTCATTAACTCTTTCATTACCATATTTCTAATGAAAGACACTGTCTATGTCTTTAACCCTTCCATTACCATATTTCTAACGAAAGACACTGTCTATATCATTAAGCCTTTCATTACCATATTTCTAATGAAAGACACTGTCTATGTCTTTAACCCTTTCATTACCATATTTCTAATGAAAGACACTGTCTATGTCTTTAACCCTTCCATTACCATATTTCTAATGAAAGACACTGTCTATATCATTAAGCCTTTCATTACCATATTTCTAATGAAAGACACTGTCTATGTCTTTAACCCTTTCATTACCATATTTCTAATGAAAGACACTGTCTATATCATTAAGCCTTTCATTACCATATTTCTAATGAAAGACACTGTCTATGTTTTTATTTTTTTTAAAAGAATTTTGAAGAGTTTACTAAAGTTGAATGTTTGTAACATAAAAGTAAAATTATGTTAAAATCTTAACTTTAATAGAAACTCTTTAAAATAGGAGGTTATATTTCACAGAACCAGAGACTGTCTTAATATGTTAATACTGTCTTAAGATATTAATACTGGGAATGTCTTAAGATGTTAATACTGGGAATGTCTTAAGATGGTAATACAGAGAATGTCTTAAGATGTTAATACTGGGAATGTCTTAAGATGGTAATACAGAGAATGTCTTAAGATGTTAATATTGAGAATGTCTTAAGATGTTAATGGATTCTAGGAACATTTGTTCCAAACTAAATACAAAGAATTAATAAGGAAACATGAAAGGTCTTTAATATATAAAAGAAAAAACAAAAAGATTAGATTGAAACACAGTTGTGTTTTTAATATAACACACTTGAAAGGATAACTGTGTGTGTGTGTGTGTGTGTGTGTGTGTGTGTGTCTGCATGTGTGTGTGTGTATGTTTGCATGTGCCTGTGTGTGAGTGTATGTGCACATGTGTGTGAGTGTTTGTGTGTGCAAGTACGCATGTGTGTGTATGTGTGCATGTGTGTGTCTGTGTCTTTGCATGAGTGTGAATGTGTGTGTGTGTATGCATGTGTACATGCATGTGTGTGTGTGTGTGTCTTTGTATGAGTGTGAATGTGTGTGTGCATATGCATGTGTATGTGTGTGTGTGTGTGTGTGAATGTGTGTCTGTGTAAGCATGTGTGTGTGTGTGTGTATGCATGTGTCTATGTGTTTACGCGCATGTATGCCTGTGTCTATGCATGTATGTATGCCTGTGTCTATGTGTGTACATGCACACATGCATGTATGCATGTGTCTATGTGTGTACATGCACGTATGTATGTGTGTGTGTGCCCGTGTGTCAACACACTTTCCAATAAGCAATATTTCCAGTTACTACTGCCTTAAAAGAAAGATCTAATTAACATCATCAACCCCATTCCAGTGTCTTCCCCATTCAGTCTTCAGCTCAATAGGATTTAGAATAGTACATCCTTAAATACTACCATTCTGCTTCTGGTCATTTTACATTCAAGAAGAAGAAACACACGTTTTTCTTTGATCTTTTCGCTAAATAATGTTGTGTATTGTAAAATAGATTTATGAGCCACGGCTGTCGTCTTTAGTTCTTGCTGATCTGGCAATAAAGAAACTATAATTCTTCACATTAGAACCAGTTGAAGACTGCAGTAACTTCCTCTAAAACTGTTCTTATCAATTCGTGCAAAACGCATTGCTTACATGTAAACTGTATTATAGTAATTGTACCAAAGTTTTTTTGTCTGTCTGTCACACGAATAGCTCTGTCACATGAATACTCTGTCACACGAATAGCTCTGTCACATGAATAGCTCTGTCACACGAATAGCTCTGTCACACGAATAGCTCTGTCACACGAATAGCTCTGTCACACGAATAGCTGTCACACGAATAGCTCTGTCACATGAATAGCTCTGTCACATGAATAGCTCTGTCACATGAATAGCTCTGTCACATGAATATCTGTCACATGAATATCTGTCACATGAATAGCTCTGTCACATGAATAGCTCTGTCACATGAATAGCTCTGTCACACGGAAAGCTCTGTCACATGAATAGCTCTGTCACATGAATAGCTGTCACATGAATAGCTCTGTCACATGAATAGCTCTGTCACACGAATAGCTCTGTCACACGAATAGCTCTGTCACGCGAATAGCTCTGTCACACGAATAGCTCTGTCACATGAATAGCTCTGTCAAAAATGTTGTAAAATTTTATGTAGGATTCATGGACCTCAAATGTAAGACAGAAAAGGGGGAAAAGGTTCTAAAATGATCCCTATCTGTTTCTATGTATATATGTATCTGTCTGTCTGTCTTTTTTGTACTGTTTGTTTGTTTGTCTGTCTCTCCCTCTCTCTCTACATACACACACATATATATATATATACACACACAAACACACATATATATATACACACACATGCATATATATATATACACACACACACGCATATATATATACACACACACGCGCATATATATATACACACACACGCGCATATATATATACACACACACATATATACATACACACTCATATTTATATATACAGACACACACAGACATATTTATATATATATATATATATATATATATATATATATATACACAATCCACCAACATAACTTTGTTACAATTTTGTAAAGAAACTAAATATAACTTATCTCATTAGTTAAACAATTAGTTATATAGTTTAGTATTTAATGAACGAGACAACAGCGGTAGCTGATAGCTTTTGTTACTTTTCTAATTATTTTATATTGATTATCATAGATTTAAGATAGATTTTTGATATTATTTGAATTATATTCTAATTAATTATTCAGATTAATTAATTAATTCACTACTAAATTAAATTAAATTAAAACTTTGTTACATTTTTATGAAACCTAATTTGAGTAAAATTCCAGACCGTATTATTGGAACGGTCATTTGACAGTAGGGGACCATCATCACCATCACCACAACCTCATTCTCTTCACCATCATCATCATCATCACCACAACCTCATTCTCTTCACCATCATCATCACCATCACCACAACCTCATTCTCTTCACCATCATCATCATCATCACCACAACCTCATTCTCTTCACCATCACCATCCTCTTCACCACCACCATCATCCGCACCATCACCATCATCACCATCACCATCACCATCATCATCACTATCATCACCACCACCACCATCATCCTCATCATCATCATCACCATCATCCTCATCTTTATCATCCTCATCACCCTTCTCTTCATCCTCATCCTCGTTTTCATCACATCATCATCATCATCATCATCATCATCATCGTTGTCGTTAAACCTAAATTATTAACAATTATTGATTGATTTCTTGATAAAAGGAAAGAAATATAAAAAAAAAACCCATAAAACAAACAAATTAGATCGAAAATAAAATTAAAATAAAACAAATTGACTGAAAGAAGAAGAAGAAGAAGAAGAAGAAGAAGAAAGACATGTGAATCAAACAAGATGATCATCTGAGGAAAGAGAGGGAAGGAAATATAGAATGAGCTGGAAAGAATTCATCAAAGACTCTCCCTTAGAAGAAACAATTCAGGTTCAATCCCTAGGTTAACTCTTTCAACATTATTTTTTAAAAGACTTTTGAATATTTACACAGTCACTTGATGAATTAGAAAAAGACAGCAGAGGACATCTTTTTATTCAGAATAATTTTTTTTTTGTTCTAAATCTTAATTAAATTTTTAGAAAACCTTGAAACTAGAAGAAAGAAAACCAAAACAAACGTCAATGAACCAAGAAAAAAGGAAGAAAAGATAGTCACGCTTGGAAAACAAATAAAAAGTCAATCAGATTGAATGTATTTGTGAATTTTTCACTTTTTAGTTATTCTCTCTTATGTAGAGATTGAACTGGGAACATAACAAAATATTTTAGTGGTAATATTATTGAAGATTATTGATCTGTAATGGTGATCAGAAAAGTTGAATGGGAAATGAAATCACCATAAACAAATATAAGAAAAATAAAATAAAATAAAGTTATGATAAAATAATTTTCTCCAATAATTAAGTTAATAACTTTGCAATATTAGGAATAAGAAACAGATAAAAAAAACACAATAAAATAAATAATGAAAAATAGAAAAAATAAATAATGAAAAATAGAAAAAATAAATAATGAAAAATAGAAAAAATAAATAATGAAAAATAGAAAAAATAAATAATGAAAAATAGAAAAAATAAATACACACAGAAAAAAAAAAACCTTTAAAAGTTATTTGAATCCGATATAAAGTAAAAAAAAAATTAATTAGTAGATTTTGTAGATATAAAGTATCAATGACTAATACCTTGAAATTATTGATAATGTTGGGAGTTAGAATTTTAGATAATTTATGGTCACCAATAGAAACTATGATATTATCTTGATTCAAAGTAATGGCTGAGTTTCATTTTAAATATTTAGTTTTATGATTTCTAGCAGAATTAATTGGAACATATAAGTAGTGAAGGCGTGTGGCTGAGTGGTTAGAGATTTAGATTTGCAATCGTGAGGTTGTGAGTTTGATTCCCAGACCGGGCGATGCATTATGTCCTTGAGCAAGACACTTTATTTCACGTTGCTCCTTCTACCTGGAGTTGTGACCGATAGATAGTGTTGGCAATTGGAAAGACCAACGGAAACATTGTTTCCTCGGTCCGATTTGACGAAATTCGATCGACTGTCATCATCATCATCATCATCATTCATTTATTAAAATGACATGTCGATACCAGTGCAGCTGTTTCTTCAACTAATAAACTGGTATCTTGATTTTTACCAGTCCTTCTCTTAGTTCACTTGTGCTCCATCTTTAACCCTTTAGCATTTAAACCAGCTGTAACTAGACACTCATACTGATGTTAAGGTATTGTCCTCAAAATGAATAATATCAAAATCTCATAGATTCAATATTATGTGAGGTATTATGTGAGGTAAAGCCTTTACTATGAAAATACAATAGTATATATAGAGTAATGTAAACGTTATGTGAGATATTATGTGAGGTAAAGCCTTTACTATGAAAATACAATAGTATATATAGAGTAATGTAAACGTTATGTGAGATATTATGTGAGGTAAAGCCTTTACCATGAAAATACAATAGTATATATAGAGTAATGTAAACGTTATGTGAGATATTATGTGAGGTAAAGCTTTTACTATGAAAATACAATAGTATATATAGAGTAATGTAAACGTTATGTGAGATATTATGTGAGGTAAAGCCTTTACCATGAAAATACAATAGTATATATAGAGTAATGTAAACGTTATGTGAGATATTATGTGAGGTAAAGCCTTTACCATGAAAATACAATAGTATATATAGAGTAATGTAAACGTTATGTGAGATATTATGTGAGGTAAAGCCTTTAGTATGAAAATACAATAGTATATATAGAGTAATGTAAACGTTATGTGAGATATTATGTGAGGTAAAGCCTTTACTATGAAAATATAATAGTATATATAGAGTAATGGAAATGTTATGCGAGATATTATGTGAAGTAAAGCCTTTACTATGAAAATATAATAGTATATATAGAGTAATGGAAATGTTATGTGAGATATTATGTGAAGTAAAGCCTTTACCATGAGAATATAATAGTATATATAGAGTAATGTAAACGTTAAAGGGTTAAAGCAAGTTATCATTACATATCCAACAGTGTCAGAGATTTGTAGAGGGGGAACTACAGAGGAATGAGGTGACTATAGTTTCCTGGATATATAAGCAATAGGAAAGTTCTGAAGTAGCATCATACATCTAATGCTTCATATGGTTTAACTTCTGCAGAAAAAAAGAGAGAGAATCCCTTTGCTGCAAACCAACAAAGATAACATCTCTCTCTGAACTTCATCGACCTTCTATTTTCTATATCCCCCCCCCCTCACACACACACTCACACATACACACACACACACACTCATACACTCACACACACACACACACACACACACTCTCTATCTCATTTGTATAGAATTATATAGATAAATTCCTTGAATATTTATAGATGTAAAATACAATATATGTAGATGATGATGATCATGATATATATATATATATATATAAATAAATACATACATATGCATGTATGTATAGACATAGACACACCCACATACATACAGACGTATATATATATATAGAGAGAGAGAGAAAGACACATACATGCACATATATATAAACACAGACATATATATATATACATACACACACATCATCATCATCATCAGGTTTAGCGTCCGTGTTCCACGCTTGCATGGGTTTGGACGGGGGTTTTCCCACTTGAGGCAAGAGTGGTTGTCTTGCTCGCATAGGACTGTCTGGCGGGTTTTCTACAGCTGGATGCCCTTCCTAACACCAACCACATTTACAGTGTGGGGCTGGGAGGTTTTTACCGTGTTGCCTACACGGCCACATTTACAGCGTGGACTGTGTGTTTTTTTGTCGTGACACCTACACGATCTCATTTGTTTCGGCCTGGATGTTGTGGGACCAACATAACTGTACATTGAAAGGGGCGGTGTGGATGGGGTGGGGGTGGTGGGACGGGGGGTGTATTTTGTTAGAGATGCCTACTGACTGTAGTAGGTTTTTACTTTGTATTTAGGTAAGGCGGGTCTTCTCTATTACTGAGTACCGCCAAAGATCTCGGTCCAGTGACATTGTCTTGGAGAGGTGTAAGCGTGTGAGGTCGGAATTTATCAGCTCGTCCCATGTTTTTCTGGGTCTGCCTACTCCGTGGCTACACATATATATATATATATATATGTATCTAAAGTCTGTCTTAAGCCAGAAGGCTCATTTGGCCAGTGCTTATCCTGGTTTCATGGCGTGAAGCGACTGATAGTACAATACTCCCCCTGACAGGACACCAGTCCATCACAGGGTTAAACTCCCAGCTATTGTTGGTACTCATTTTCAGCTGAGTATACTGGAGCAACGTGAAATGAAATGTTTTGCTCAAGAACACAACACACAGCCCAGGAATCGAGCCACGACATTATGGTTGTAAGTCCAACACCCTTACCACTAGGCCACGTGCCTCCACCATATATATATATACACGCCCACACACACACACAGATATATATATATAATAATAATAATTGTTTCTACTTTTGGCACAAGGCCAGCAATTACCCAGTACATTACTGGTACTTTATTTTATCGACCCCGTAAGGATGAAAGGCAAAGTTAACCTCGGCGGGATTTGAACTCAGAATGGCAAGGGCCGTAACTCTATGCGTCAAAGCATGGCGTCCGACCCTCTACCGATACTGCCAATTCACCGCCCCTATATAATATATAATAATAATAATAATTGTTTCTACTTTAGGCACAAGGCCAGCAATTACCCAGTACATTACTCGTACTTTATTTTATCGACCCCGTAAGGATGAAAGGCAAAGTCAACCTCGGCGGGATTTGAACTCAGATCGTAAAGGGACGTAACTCTATGCTGGAAAGCATGGTGTCCGACTCTCTACCGATACTGCCAATCCACCTATATAATAATAATAATAATAATAATACAGAATAGGTTTTAAAAAGTTTCAAGATGCTTCAGGTGATAAAATATCCACAAAGTTTCCATTACATAAAAGATAATATTTTGATAGAAATCACTGACATCTAATTATAATGTTCGCTACTTTAGAGAGAAAGTTATCTCGACAATTTATCAAACAGTTCAAACTGTTAGCCTTAGTCTGGAAATGACTCGAGTTGAAAAACTGTTTCTAGAGAGATATTTTAGTCTAGAAATAAATACAAGGACCAGCCCCCCCCCACCCCACCCCCCCCACTCCCATCACCCACTCACACACACACACACTCCACCGTTAACTAATTCTAGTGTTTCAATACTTCCAGCTGACCCCCCCCCCCCCCATTCAGTAAAGCTGCACAAACATTTCTCTGAGATGGAGAGAGAAAATAATAATAATAATAATAATTGTTTCTACTTTTGGCACAATTATCCCAGTACATTACTGGTACTTTATTTTATCGATCTCCCGTAAGGATGAAAGGCAAAGTTAACTTCGCGGATTTGAACTCAGATCATAAAGGGCCGTAACTCTATGCTGCAAAGCATGGCGTCAGACCCTCTACCGATACTGCCAATAATAATAATCTTGACAAATTTAACTAAGAGCAACGTATTTGTGACATCTCAACAAGATTGTGTGTGCGTGAGAGAGAGAGAGAAGAGAGAGAGAGAGAGAGAGAGAGAGAGAGAGAGAAGAGAGAGAGAGAGAGAGGGAGAGAGAGAGAGAGAGGGAGAGAGAGAGAGGGAGAGAGAGGGAGAGGGAGAGGGAGAGGGGAGGGAGAGAGAGAGAGAGGGAGAGAGAGAGGGAGGGAGAGAGAGAGGGAGAGAGAGAGGGGGAGGGAGAGAAAGGGAGAGAGAGATACAGAAAGAGAGAGAGAGGTGGGGGAGAAAGAGAAAAGAGAGAGAGGTGGGGGAGAGAGAGAAAGGGAGAGAGAAATAAAGGGAGACGAGAGAGGAGAAAGAGAAATAAAGAGAAAGAAATAGAGATAGAGAGAGAGAGAGGAGGGGGGGGGGGGTAGACAAAATCTAACCCTTTCGTTACCTGACTATAATTTTCAAATAATTTTCAAACAACTTTGAAATAATCAAGAATTTGAAAAGATTCGGTAATGAAAGCTTTCCCAACATTCTGTGAAATATGACCTCAAGTTCTGACATAAAATTATGATGGAAGCTATTTAATATTCAATTACTATAAACACATTAACCTCATCGTTACCAGATTTCTTATATAAGTCACAGAATATAATTTTCAAATAATTTTGAATATAATTAAGAATTAAGTTGGTGTTTGGAACAACAAAAGTTCTTAGATAAAACAATTGATTCTACTTTTGGCACAAGGCCAGCAATTACCCCAGTGCATTACTGGTACTTTATTTTATCGACCCCGATAAGTTCTTAGATAAAATAATTGTTTCTACTTTTGGCACAAGGCCATCAATTACCTAGTACATTACTGGTACTTTATTTTATCGACCCCGTAAGGATGAAGGCAAAGTTAACCTCGACGGGATTTGAACTCAGACCGTAAAGGGACGTAACTATGCTGGAAAGCATGGCGTCCGACCCTCTACCGATTCTGCCAATCCACTTAGATAAAATAATGATGAAAGCTATGATGCTTCAGTACCAACTCAGTCTGTGGTGACCCCTTTAACCCTTGCTAGCAGAGAAAATGAACAACAAGTTGATGAGGATGATGATGATGATGATAAGCACTTTAACCCTTTAGCATTTAAACCGGCCATATCTGGCCAGATTTCTATCACCTCTTTCTGCTCAAACCGGCTGTAACTAGCCACTCATACCTACATTAAGGTATTGTTCTCAAATAGATAACATCAAAATTTCATAGATTTGATATTATGTGAGATAATTATGTAAGGTAAAGCCTTTAGTGTGAAAATACAATAGTAAATATAGAGTAATGTAAATGCTAAAGGGTTAATGTATTGTTCTCAAAATAAATAACATCAAAATCTCATAGACTCGATATTATGTGAGATGTTATGTAGGATACAGCCTTTACCATAAAAATACAACAGTATATAGAGAGTAATGTGAATGCTAAAGGGTTAAAATAAATAGTTTTGAATCCAGGTATAGTTTCGGGTGTTTTGGTATTAAAAAGAGCGAATTGTTTATTAATGTCCTTGCAAAAGACATCATCATCATCGTCCTTTTACGTCCACTTTTCCCTGCTTGCAAGGGTAGGACTGGTCCTATTCAGTACAGCATCTCTCCACTTGTCACGGTCTTTCGTCATCTCCTCCGTCAGTTTCAGTGATCTGAGGTCCGCTCTCACCACCTCCGCTCATGTTTTTCGTGGTCTTCCTCTACTGTGTCTTCCTTCTACTGGGATTTCTTGGCACTTTTTTACCCAGCAGTCATCCTTCATGTGCATGGACATCTAAAATCTTTCTTTAAAATATACTTCATGGTTATGGACGAGACTATGGTCCTTTTTTCCTGAGATCAAATCCTACCGAGGTTAACTTTGCCTTTCATCCTTATGGGGGGGTCGATAAAATAAAGTACCAGTAATACACTGGAATAATTGCTAGCCTTGTGCCAAAACGAGAAACAATTATTCTATGTACTATACATGCACCTTTGATGAGTTGTAGTACACCTGAGCACTGTACACAATAATTTTCATTTCATTATGTTATTTCTTACTCAAACAGCACACGGCCCTTCTCTACCATTTACCATCCTCATCTAATAACAACAATAACTCCGGAGGTGGTAGTCCAATACTTTTTCAAACTACCTTCTCCTGTTCTCCTAAAACCAGATGTGGTAGTTTACAACGTGTAGTTAGCTTGTTAATGTCAGAGTGACAAAAAGGAAATATTCACAAACATTATCAGCAGCTTCAGCAGAAATTTATTCTACATCTTAACATAGTATTGTAATTCAGGTTAGAGATATTAAAATGTTAGTCTAATATTTTTCAGTCTGTCTGTCTAGTTCTCTCTCCCCCACCTTCATACTCCCCCGTTCCTTACTATAAAGGAAATAAAAATTATATTTTTTTCATTTATTATCATTTAATTTTCTTTTTTTATCATTCTATCAGCATTTAAATTTTTTCAATTTCACTCATGGTCACATGATTCAATGTAGTAATAATATTATTATTATTAAAATTAAAAAAATAAAGAAAAAATAGAATTTAATTCTTTCTAGAATGTTATCAAGGGAAAACATCTTATTTTACTTGACAT
>OZ024754.1:41301955-41318994 GCA_964016885.1 Eledone cirrhosa
ATTTATCTGTTATACTACAGAGACGAAGACAGCAGAAAAGCGATGTTCTCTGTGCAAACAAAATGGAATACAAATTCTAAATGTTTGAATTATAATAATTATCATTAACCCATTAAATATTCCGGAACTGTAACCAACAGACCAGTTGAATAATGTTGCTGCTGCTGTTGTTGTTGTTGTTACTGTTGCTACTGCTGCTGTTTATTTGTTTTGTTTGTTTTTTTTCTTACCGCAGGCGGCTGAAGATTACCCTCAGTAGTACTAGACTGGCGTGTGGGAGACACACGAGTTCATCCATGCTGGAGGCGAGTTTGGTGGTGATAACAATCCACCATCAAGGCCGGACGTCTCATCCAAAGATGTTCGGAGGTTTCTTCTTCCTCCCCGCACAGGCGGCATGTGTTGATTTCCGCTTGGCCGAACATATGGAGCGATCTCCTTAATGACGCGTGATGTCCTCTGCGGAAGTGGACGAGATGGTTCCTATCTGCTTTGGAGAGAGTTGGCTGCTCACGCTCTTCATTTGGGTGGCGGCTAAAGACTGATTGTAGACGTTGATGCTGGAATGGTGGTGGGCAAAATTCTGCTGCTGTTGCTGTTGGTTTCAAATCTGTCATGTGACCGATTTCTCTTTCTTTCAGGAGGAAATACATTAAAAAAAAACTATTTTCTATCCATTCTTCTTAAAATGTTTTGAAGGCATTGTTTGTTGAAAAACAGTCTCATGAATTATTTATTAACAAACAGAAGTATACAACACTTGTTTCTACTTTTGGCACAAGGCCAGCAATTTCCCCAGTGCATTACTGGTACTTTATTATACCGATCCCGTAATAATTGTTTCTACTTTTGGCACAAGGCCAGCAATGTCACCAGTGTATTACTGGTACTTTATTTTACCGGCCCCCGTAATAATTGTTTCTACTTTTGGCACAAGGCCAGCAATTACCCCAGTGTATTACTGGTACTTTATTTTACCGGCCCCCGTAATAATTGTTTCTACTTTTGGCACAAGGCCAGCAATTACCCCAGTGTATTACTGGTACTTTATTTTACCGGCCCCCGTAATAATTGTTTCTACTTTTGGCACAAGGCCAGCAATTACCCAGTGCATTACTGGTACTTTATTTTACCGGCCCCCGTAATAATTGTTTCTACTTTTGGCACAAGGCCAGCAATTACCTCAGTGTATTACTGGTACTTTATTTTACCAGCCCCCGTAATAATTGTTTCTACTTTTGGCACAAGGCCAGCAATTACCTCAGTGTATTACTGGTACTTTATTTTCAGTTGCAGCTGGTTTTAACAGAAAGAGGTGAGATAATTCTTGCTGGATACAGCTGGTTTAAGTGCCACAGTGAATAATCAGTGATACCTGCTGCATCTGCAGTTCCACCTCAAGATGGCTTCCTCTTTATTTTGTCTATGAACCAAAGACATTGAAGATCTCAATGGCATTTGGCACAGAATGGAAGCAGTCAGACATTGTCTGATATTGTCACTATTTTAAATTAGATAAACTTCTTTATTATTATTTATACAGAAGAAGGGCAGTGGATTGGCAGAATCGATAGAGCATCGGACAACATTCTTTGTGGCACAATTACGTCCCTTTATGTTCTGAGCTCAAATACTGCTGAGGTTAGTTTTGACTTTCATCCTTATGAGGGTTGATAAAATAATGTACCAGTAACGCATTGGGGTCGACCTAACCGACTTTCCTCTCCCTCAAATTTGTTGGTCTTGTGCCTAAATCAGAAACCATTATTTATACAGAAAATGAGGGCGGTGGATTGCCAGTACTGGTTGAGGGTCGGGCGCCATGCTTTGTAGCATAAAGTTACGTCCCTTTATCATCTGAGTTCAAATCCCGCCGAGGTTAACTTTGCCTTTCATCCTTACAGGGTCGATAAAATAAAGCACCAGTAACGTACTGGGGGTCGATTTAATCGACTTTCCCCTCCCCACCCAAATTACTGGCCTTGTGCCTATACTAGAAATCATTATTTATACAAAAAAGTACCAGTAATACACTGGGATAATTGCTGGCCTTGTGCCAAAAGTAGAAACAATTATTTATACAAAAAAGACTAGGAAATGTGGGCAGTGACTTCTGCTAGCCCTTCAAGATTGATGAGATTAATACGGCTGGTATTAAGATTGAACATTAATAGATAAATATCTGTAGGAAAGATATGGGGAGAAGAAGAAGGAGAAGAACTTCATTAAGAAAGTCGGCAGAAGAATCTTTGAAAGTCTATTAAACCATGACTGTAATTTAGGTTTCAACAGCGAAACAATGTCGGAAAAATTTACATTTACATTATATATCATTGTAAACAATGTTGGCAGAGAGCTTAGCTGAACTGTGTTGTGGTATGTTGGACTTCATATACTTGACACATTAGTTTCGCTTCAATAATACCAATTGGGACCAACTATTGCTTTAAAACAGACACACACTGAATTAAAAATAATGAAATTTAATAATATATGAGTGGCGCTCAACCATTCTCTCTCTCTTCCACTCAATCTCTCCCTCTATATTTCTCTCTCTCTCTCTCCCACTCTCTCTCCCTCTATCTATCTATCTATCTTTCTCTGTCTTTCTTCTTTTCTTTGTATGGGTCTGTCTGTGAATAAATTTTGTTTTGCATTAGTGCACAAGGCCGCAAGGAGCTGGTACATGTCCAGGAGACTGCCTCTCTCATTACAACTCTTTAAATACATCAATCCTTCTTCACCACCACCACTACCACCACCACCACCACTGCCACCACCACCACCACTGCCACCAATACCACCGATACCACCTTCACTACCACCACGACCACCAATACCACCACCACCACCACCACTGATACCACCTTCACTACCACCACCACCACTGCCACCACCACCACCACCACTGCCACCACCACCACCACCAATGCCACCACCACCACTTGCCAGTATCAGTAGAGGGTCGGACGCCATGCTTTGCAGCATAGTTATGTCCCTTTATGATCTGAGTTCAAATCCCGCCGAGGTTAACTTTGCCTTTCATCCTTACGGGGGTCGATAAAATAAAGTACCTGTAATGCACTGGGTAATTGCTGGCCTTGTGCCAAACGTAGAAACAATTATTATTATTACTACTAGTTGTTCTTTTTGTTACTAATTTCTTTTACATCTCTACTGAGATACAAAACATTGAGTTTATTGAAAGGGAAGGTGTATGGGTGGGGGGAGACATTCACTCCACACACAACCACCACACACACCATCACACCATCACTCCACACACACCATCACACCATCACTCCACACACACCGTCACTCCACACACACACCATCAAACAACACACACCATCACTCCATAAACACACACACCATCACTCCACACTCCACACATACCATCACTCCACACACACCATCACTCCACACACACACACCATCCCTCCACACACACACACCATCACTCCACACAGCGTCACCCCACACAGACACAACCACCACACACACCATCACTCCACACACCATCACTCCACACACACCATCACTCCACACTCCACACACACCATCACTCCACACACACCATCACTCCACACACAGAAGTCTAATCTTTATAATGACACTTTCAAATGTATTTTATGAATTGGTAGTTTAAATATTGGTATTTATTCATCTATTGATATCAAAACATGGCTGCTGGTCTTCTCTAAAGCTTTTATCTTGATTGTTTTATATATATCCCTTTCACAGAGAGATATCTAGAGACTCTAGATTTCTCTCCAGCATAGAGTTACGGCCCTTTATTATCTGAGTTCAAATCCTGTCGAGGTTAACTTTGCCTTTCATGCTTACAAGGTCGATAAAATAAAGTACCAGTCACGCACTGGGGGCGATTTAATTGGACTTTCCCCTCTCCCAAAATTGCTGGCCTGGTGCCTGCGAGGTTTGCTTTGCCTTTCATCCTTCGGGGATCGATAAAATAAAGTACCAGTAATGCACTGGGTAATTGCTGGCCTGGTGCCTGCGAGGTTTGCTTTGCCTTTCATCCTTCGGGGATCGATAAAATAAAGTACCAGTAATGCACTGGGTAATTGCTGGCCTTGTGCCAAAAGTAGAAGCAATTATTATTATTATTATTGGTGGTAGTGAGAAGGGAAATCAGTAAAGTGCTAGACAATTGAATTGTGATAATTAGATTTATTTATGTTCTGAAATACAACACTGCAGGGACAGACATTCCCTTTTAGACTTTCAGGATGAAAATAACTGTTTCTACTTTAGGCACAAGGCCAGCAATTACCCAGTGCATTACTGGTACTTTATTTTATCGACCCCGTAAGGATGAAAGGCAAAGTTAACCTCGGCGGGATTTGAACTCAGAATGGCAAGGGCCGTAACTCTATGCTAGAAAGCATGGCGTCTGACCCTCTACCGATACTACCAATCCACTTTTCAGGATGAAAATAATGAGCACCAGGCAAGAAATAGGAGGATTATATTGACTACAACCTTCTCCAAGAGTTTCTAGCTGGATTGGCAGAACCATTTGAACATTTATTGGACAAAATAAGGCCCAGCAATACACTTGAGATGTAATATGAGGCTTTTCTCACAATATTGACCATCTGCCAAACTAAAAAGACAACTTTAAGTAAAATACTGAAATTTCCTTGTTTCACAGATATTTGAATAAAAAAAAAAAACATCATTTTGATCTTATTGTTGTTGTTCATCAACAGGGTAAATAAATAAATAAAATGGACAGCAAAGTGGAAACCTCCCAAAAATATGTTCCATGTTCCTACAAATTTTACAGTCGAGCAATATGGTTCAATGATTATTGAAAGAGAGATTGAGAGACAGTGAAGGTATTTTCACCAATTTCCAATCGATATACAATGTAGTAATGTTGCATCGAAGTCAGAAGATAAAGAAAAAAAGATTTATTGTACAACCTTAACTGCAAAACACTTCCATTTTTATGTATTTATTCCATTTCCTCTTGTTTTATTTCATGTAAAAAATTTTTGTTTGTTTTTTTACCAAGCTGAACATCAGATAATCAAGTTTGTTTTCAACAAATTCTATTTGTCTTTTCATTGTTTTATATCCTCCTTCAAATTATTCTTTCTCTAAAGCTTCAAACAAATAAATATGCAATTCTTCATGCGAGCAAGATCAACATCTAAAACAGCCTATTTCTTTAATGTCCATTAGCCCAACAGTTTGCATTGTGTGCAAATATGTTGGAGTCTAGCGTAAATAATCTAATATTTTCATTTATTTTTCTCAGCTTGTCTAGAGAAGGAAACAAATCAAAGGAGTTAAATGAAATTTCTGATGTCATTAGTCTGCTAAGCCAGATGGCTAATCAACTAATAGTTTTAATAATTACTACATCACACTAATTTCTCATTATTTATATTTTATCTAGCTTACATTCTTTGACTAGGCTTTCATTAAACACACAAACAAATATATACACACACAGAGATACACACACATACACAAAAACACATATATACACACAGATAGAGATACACAAACAGATAAACATACAGATGCATATATACACACAAACACACACAGAAACACAGAGATACACAAACATACACGCAAACACGTAAACACATACTCACACATACAAACACGTAAACATGTAGATGCACACACACACAGAGAAACACAAAAATGTAAACACACAAGCACACACACACACACACAGAAACACAAACTTGCACGCACACAAATGCCCACAGAGAGAAACAAACACAAACATAAAAACACACAGACTTTTACATATATATATGTTTGTATATATATATATATATATATATATAGCAGGACAACTCATCTAACCCATGCTAGTATGGAAAAAAATGGACGTTAAACAGTGATGATGATATATATATATAGTTATGTATATACATATATATACAGACATAGCACATCTATATATGGATATATACATACTTTGCTGGGTTTATTTATTTTAAAACGTAGGTTTGGTCCTGTTCTAGATTCTTCTCTAAATTTTCCAGCAATTCAGCTAAAAGTAGTAGATTGTCACCATAGAAGTGTTCCCACAGACATACAGTCAGTTATGGCCTAGAGAACTACAATAAACAGGAAGAAGCTTTGATGGACACCTACTTGTGCACTAAAGTTCTCACTGAACTCATTGCCAATTCTTGCTGAGCTGACAGCATTCTTGTGCATGGCTTGCATTGCTTTCACAAACCGTTTATCTACACCTAAGATCTTGTTTAATCACCACAAAGCTACACAGTATGATACTCTTACAAAGGTTTTCTCCAGATCCATGACTGCCAAGGAGAATGGCTTATTCTTAGTTAAGAATGTCTCTTGTAGTTGTCTCACCATGAAGGGCGGGATCATTTCTACCTGAGACACATCTGAATTGCATTTTTTTTTAACCAATTATTTTCTAAATTAGTTGTACTAAAACTCTGCTACTTTCAGAACTTGGTCCATCTGTTTGATGCCTCTCTAATGACTTTTTGCTAAGGCACCAGTTTATAATGTACCAGATGCCTTGTACTAGTTGATAAAGCACCAGTTGCCTTGTACCAGTTGATAATGATTCTGCTATGTCAGTTATTGAATGGCACCATCTTTGTACAACCTGATTGTCAAAGTAAGAGACTAGCTTCAGCCCTACTTTCAGAATCTCAGTAACTCTCTCTCATAACCTGGCAGTTTTCTTTACCTTCGTATCCTTAATGACTGTTTCAATAATATAACTGTCAACTTCAATAGCTGATCTCTCTATTAGGTCTACTCAGGGGTGGTTTCTCCCCTCCCCCCCACATACACACATTCTTTACATTCTAGAACCCCTCATAACATTCCAAAACTATTTTTTTTTTCTTCTCGATGTCAGTAAGGATTATTGCGCTGCTGTCATTTCAAACACACTTTTCCATAACAGAATCTTCATTCAAAATGACACACTGCTTTTCAACCAAGAACACCTTATTCCTGTGATCCTCTTGTCACAGAATATTGGCAAACTTCTTTCAGCTTTCTGCGCTATGTAAACCTGACATCTAGTTTCTCTTGCTATTTGATATTGTTCTTTAATGTCTCCCTTTTTTTCCCCAGTCTTTCCATGCCTGTCTTATACCTTTTTATGGATCTTGCTAATCTATTCTTTCTTTTTATTAACAGATTTTCATAAACTATAAAAATAGAGAAGATTTTTTACTGCTTTTTCTGTCTTTCTTCCATTTATATTCTGACATAAATATAATTATTAAAGATAATAAATAAATCAAGATATATAAAACTGTGTAATACATCATCCTGCGTAAACATTACAGCGAGAAAATACATCGGGATACTTTGTAAAACATACAATGTAATGTTGCTATACATAGCTTTCGCTCTCTTCCACACTACATGAAAATACACACATGCATACATATACACAGACACACACACATACACTGAGATACAGGCACACATATACAGAAATATATATACACACACACATACTTAAATACACACAGAGACACACACATACACTCACATACACACACACACACACAGAAATATACAGACACACATACAGACACACAAACACAGACACATAGAAACACACACACATACACACACACACACACACACACACACTTCATACACATAGACGCATACACACACTCACACTCATACATACACACACTCATATACTCACACTCATTTACACACACACACAGACATACACACACAGACATACACATACACACATACTGCATACCTAGAACTGAAGCAAGTGTGACAAATTTGACAAATTGTTCTTAGATGTCAAACTTGACAAGAACACATTGTAATGGCTTCACAAGTGAAAGAACAAGATATCTAGATCATGTAAGAATTATATTTATAGAATATTTCCAATAGTTCAAGATAATACTGAGTGAACTAGTGGAGCTTTGTCACTGTACACTATGAGAGTTTATCATATATTTGTCTTTGAAATGAAACATCTTTTGAAATTCTTCTTCAAAGATCCCACCAAATCTATTCCTATCAGGGGTCACCATTATCAACTCTAGTTTAAGATCTGATGTCTGTGTTATCATAGGTTTGATAGATCTTTCTGTTTGTTTCTTGATTTTGTGACATCACATCTAAGAGACTAAATCTTCTGTTAGTAACTCTTTCTACATTTATCATTGACCAACTTTCAGATGACATAACCCTTAGCAGGGAGCTGTTACCAGGAGCAATGGAGAATCGTGAATTGTGGAAAGACTTTGTTAAGAATGTTCGACTGTGGTTGCAATAATGATGGTGACCTTTATGATATATATATCCAAAACTGCTATTACCAAGTATACATTATCCATTGATATCACACAGCCACCCCAAGCTAATTGTTGCACCAACATACCTCATTTCATACTCAAACATTGCAAACACTTGCCACTATTTCTCAGTTTCTTTGGAGCTGTCCAGACGGTCTCTGGTTCTATATTATGTGTAAATATGAAACAAGAGTGACGACCTCAATCAAGAAATAAATACAGAATTTTCAACACAGATATTCCATGGGAAATATAAAAAAAAAATTAAAAACAAGGGCTAATTGTTGCATTAAGATACTTCATTTGATACCCAAACATTGGAAACATAAAATAATATAGTTAATACGAAGTATTGTGAGATAAGTAATAAATAACTGATAAGTTTCAGAAAGCTGCTACAATGTGGTAGAAATATATAAAGGGTAAAGGGTGAGAAATAAAACTAAGTAATGTTTTACCCAGAATATTTCAACATGATATTTCAGGGTTATAATCCTCTTTTCATGTTGAAATATACTGAGTAAAACATTATTTTATTTTGTTTGATTTGTCATTCTTTGCCCTTCATATATTTTACTGCATGGTACCGACATAAGTCATTGATTGGAAACATATTTTACCATTACAATTTCTTGGTGGATTGGCAGAATCGGTAGATGGTCGGATGCCATGTTTTGCAGCATAGAGTTATGGCTCTTTATAATCTGAGTTCAAATCCCGCCGAGGGTAACTTTGCCTTTCCTCCTTACAGGGTCGATAAAACAAAGTACCAGTCACACACTGGGGTTGATTTAATCGACTTTCCCCTCCCCCCAAATTACTGGCCTTGTGCCTAAATTAGAAACCATTATTTATATAGAAACAATGTTTCAGAGTTTCACTGATATATTCTGGGGTAATTGCTGGCCTTGTGCCAAACGTAGAAACAATTATTCCTCAATTTCTTTGGTGCTGACCAGAAGGTTTCTGGTCACCACATGCGTATATATGTGATTAGGAAAAATGTCTGGTTTGAGTTTGTCATTGGTTAAATCTGTCAACTGTATTTAGATTTTTAGCTGCAATCTTTCATTCACTGAAAAAGGTTGATTGTCAGAAATAAGCTATGGCATTCTTTACAGTTTGCAGGAATGGGATAGAATTTTTTAATTTTTTATTGTAGAGTGATTGGTGATGACATTTAGCCGAAACAGAATATTTCTCTTGAAATAGGTTGCAACGGCAAAAGAAAATATTACCAAATCAATTTCTAAACCCAAATATGAGACTACTTATATTTCACATTAGTCTAACAGTTGTGTAATCTGACTTGTTAGTCCAACTATAAAATATGAGACTACTTATATTTCACACCAGTCTAACAGTTGTGTAATCTGACTTGTTAGTCCAACTATAAAATATGAGACTACTTATACTTCACACCAGTCTAACAGTTGTGTAATCTGACTTGTTAGTCCAACTATAAAATATGAGACTGCTTATATTTCACATTAGTCTAACAGTTGTGTAATCTGACTTGTTAGTCCAACTATAAAATATGAGACTACTTATATTTCACACCAGTCTAACAGTTGTGTAATCTGACTTGTTAGTCCAACTATATAATATGAGACTGCTTATATTTCACACAAGTCAAATAGTTCTCTGTAATTCGACTATCAAGTCAACTATACAATTCTCCATGTCTTAACGAAGGTATTTTCTCCCACACACAATAGATAAATACATTAATGGTTCTAAAACCTAAACGACTCAGGTTCCGAAAGGAAATAGTTTCTGAAAGAGATATAAGACAAGATTTTCATAGTTTTTCTAACAAGGAAATGAGAAACTAAATCAGTAGATTAATATAGAATTCTCTGGAAAACACAAATTTTCTAGAAAATATTGGTTACTGATTTAGGCACATGGCCAACAATTTGGGAGGAAAGGGTTAGAGGGAGGGGAAAGGCGATCAAATCGACCCCAGTGTGTGACTGGTACTTTATTTTATCGACCCCATAAGGATGAAAGGCAAAGTTAACCGCAGCAGGATTTGAACTCAGAACGCAAAGGGCCATTACTCTATGCCATAAAGCAAGTTGTCTGATGCTCCACTGATTACTGCCAATCCTTGCCCTTTTCTGGAAAACATTAAAAAATAACCAAAAACAAAGCAAAACAAAACATCTAGATCGGTGGCGGTGCCACAGCATGGCCTCGACCCCTTGTCTGGAACAAATAATAAGAATAATAGAATTGTTTTGTGGCACTTTCAGTGTTGATATGAAAAAAATTACTTAAATTTCATATTTTACAAATCTCCAAATTATGAAATGTACCCCGTCCATGTTAATTCACATTTCGTTAGTTGTCTGTATTTAAGTTTTCATGCTTCTTACTGTAATCATCCTCATTCTACGTCCACTTTTCCCTGCTTGCAAGGGTGGGACGGGTCCTATTCAGCACAGCATCTCTCCACTTGTCACGGTCCTTCGTCATCTCCTCCGTGAGCTTCAGCAATCTGAGGTCTGCTCTCACCATCCCCGCCCATGTTTTTCGTGGTCTTCCTCTTCTGCATCTTCCTTCTACTGGGATTTCTTAGCACTTCTTTACCCAGCGGTCATCCTCCATGCACATCACATGTCCATGCCATCTCAGTCTTCTCTCCCCCACACTACAACTTATCCCTCTTATACAGTTTCTCTCTCAACTCATCACATGTCCATACCATCTCAGTCTTCTCTCCCACACACTACAACTTATCCCTCTTATACACAGTTTCTCTCTCAACTCATCACATGTCCATACCAACACAGTCTTCTCTCCCACACACTACAACTTATCCCTCTTATACACAGTTTCTCTCTCAACTCATCACATGTCCATACCATCTCAGTCTTCTCTCCCACACACTACAACTTATCCCTCTTATACACAGTTTCTCTCTCAACTCATCACATGTCCATACCATCTCAGTCTTCTCTCCCACACACTACAACTTATCCCTCTTATCCACAGTTTCTCTCTCAACTCATCACATGTCCATACCATCTCAGTCTTCTCTCCCCCACACTACAACTTATCCCTCTTATACACAGTTTCTCTCTCAACTCATCACATGTCCATACCATCTCAGTCTTCTCTCCCCCACACTACAACTTATCCCTCTTATACACAGTTTCTCTCTCAACTCATCACATGTCCATACCATCTCAGTCTTCTCTCCCGCACACTACAACTTATCCCTCTTATACACAGTTTCTCTCTCAACTCATCACATGTCCATACCATCTCAGTCTTCTCTCCCCCACACTACAACTTATCCCTCTTATACACAGTTTCTCTCTCAACTCATCACATGTCCATACCATCTCAGTCTTCTCTCCCACACACTACAACTTATCCCTCTTTTACACAGTTTCTCTCTCAACTCATCACATGTCCATACCATCTCAGTCTTCTCTCTCACACACTACAACTTATCCCTCTTATACACAGCTTCTCTATCAACTCATCTATGCTTCTTACTCTAATCCTTCTTTCTAAGCCATGAAAGTATCGGCTCTCTCTTTCCAGTAGTTTCTGCTGCCTCATAAAATAGCTATAACACAGCTTCTTTCCCAACCCGTTAGATTTATTGCTAAACTAGCACCAATAATACACTGCTGATTGATTTTCTTGCTAGTTCCCTTGCAGCGTACAATGCTAACAAGCCACCACTACACTCTCACGTCCACGTTTTATTATAGACTAGCATCAGGCTGTCCTTTTACATCTTTTATATATGACAAGCTAGTCCACTTTATTCAATGTCAACTGACTCCATTTAGATTTTAAGAGAGAATAGTATCTATTCATATTAATATTGAGTGCATATTATGCATATACATACACACTTGCACACACACACACACACACATATATATATATATATACACACACACACACACACACATATATACAGTCATATATATATATATGACTATACATATATATATATATATATGTGTGTGTGTGTATGTGTATATATATCTATATATACACACAGAAATGCATATATACAGTCACACACACACACACACTTACACACACACACACACACGTATGTATGTATGTATGTATGTATGTATGTATGTGTGTGTGTGTGTGTGTGTGTGTGTGTGAGTGAGAGACTGTATATATGCATTTCTGTGTGTATATATAGATATATACACATACATATATATATATTTGTGTGTATGTGTGTATAACTATACACACACACACATGCATGTATACAGTCATATATATATATATATAGCCCATGCTAGCAGGAGAAATGGACATCAAATGATTATGTTTATATATACATACAGTCATATATATATATACAGCCATATATATATATATATAGCCATATATATATATATATATATGGCTGTATATATATATATATATACAGCCATATATATATATAGCCATATATATATATATACAGCCATATATATATATAGCCATATATATATATATACAGCCATAAATATATATATATATATACACACATACATACAGCCATTTGTGAATTTCCAGCCGGGTTGGAAGTTTAGGGAGCTGTTTCCTCTGCTGACGAAGAAGGGTTTCTCCCTGCGTACGAAAGGCCGGTTATATGATGCCTGTGTGAGGAGCGCGATGCTGCATGGTAGTGAGACATGGGCAGCAACTGCAGAGGATATGCGACGGCTGGAGAGAAATGAGGCAAGCATGCTCCGTTGGATGTGCAATGTCAATGTGCGTGAACGACCCAGCGTGGATGTGTTGAGAGAGAAACTGTGTCTGAGAGGGATAGAATGTAGTGTATGGGAGAGGAGACTGAGGTGGTGTGGACATGTGATGCGCATGGAGGATGACCGATGGGTGAAGAAGTGCCAGGAAATGCCAGTTGAAGGAAGACGTGGTAGAGGTGGACCACGAAAAACATGGGCGGAGGTGGTGAGAACAGACCTCAGATCATTGAAGCTCACGGTGGAGATGACGAAGGACCGTGACGAGTGGAGAGATACTGTGCTGAATAAGACCCGTCCCACCCTTGCAAGCAGGGAAAAGTGGACGTAAAATGATGATGATGATGATGATGATGATGTTTCAATATCTAATGTCAAATGACATTTGGTTATTTTCATCCCCCACCCAGACCAAACTTTTCTTTTCATTTTTTTTTTCTAATCACAACACCTTAAGATATTAAATAATTATATTTCACACACAATGTAACAAAGAAGGACACTAAATTTCTCTTTCTCTCTCTCAGTCTCTCTATATATATCTGTCAGTCTGTACATCTTCCTCTCAGTCTCTCTCTCTCTCTCTCTCTATATATATATATATATAATGAAGGAAATGTGGTAAGGAACCAGATGGACCATAACGCACCAGAGTACTCAATACTTGAGTGGGTAATAGGAGAAAGTATGACCCCGACAGCAGAGCTCAAGCCGTCGGGGTTAAACATTTTCCTATATATATATATATATATATATATATATATATATTATATATCTGTCTATATATATACATCTCCAGTCTATATATATATATCTCAGTCTATATATATATTTATTTATCATTTTTTAAAAATAAATATATATATATATATATAGACTGGGATATATATATATAGAGAGAGATATAGACTGGAGATGTATATATATAGACAGATATATATATATATATATATTTATTAAAATAACAGATTAAAGTTTAAGCAAAGAATCGCTGCTTTCACCCTTAACGGGATCTTCTGAAACTAACAAAGTCAATCTGTAAACGCAGAAGTGGATATTTAAAAAAACGAGCCCTCTTTGGATTTTAGTCTTCAAATTTATTATTATTACTATATATATATATATATATATATATATATATATATATCTCCCTCAGTCTATATATCTCTCTTTCTCAACCTAAATCTCTTCTTTCCACTAGAGGAAAGAGAGAGAGAGAGGGGGGGGGGTTGTCTTTGCTGATAGTGAGGACATGAGAGAGAGAGAGAGAGAGTGGAAAGAAGAAAGAAGAGAGAGAGTGTGGAAAGAAGAAAGAAGAGAGAGAGAGAGCGTGGAAAGAAGAAAGAAGAGAGAGAGAGAGAGTGTGGGAAGAAGAAAGAAGAGAGAGAGAGAGTGTAGAAAGAAGAAAGAAGAGAGAGAGAGAGTGTAGAAAGAAGAAAGGAGAGAGAGAGTGGAAAGAAGAAAGAAGAGAGAGAGAGAGAGTGGAAAGAAGAAAGAAGAGAGAGAGAGAGAGTGGAAAGAAGAAAGAAGAGAGAGAGAGAGTGTGGCAAGAAGAAAGAAGAGAGAGAGAGTGTGGGAAGAAGAAAGAAGATAGAGAGAGATAGTGTGGGAAGAAGATAGAGAGAGATAGTGTGGGAAGAAGAAAGAAGAGAGAGAGAGAGTGTGTGGAAAGAAAAAAGAAGAAAGAAGAGAGAGAGAGTGTGTGGAAAGAAGAAAGAAGAGAGAGAGAGTGTGGAAAGAAAAAAGAAGAAAGAAGAGAGAGAGAGAGTGTGGAAAGAAGAAAGAAGAGAGAGAGAGAGTGTGGAAAGAAGAAAGAAGAGCGACGACAAGAGAGAAGAGCGGGTGCTGTGTAGACATTAAATATGTAGTTAGGACAAAGCTAAAGCTTGAGCGAAGAGTGAGAGTGACCTGAGTGAGAGGTGAAGAGAAGATTAGAGGCAGGGAACAGCTGGAAAAGACCATACAACCCATACAACATCAGAGAAAACATTAAAACATCAATGGCCGAGATAAATGAATTGAAATGGGCGAGATTGAGAGATTGTAGCACAATTGTAAAGGATTCATGTTATCAGCTGAAATATGATATTTTAAAAACTTGCAAAACACACACACACACATACACACACACACACACAGACACATATATGTATGTATAGAAATGTATGTATATATGTACATATATGTATGTATTTAAATGTATGTATATATGTATATATATGTATGTATACTCACAATTGAACCTAAGACTCACATAAATATATGTATGAGAAAATAAGGTTTTTTAAAATGTATATATATATATATATATATGTATATATATATGAGTGTGTGTGTGTGTGTATATATTTATAGGTCTGTGTGTGTGTATACGTATGTATATATATCTATACACACCCATTTAAGCATGAGAAAATGGGCATTAAACCGATGATATGACAATGATGATGATGATGATATATATACATATATATATGTGTGTGTGTGTGTGTGTATATATATATGTGTGTGTGTGTGTGTGTGTGTACCCAGAATGAAATAAAGTGAAACAGGGAACAAAAGAAAATAATATTAAGAAAGAAAGATCTAAGCAAAGAAAATAGAATAAAGAAAGTTTTTAAATAAAAGCCCACCTCCCCCGCTACACTACCACACCACTACCGCACCACTACCATACCACACCACACCACCACACCACTGCAGTACCACACCATACCACTGCACTACCACACCATACCACTGCACTACTACACCACCACACCACACCTCACCACACCACACCACTGCACTACCACACCACACCACACCACACCACCACACCACCACACCACACACCACCACACCACACCACTGCACTACCACACCACACCACCACACAACACCTCACCACACCACTGCACTACCACACCACACCACCACACCATACCACTGCAATTAAAAATGTGATAACAGATGACTGTCATGGAATCAAACATTAAATGATTCATTAAGTTCTCTTTCTCTGTTTCTCTCTCTCTCTCTTTGCCCCCCCCCCCCCATCTCTGTCTCCCTCTCTCTCACTTTGTCTCTCTGAGACAATTGTCAAATATATTTTAGCTGTTTGAAAACAGTTACATGAATATTTAATTTCTTAAAAATATCTATCTATCTCTTTCTCTCTCTCTCTCTCTCTCTCTCTCTCTCTATCTATCTATCTATCAAATGTATTTTACACGTTTTTATTGTATGTAAACTTCCCCCTTTGTATTTGTCCCCTTCTTTTGTGCCCCTGTGGCTAATAAAGAAACATATCTATCTCTCTATCTATTGAGGACTGTATTGTTAATTTTATATTTGTTATTTGTTTTTTACTCGTTCTTTTATGTACCCCCCCCCTTGTATTTGTCCCTTTCTTTTGTGCCCTCGTGGCAAATAAATAGAAACTTATCTATCTATCTATCTATCTCTATATATATATATAGTTTTATGAAAGGTGGGTGAAAGTGGCGAGAATGGCCCGAGTGAATGGGCCTTCTCTCTATATCAGCCTGTAGGTTGAGGAAAAGGAGGAGGAGAGGAAAGGGGGTACAAACTCTTCGTACTCCTGGAGATGAGGGTTGCACATTTTTTCGGGGGTATGTGTTACCCATATGAACTGTCTCCCCCTATTGGGGAAAATCGACTAATTTTTTAAATTCCATTTGTGATAATATTTTACACGTTTTTATTATATGTAAACTTCCCCCCCTTTGTATTTGTCCCCTTCTTTTGTGCCCCTGTGGCTAATAAAGAAACGTATCTATATATAGCATGGTAGGGTCGGAAAGTGCTCTACTACGGAGGTAGGAGCTAGATAACGAAGGAGTTAAATAGCCGTTGAAATGGCTTGAGCTCTGCCGTCGGGGTCATACATTTTCCTATTATCTATCTATCTATCTATTACAAACACACATACACAAATATATATATACATATATACATATAGAAGATATAC
>OZ024754.1:41319194-41326694 GCA_964016885.1 Eledone cirrhosa
AAAAGGGTATATTTTGTCATGAAGTCCCAGTGTAAAAAGGGTATATTTTGTCATGAAGTCCCAGTGTAAAAAGGGTATATTTTGTCATGAAGTCCCAGTGTATAAAGGGTATATTTTGTCACAAAGTCCCAGAATAAACCCAGTACACTCTGGGCTTTCATTACAAAACACACCCACTACACTCTGGGTCCTTATGTTATACCTCTGTAGATGTTCATATATAGCTCTATTATTTCATCTCATTTTGCTGTTATTTCCGACTATGGTTTCTAAATGATTTTCACTGGCTACAAGAGAAAGGAAACTGGAATTATAGATTCCTCTTTGAAACAACTTCTATATTAACAACACAATTTATGTGTAAGGTGATTTAAATGGGGCAGCTATATATATATATATATATATGTATATATATACATATATGTATATATATGTATATATATATATATATATGTATATATATGTATATATATGTATATATATGTATATACATATATGTATGTATATATATGTATATACATATATGTATGTATATATATGTATGTATATATATATGCATATATATATATATATATGCATATATATACATATATATGTATGTATATATATGCATATATATATATATATATATATGTATATATATGCATATATATATATATATATATATATATATGCATATATATATATATATATATATGTATGTATATATATACATATATATATATATATGCATATATATATATGTATGTATATATATATGCATATATATATATAAGGCTTTTATCAGAAATGATATTAATAAGATTGCAAATGATGTATTACGATAATATAGTGTGTAATATCTGGGAATAGTTATAACTGCTCAAGGAATAAATAACCTTGAACTGTATCAATATTTAGTGGCAATATTCTCCAGAGTAACATGACAAGCCAGCCAACCAGACAGACAGCCAGACAGCCAGACAGCCAGACAGTCAGACAGCCAACCTCTGTTGCACAATTTGCAAGAAATTTCAGCCAAATTTCCTTCAAATAGTACTCTATATTGTCTTTAAAATAGTTCAATATACTGGATAAACTAATACTGAATATAATATAGCAGAAAAGAAGAAAGGAAAGTGATGGTTAGATTGACAGTCAAATGGTACAGGAATTCTCTCAGCCCTACAAATACTGAGACAGAGAGAAACTAGAACTCTCTTTTTTTAAACAGGCTCTAAAACCCTTTGCAAAGTTAAATGTCTTACAAAGTTAAATGTCTTACAAAGTTAAATGTCTTACAAAGTTAAATGTCTTACAAAGATGTCTTACAAAGTTACATGTCTTACAAAGTTAGATGTCTTAAAAAGTTAGATGTCTTACAAAGTTAAATGTCTTACAAAGTTAGATGTCTTACAAAGTTAGATGTCTTACAAAGTTAGATGTCTTACAAAGTTAGATGTCTTACAAAGTTAGATGTCTTACAAAGTTAGATATCTTACAAAGATGTCTTACAAAGTTAAATGTCTTACAAAGTTAGATGTCTTAAAAAGTTAGATGTCTTACAAAGTTAGATGTCTTACAAAGTTAGATATCTTACAAAGATGTCTTACAAAGTTAAATGTCTTACAAAGTTAGATGTCTTAAAAAGTTAGATGTCTTACAAAGTTAGATGTCTTACAAAGTTAGATATCTTACAAAGATGTCTTACAAAGTTACATGTCTTACAAAGTTAAATGTCTTACAAAGTTAGATGTCTTACAAAGTTAGATGTCTTACAAAGTTAAATGTCTTACAAAGTTAGATGTCTTACAAAGTTAGATGTCTTACAAAGTTAGATGTCTTACAAAGTTAGATGTCTTACAAAGTTAGATGTCTTACAAAGTTAGATGTCTTACAAAGTTAGATGTCTTACAAAGTTAGATGTCTTACAAAGTTAGATGTCTTACAAAGTTAGATGTCTTACAAAGTTAGATGTCTTACAAAGTTAGATGTCTTACAAAGTCTACAAAAATTATTAACAATTTAAAAACCCAATAAAAATACAAATGGAGTAACATTAGTATTGGTATGTCACTATTATATGAACATTTGGCGGTGGATTGGCAGTATCGGTAGAGGGCTGGACGCCAAGTTCTGCAGCAAAGAGTTACGGCCCTTTATGGTCTGAGTTCAAATCCCACCGAGGTTAACTTTGCCTTTCATCCTTATGGGGGTCGATAAAATAAAAGTACCAGTTACACACTGGGGTCGATTTAATCGACTTTCCCCTCCTCTCAAATTACTGGCCTTGTGCCTATATAAGAAACCATTATTATTATTATTATTATTATTATTATTATTATCAATGAGGGATAAAGGTGCTGGTTGGGAATCAAAGGTAAACCGAGGTAGACTTAGGAGGAGCTCAACTATTGAGTAATACATAGATCATAAATTCCCTCACAATTTAGCATTGTGTTATGTACATATGTTACTGTGTATCTCTCAAGTTTACCCATGTAGGGTGTGTGTGTGAGTGTGTGTGGTAAGATAAGTCTGTAGTAAAATAAACACACTCTAACAATTTAGGTATTACAGAACCACCCCTCCCCACACCAACCCTCCCCATTGTCACTATGGGGGAAGATTAATGAAAACTGTAGGAAAAAATATATTTCAAAGAAACCCAATAAATACAAGATACAATATAACATTTCTTTAATTTTGGAAAACACATTACAAAAGCAATTTTCTGAAGAAAAAAATATTACTTTTGCTATTTGGGGGAATAAAATCTGAAGCTGAAAACATGTTTTTGTTGAAGAGTAAATTATGGTTTAAGATCTTGTTACTTTTTCTATAATGAATCACAGAATAGAGTTTGAAAGAATAGTAGCGCAGTGAAGATTTCCCACCAGGCTGTCATGCAAGATGGTTGGGAAGCTGGAAAGTAATAACAGACTTGCAGATAATTTCCAGAATAACATCGCAGTTCAAATAGTGATAATGTTTCATCTTTAAAACAAACAAACAAACAAACAAACACACACACACACACTCGCATCTACTGAAGGGTACATTACATATATACGACGTACTGTAACTATAGAAACGTGGAAAAGTAGAGAGCAATGAGGACATTTAATAGAAGTGTGATGTTTTAAATGTAGAGAGAAAAAGAAGTAATGGTGTCCATATCCTGGCTTTCTCAAAAGGATCGATGGTATAATTGAAATGGTTCCAAACAGGGAATTGAAACTAAGGAGTAGATTTTATAACCAAGAACTCACTAATGATAATTATAAGTTTGAAATAGTTGCATACGACATTATAGAAAAGGTTGACGCTCTCCAAGAAAATGTTGATATTTGGAACTAGAAAACACCACAAGTAATCGAGTCAAATATGTCCACAGCCTTACAACAACAGCAATAATTACCATTATGAAAGATCAGTGCATACAAATTTAACATCTTTAACTCTTTACCATTTACATTGCTCTATATTTACTATTGTATTTTCATGGTAAAGGCTTTACCTCACATAATATTTACATTGCTCTATATTTACTATTGTATTTTCATGGTAAAGGCTTTACCTCACATAATATTTACATTGCTCTATATTTACTATTGTATTTTCACAGTAAAGGCTTTGTCTCACATAATATCTCACATAACATTTACATTACTCTATATATACTATTGTATTTTCATGTTAACGGCTTTACCTCACATAATATTTACATTACTCTATATTTACTGTTGTATTTTCATGGTAAAGGCTTTGTCTCACATAATATTTACATTCCTCTATATATACTATTGTATTTTCATGGAAAAGGCTTTATTTGACAATATTTACATTACTCTATATTTACTATTGTATTTTCATGGTAAAGGCTTTGTCTCACATAATATCAAATCTATGAGATTTTGATGTTATTTATTTTGAGAACAATACCATAACATCAGTATGAGTGGCCAGTTACGGCTGGTTTGAACAGCAAGAGGTGAGAGGAAATTGGCCGGATATGGCCGGTTTAAATGCTGAAGAAGAAGAAGAAGAAGGCAAAGAAGAAGAAGAAGATCCTTTTGAGGTTGATAATAAAGTATCAGTCAAATAATACTGGGGTGGATTTGTTCCTCTCTATCTCTGTCTCACTTCCTCTCTATCTCTGTCTCACTTCCTCTCTATCTCTGTCTCACTTCCTCTCTATCTCTGTCTCACTTCCTACTATTTCTTTGTCTCATTTCCACTCTATCTCTGTCTCACTTCCTCTCTATCTCTGTCTCACTTCCTCTCTATCACGTTGTCTCACTTCCTCTCTATCACGTTGTCTCTCCTTCTCTGCAAGAAATCAACTATGTCCAGACCTATGACCAAAACATGCTGCAGCGAAAGAACTGTAAGAGGGAGAGAGAGAGAAACTTCATTTGTATAAAGTCAAGAAGCAGGGGACGGACTAGTGGTGAAAATATCTTCAATGGATTGAACTCCTGATAGTATTTGTCAGACCTCTATTTCTATGGTCTTTGCAGTAACCACCATATTTATCACTTCACTACAGTAGAATAAAATAAATAAATAGATAAATAGATAAATAAATAAATAAATAAATAAATAAATAAATAAATAAATAAATAAATAAATAAACAAAAAAGTAAAAAAAAAAAAATGCCATAAATTGTTTTAGTTTAAGTAACCTTCATAAAAACATATAAAGGTTTTAAATTTAACTTTCCCTCTGTTTATGGAATTAAGAGAAGAGAAAAACAAAAATATATCTCCCTGAGAACGTTTCATGCTCAGAATTAACTCTGAGAGCTTTACTTTAAAATAAGATGGATTGGATTACATAGATCAAGTTTATTTTTCTGTTATAACAACAAACAAACAGATGCAAACCTTCTGGAGAATTTCATGTGAAAGTTAAACTCAGTTAAGTGACAAAAGATGTTTTTATTGTCCATATTTAGTGAAACGCAGTCAGTCAGATGAAGGGCTTGTTAGCAACTTTTATGACTGCAGAGATTCCTCGATGGTGACCAGATGTGTTTGCTCTTTGTCAAGCACATTTCCCTACAGTTTATCTCTATGACACGAACTGCAGGGCTGGGTAACATGAACGTCAAAAACAGGGCATCTGGAATGTTGTCAATGCTGTCAGGGATAACTCACAACCCTGTACCCGACAGGGACAATGGCTGGTGGAATTTCCATGTTAACATGCCACAGAAGACTGGGGGAAGGGCAGGAGCAGCAGTATTGTCCAGGAAATTATAGGCGCTGACAAGGACCAAGTAGCAGATCAGTTTTGGAAGAAATTTAGCCTCAGGACTATGGATAACTTCCAGAAATCTCTGACCTGGCAGTTTTAGTGGAGGGCTGGAGGGTAGAGATGTACAATCAATAACATCAGTTCAATATGTGTGTAGAGTAAGGAAGACATCTTGGGCCAGATTGTTATCAGAAAAGCTAAGCTGTTTGAATGACTCATCTAAAGATGGATGGCTGTTTAGAGTAAATCTCTACGGCCAAGGTAGATGGGAGGTTGGCCAAGGATGGGTGGATATTGTCAATATATATAGCCATGGATGGGTGGATATTGTCAATATATATAGCCATGGATGGGTGGATATTGTCAATATATATAGCCATGGATGGGTGGATATTGTCAATATATATAGCCAAGGATGGGTGGATATTGTCAATATATATAGCCATGGATGGGTGGATATTGTCAATATATATAGCCATGGATGGGTGGATATTGTCAATATATATAGCCATGGATGGGTGGATATTGTCAATATATATAGCCATGGTTGGGTGGATATTGTCAATATATATAGCCAAGGATGGGTGGATATTGTCAATATATATAGCCATGGATGGGTGGATATTGTCAATATATATAGCCATGGATGGGTGGATATTGTCAATATATATAGCCATGGATGGGTGGATATTGTCAATATATATAGCCAAGGATGGGTGGATATTGTCAATATATATAGCCATGGATGGGTGGATATTGTCAATATATATAGCCATGGATGGGTGGATATTGTCAATATATATAGCCATGGTTGGGTGGATATTGTCAATATATATAGCCATGGATGGGTGGATATTGTCAATATATATAGCCATGGATGGGTGGATATTGTCAATATATATAGCCATGGATGGGTGGATATTGTCAATATATATAGCCATGGATGGGTGGATATTGTCAATATATATATAGCCATGGATGGGTGGATATTGTCAATATATACCCTCTCTCTGTAAAGTTGGTACCACAACGTCCAGTCCAAATAAAAATGAGATAATGAGATCGAGATCGTGTAGGTGTCACGATAAAACACACAGTCCACGCTGTAATGTGGCCGTGTAGGTAACACGGTGAAAAGTTCTCAGTTCCACACTGTAAATGTGGTTGGTGTTAGGAAGGGCATCCAGCCGTAGAAAACCTGCCAGACAGTCCTATACGAGCGAGACACGGTCACCTGACCAACCTTGCCTCAAGTGGGACAACTCACGTCTAACCCATGCTAGCGTGGAAGATATATGTTAAACGATGATGATGATGATGATGATGATATAGCTATGGATGGGTGGATATTGTCAATATCTACTGGGGTTGATGTGTACTGTCAATATCTACTGGGGTTGATGTGTACTGTCAATATCTACTGGGGTAGATGTGTACTGTCAACATCAACTGGGGTAGATGTGTACTGTCAATATCTACTGGGGTAGATGTGTACTGTCAACATCAACTGGGGTAGATGTGTACTGTCAATATCTACTGGGGTAGATGTGTACTGTCAACATCAACTGGGGTAGATGTGTACTGTCAATATCTACTGGGGTTGATGTGTACTGTCAACATCTACTGGGGTAGATGTGTACTGTCAACATCAACTGGGGTAGATGTGTACTGTCAACATCAACTGGGGTAGATGTGTACTGTCAACATCAACTGGGGTAGATGTGTACTGTCAACATCAACTGGGGTAGATGTGTAGTGTCAACATCAACTGGGGTAGATGTGTAGTGTCAACATCAACTGGGGTAGATGTGTAGTGTCAACATCAACTGGGGTAGATGTGTAGTGTCAACATCAACTGGGGTAAATGTGTAGTGTCAACATCAACTGGGGTAGATGTGTACTTAGTATAAACCAAAGTTTCTATGTCAATATTCAGCAGTTTTCTCCAATAAATCCACCCACTTCTATCAATGTGAAAATAAACAAAAGCCTGACTGTATAATATTCTACAAACAGAATTAAAGTTTCAACTTGAATTAAAATTCATTAAAACTTAGAATTAAAAAGAAAAAAAAAATCAATAAAATTGTATTTTTTTTAGTGAAAATTGATTAAAATTCAAATTTGTCCCCACCCCTCCCATACTGAAAAATGAAAATATTTTCTTGTTTAAGATCGTAAGAGACTTGGACTTCAACAAAGTCTAAGACTATTTCACATGGAGTAGGTAGTTTAACATGTAGACCATATGACATGTA
>OZ024754.1:41329194-41336694 GCA_964016885.1 Eledone cirrhosa
TGCCTACCACGATGTTCGATTTGTCAAGCTATTTAAACGTATGATATTACTCTAAGGACCTCCTACCCTTATTGAGTGCTTTGCTACTCATTCCTTATTGTAGGTCGACTTTGCTTACCCACAGCCAAAGCTTCGATTTTACTAAGCTTCCACATGTATATACATATATATATATATGTAAAGGTTATATTTAATTTGTTGGGATACAACAAGCAAAATATTTTTATAACTGATATAAAGCACTCAACAAATTATTGGAGTAAATATACAATATATTAAAAAATGGAAACTATATTTATAAAACCATATTTATTTCAAGGGCCACCAAAGCCGATTATGGTGCGCTTTCATCAGATAAAAATATAATATAGATTAGTTTTATAAATAAATAATAATGAAATTATTGTGTAAAGTGCTCAGGTGCACTACAAATCGTCAAAGGTGTATGTATAGTACATAGAATAATACACAAATGTCAAGGAAGTACATGTGTGTATGTGTTAGCTGTAGTGTTGGCAGATCTCGGGAAGCATGGAGGCCTTAAAGGATGCAGTTTCTCGACAGCTAACAACTGATGCAGGTAGTTTGTTCCATGCTTCAGCAACTGTATGTATGTATGTATGTATGTATGTATGTATGTATGTATGTATGTATGTATGTATGTATGTATGTATAACTGGAGAAAATGATAGGGAGAGGATACAGATAGGTACATGTACAGACAGACTGATTAAAAAGGGAAACAGGGAACTAGAGCTGAGTATACATTATGACAGAGGGCAGTACGAGATATTGCCCAATTTTTTTACACATTTCTCATACCTGATAAAACTTGTATACTAGGTGAGTTGAGACAGATCTTAAGGGTATTGTTAGCTGACAAGGTCAGAATAATCCTGAGTTATTTTCACCTATGTTGTGAAGAGAACTCCTTAACCACACAGCCATGTCTGTACCTGTGTTTTGAAGTGAACTCCTTAATCACACAGCCATGTCTGTACCTGTGTTTTGAAGTGAACTCCTTAACCACACAGCCATGTCTACATCTACGCTGTGAAGTGAACTGCTTAATCACACAGCCATGTCTGTACCTGTGTTTTGAAGTGAACTCCTTAATCACACAGCCATGTCTGTACCTGTGTTTTGAAGTGAACTCCTTAACCACACAGCCATGTCTACACCTACGCTGTGAAGTGAACTCCTTAACCACACAGCCATGTCTACACCTACGCTGTGAAGTGAACTCCTTAACCACACAGCCATGTCTACACCTACGCTGTGAAGTGAACTCCTTAACCACACAGCCATGTCTACACCTACGCTGTGAAGTGAACTCCTTAACCACACAGCCATGTCTACACCTACGCTGTGAAGTGAACACCTTAACCACACAGCCATACCTACACCTTAACCACACAGCCATGCCTACACCTATTTACCTATTTACTATAGTGCTAACATTACAACCATAAATTCAAAATGGCACCTAGTTTCCAGTTAACTTTCCAACATCAACACTGTAGTACAAGGAAGGACTGACCTCCTCAACATCATACAGTCAGCTGTTTCTCTAGAAATCCACAACTACTACACACTTTCTTGTATAACACAATACTTGTTTTCTGTTTATCAAACTTCAATGTTTTTCGTGTTTGTTTTGTGTGTATTATGTCATGTTATTTTTTCCCCGTCTCCACCACACCCCACTCTGCCACCGCATCCAACCCCACCACCACACCCCACTACCCTTCCACCACATCCCAACCCCACCACCACACCCCACTACCCTTCCACACCCAACCCCGCCACCACATAAATTTAGCAAATTTGCAGAATCTATCTTAATTCTTACCATTATCTCAATTTTACTTGTCTGTGCATATATATATATATATATATATATATATATATATATATATATATATATATTATACACACATATATATATTTTATATATACATATATATATACATATATATATATATATACATATATATATATATATACATATATACATATATATATATATATATACATACATATATATATATATATATATACATATATATACATATATATATATATATATACATATATATACATATATACATATATATATATATATATATATATATACATATACATATATACATATACATATATATACACACACACATATATATACACACACATACATGCACACATATACACACACACATAAAAATATATATATACATATATATACATAATTATACATATATACATACATATATATATACACACACACACATGCACACATACACACACACACACACACACACACACATATATATATGTATATATATATATATATATATATACACACTATCTCCATTGAACTACACTTGTATCATGTATGATGCACAAGTGATAATTCAAACTGTTATCTATTCCATGCAGTACATTCTTTCATGATGTATATATACTACATTGGTGTATATATACTACATTGGTGTATATATACTACATTGGTGTATATATACTACATTGGTGTATATATACTACATTGGTGTATATATACTACATTGGTGTATATATACTACATTGGTGTATATATACTACATTGGTGTATATATACTACATTGGTGTATATATACTACATAGGTGTATATATACTACATTGGTGTATATATACCTAACTGATGTGTGTGTATATAGACACACACACATATATATATATATATATACATACACAAATCACACTAATGTGTATATATATATATATAACACTGATGTGTATATATATATATATATATATATACACACAAATCACACCAATGTATATATATATGGTGGTGTAGTGGTGTAGTGGTGTTGATGGTGGTGGTGGTGGTGGTGTTGTTGTTGGTGGTGGTGGTGGTGTAGTGGTGGTGGTGGTGGTGTAGTGGTGGTGGTGGTGTAGTGGTGGTGGTGGTGGTGTAGTGGTGGTGGTGGTGGTGTAGTGGTGGTGGTGTAGTGGTGGTGGTGGTGGTGGTGTAGTGGTGGTGGTGTAGTGGTGTAGTGGTGGTGTAGGTGGTGGTGTAGTGGTGTAGTGGTGGTGGTGTTGGTGTAGGTGGTGGTGTAGTGGTGGTGTAGCGGTGGTGGTGGTGGTGGTGTAGTGGTGGCGGTGGTGTAGTGGTGGTGTAGGTGGTGGTGTAGTGGTGGTGGTGGTGTAGTGGTGGTGGTGTAGTGGTGGTGGTGGTGGTGTAGTGGTGGTGGTGTAGTGGTGGTGGTGTAGTGGTGGTGGTGGTGTAGTGGTGTAGTGGTGGTGGTGTAGTGGTGGTGGTGGTGTAGTGGTGTAGTGGTGGTGTAGGTGGTGGTGTAGTGGTGTAGTGGTGTAGTGGTGGTGGTGTTGGTGTAGTGGTGGCGGTGGTGTAGTGGTGGTGTAGGTGGTGGTGTAGTGGTGGTGGTGGTGTAGTGGTGGTGGTGTAGTGGTGGTGGTGGTGGTGTAGTGGTGGTGGTGGTGGTGTAGTGGTGGTGGTGTAGTGGTGGTGGTGGTGGTGGTGTAGTGGTGGTGGTGTAGTGGTGGTGGTGGTGTAGTGGTGTAGTGGTGTAGGTGTTGGTGTAGGTGGTGTAGTGGTGGTGGTGTAGTGGTGTAGTGGTGGTGTAGGTGGTGGTGTAGTGGTGTAGTGGTGGTGGTGTTGGTGTAGGTGGTGGTGTAGCGGTGGTGGTGGTGGTGGTGTAGTGGTGGCGGTGGTGTAGTGGTGGTGTAGGTGGTGGTGTAGTGGTGGTGGTGGTGTAGTGGTGGTGGTGTAGTGGAGGTGTAGTGGAGGTGGTGGTGGTGTAGTGTAGTGGTGGTGGTGGTGGTGCAGTGGTGGTGTAGTAGTGGTGGTGGTGTAGTGGTGTAGTGGTGGCGGTGGTGTAGTGGTGTAGTGGTGGTGTAGGTGGTGGTGTAGGTGTTGTGTAGGTGTTGGTGGTGGTGGTGTAGCTGCTAATCATAAATGACTTTAAGCATTAATACAGTCTCACAATGTTACAGAAGACATTAAGTTGTTACGGTCGTTGATAATAAAGGAATTATTGTCACTGTGCAACATTAGGTGGACTTGTGAAGTATGTGTAAATAGGGTAGTGGGAGGGGGTGTCACAGTGGAGCTAGTGAGTGTGGGGGTGAGAGATGGGGTGAAAGAGAAAGGGGGAGGTTGGAGAGACTGAGGTTGAAAGAGGGGGTGGGTGGAAGATAGATAGGGAGAGGGAGAGAGTGAAAGATCAGAGAGGCTGAGAGAGAGAGAGAGAGAGAGAGAGAGAGAGAGAGAGAGAGAGAGAGAGAGAGAGAGAGAGAGAGACAGAGAGAGAGAGAGAGAGAGAGAGAGAGAGAGAGAGAGAGAGAGAGAGAGAGAGAGAGAGAGAGAGACAGAGAGAGAGAGAGAGAGGGAGAGAGAGAGACAGAGAGAGAGAAAGGGGAGAGAGAGAGAGAGGGGGAGAGAGACAGAGAGAGAGAAAGGGGAGAGAGAGAGGTGGTGAGAGAGAGATGAAATGAAATGAGCATAATCCGATGGATGTGCAACATTGCATGAAAGACAGAAGACAAAAGTAAGATGAGAAAATAATGAGACATTAGGTTATGTCTGCTTGAGAGTCCGCTGAGATGTAAATTGGACAATACCTGCCAGGTGAAACACTGCTGTGTAGTGACGACAGTGAAGGCCCCTGACAGTAAAGAAAAAGACTAAACACTGCTATAAAGAGGTGGAGTTCTGACCCTAGGCCATTGGACTTTACACAATGTCAACATAAATAACAACATGGCACAGTGGAGACCAAGTCAGCTTGGGCCATTAGAGAGACCCCCCCCCCCAACTGGCAGCAAATGATGTTGTTACTGTTCATGATGATGATGACAATGTCAAGTCTTTTGGAATATAATAATAATGAAAATTATTGTGTACAGTGCTCAGGTGCACTACCACTCACCAAAGGTGCATGTATAGTACATAGAATAATTGTTTCTACTTTTGGCACAAGGCCAGCAATTATCACAGTGTATTACTGGTACTTTATTCTATTGATCCCGTAAGGATGAAAGGTAAAGTTAACCTCAGTGGAATTTGAGCTCAGATCATAAAGGGCCGTAACTCTATGCTACAAAGCATGGCGTCTGACCCTCTACTGATACTGCCAATCTACCGCCCTTGTATAGTACATAGAATAATGTACAAATGTCAGAAAGGTGAACAGTGTATGATATACACACAGAGACACACACATATTTGTGCGTGTGTATGGAGGGGGGATATCAGGTGTAGTGTTGGCAAATTTCGGGAAGCATGGAGGTTTTAAAGGATGCAGTGTCTCGACAGCTAACAACTGATGCAGGTAGTTTGTTCCATGGAGATTTTAGAGGATGTAGTGTCTCGACAGCTAACAACTGATGCAGGTAGTTTTGTTCCATGGAGATTTTAGAGGATGCAGTGTCTCGACAGCTAACAACTGATGCAGGTAGTTTGTTCCATGGAGGTTTTAAAGGATGCAGTGTCTCAACAGCTAACAACTGATGCAGGTAGTTTGTTCCATGGAGGTTTTAAAGGATGCAGTGTCTCGGCAGCTAACAACTGATGCAGGTAGTTTGTTCCATGGAGGTTTTAAAGGATGCAGTGTCTCGGCAGCTAACAACTGATGCAGGTAGTTTGTTCCATGGAGGTTTTAAAGGATGCAGTGTCTCGACAGCTAACAACTGATGCAGGTAGTTTGTTCCATGGAGGTTTTAAAGGATGCTGTGTCTCAACAGCTAACAACTGATGCAGGTAGTTTGTTCAATGGAGGTTTTAAAGGATGCAGTGTCTCGGCAATTAACAAGTGATGCAGGTAATTTGTTCCATGCTTCAGCAACTCTGAGCACGAAAAAAGATGTTGCCGAAAGTCATGGGAGCTGTGCTGTTTTCTGATTTTGTAAGCATGTCCATCGGTTTTAGAATAAAAGAAACCACCATATTTCCCATCATCAAAGACGCTACTTTTTTCCTAAAATAAGTTTTAAAAATCTACCATCCGTCCTGGAGGCCGAAGGTTGTTTATTATTTATTTTTTTAGTCGATAAAATAAAGTACCAGTAATGCACTGGGTAATTGCTGGCCTTGTGCCTAAAGTAGAAACAATTATTTATTTTTTTATTTTTGGTTGTCAAAATTAGGGTGTGTCCTTGAGGACAAAGCGTCTTCGGCGCTGGGAAATATGGTATATATGTAAGTATGTGTGTTGAGATGAAATATATGTAAAAGAAGTGGGAGGGGGGGGGGGGGCTGAAAAAGGTGGGAGGGGGAGCTGAAAAAGGTGGGAGGGGAAGCTGAAAAAGATGGGAGGGGGGAGGAGCTAAAAGAGGTGGGAGGGGGGAGGAACTAAAAGAGGTGGGTGTGGGGAGAGCTAAAAGAGAATGTAATGCGCATGGAGGATGACCGCTGCGTGAAGAAGTGCCAGGAAATGCCAGTTGAAGACCACGATAAACATGGGCGGAGGTGGTGAGAGCAGACATTAGATTGCTGAAGTTCACGGAGGAGATGACGAAGGACCGTGACAAGTGGAGAGATGCTTGCAAGCAGGGAAAAGCGGACGTAAAATGATGATGATGATGATGATGATGATGTATATATATGTACACAGCAAATATAAAGTTAAGATTTTCTTAAAGAGCATAGCAGTACATGTTAATTTAGTGGAGACTTCAACAATGTTTCCTGATTAAATGCTGACCTGACCACTAAAGGAATAATCGGCTGCAAAATAAATGTCGTACTTAATATCTACATCTGCTCTAGTAGCAAGATGAAGTAGATCAATAGATAAATAGAAAATCTATTAGGTGGTAATAACAAGATCTGAATGAATACTTGATATATACTTGCTAGTTTTGTTCCTGTCAAATGAATATAGAAGATTGCTTCTCATTAGTGGTGGTGGTGGTAGTAGTGGTGGTGGCGGTGGTGGTGATGGTAGTAGTAGTAGTGGTGGTGGTGGTGGTAGTAGTGCTAGTGGTGGTGATGGTGGTGGTGGTAGTTGTAGTAGTGGCGGTGGTAGTAGTGGTGGTGGTGGTGGTAGTTGTAGTAGTAGTAGTGGTGGTGGTAGATGACGAAGGTGATGAATGAAGATCATATTTATATCATCATGTACTATCACCACCACTACTACCACTACCACTACTACCACTACCACCACTACCACTACCACTACCACCACTACCACTACTACCACCACCACCACCACCATTACTACCACTACTAATGAGAAACACTCTTCTATATCTATTCGTCATCATCATCATTACAACATTTATCATGATGATATTCTGGCTTGATTTCTACAGCTGGATGCCCTCCCTAGCACCAACCTCATTTACAGTGTGGGCTGGGGTGCTTCTTTGCCGTGGCACCTCCACGACCACTTTACAGTGTGGGCTGGGGTGCTTCTTTGCTGTGGCACCTCTACGACCACTTTACAGTATGGGCTGGGGTGCTTCTTTGCCGTGGCACCTCCACGACCATTTTACAG
>OZ024754.1:41341694-41354194 GCA_964016885.1 Eledone cirrhosa
GTAACAACAATGTCACCCAGTAATTTACATTAACACCAGTTTCTATGGTAACAACAATGTCACCCAGTAATTTACATTAACACCAGTTTCTATGGTAACAACAATGTCACCCAGTAATTTACATTAACACCAGTTTCTATGGTAACAACAATGTCACCCAGTAATTTACATTAACACCAGTTTCTATGGTAACAACAATGTCACCCAGTAACTTACATTAATACCAGTTTCTATGGTAACAACAATGTCACCCAGTAATTTACATTAACACCAGTTTCTATGGTAACAACAATGTCACCCAGTAATTTACATTAATACCAGTTTCTATGGTAACAACAATGTCACCCAGTAATTTTCATTAACACCAGTTTCTATGGTAACAACAATGTCACCCAGTAACTTACATTAACTTCACTTAGAGAGAAAATATAAAAATAATATTTAAAAGAATAAAATTAAAAAATCAAATAATAAAAGTTATATAGCCATGACACTACAAACTGTTATATAGCCATGACACTACAAACTGTTATATAGCCATGACACTACAAACTGTTATATAGCCATGACACTACAAACTGTTATATAGCCATGACACTACAAACTGTTATATAGCCATGACACTATAAACTGTTATATAGCCATGACACTATAAACTGTTATATAGCCATGACACTACAAACTGTTATATAGCCATGACACTACAAACTGTTATATAGCCATGACACTATAAACTGTTATATAGCCATGACACTATAAACTGTTATATAGCCATGACACTATAAACTGTTATATAGCCATGACACTACAAACTGTTATATAGCCATGACACTACAAACTGTTATATAGCCATGACACTACAAACTGTTATATAGCCATGACACTATAAACTGTTATATAGCCATGACACTATAAACTGTTATATAGCCATGACACTACAAACTGTTATATAGCCATGACACTACAAACTGTTATATAGCCATGACACTATAAACTGTTATATAGCCATGACACTATAAACTGTTATATAGCCATGTCACTCTAAACTATTATATAGCCATGACACTATAAACTGTTATATAGCCATGTCACTATAAACTGTTATATAGCCATGTCACTATAAACTGTTATATAGCCATGGCACTATAAACTGTTATATTGCCATTACTGTTATATAGCCATGACACTATAAACTGTTATATTGCCATTACTGTTATATAGCCATGACACTATAAACTGTTATATTGCCATTACTGTTATATAGCCATGACACTATAAACTGTTATATAGCCATGACACTATAAACTGTTATATTGCCATTACTGTTATATAGCCATGACACTATAAACTGTTATATAGCCATGACACTATAAACTGTTATATAGCCATGTCACTATAAACTGTTATATTGCCATTACTGTTATATAGCCATGTCACTATAAACTGTTATATTGCCATTACTGTTATATAGCCATGTCACTCTAAACTGTTATATAGCCATGACACTATAAACTGTTATATAGCCATGACACTATAAACTGTTATATTGCCATGACACTATAAACTGTTATATAGCCATGACACTATAAACTGTTATATTGCCATTACTGTTATATAGCCATGTCACTATAAACTGTTATATTGCCATTACTGTTATATAGCCATGTCACTATAAACTGTTATATAGCCATTACTGTTATATAGTCATGTCACTATAAACTGTTATATAGCCATTACTGTTATATAGTCATGTCACTATAAACTGGTAGGAAGACTATCGACAACACAAAATCCTTTCTCCTTCTCTAGAGATCTGAAGTTGTTCTGTCTTTTATAAGATATCTGTCAAAATGTTAAACTAAATACTTCAGCAATGTTATTATTGTTCAATATTATCACAACAACACTGTAACTAAGAGAATTAAATATTTCTACTTTGTAGAAAAGTTATAAAACTTAGTAAAAACTTAAATCATAGATAAAATTAAACTACCTAAATACGAGAGACAGAGATTAAAGTGATCAAAAGCTAATACAAACATAGAAATGCTAGAAGTGTAAAATATTTATAACAGGATCTGTCTACAGTTTATTGTTGAAATGTAATAACTACAAGTTTACATCATTCTTTGTTCTTCAAATGTTAATAAAAGTATTAACATACAAGCAATAATTCAGTCGAAGTTGATAAGAATCAAAGTTTTTAGATTCTTGGTTGTAATTCTAATAAACTATGGCGCAGAGGGGAGGAGACATTTGTACTTGTAAGCAGAGGTGAAATTAAGGTATGGCCAGCATGGCATGTACTATGAGTGCCACTTGATGAGAAGCACTTTCTCTTAAACCTTTAACATTTACATTAGGAAGGGCATCCAGCAGTAGAAATCATGCCAGAATCAGTTCCCGTCCCACCCTTGCAAGCAGGGAAAAGTGGACGTAAAATGAAATGATGAAATGATGACATATATATATATATATATATATATATATATATATATATTTATAATATAACATTTATTTAATTTTTGTTTCATCATTCATTATACATTAATATAAAATAAATAAAAAATTACTGTATATATACTATTGTATTTTCACAGTAAAGGCTTTATCTCACATAACAACTACATTACTGTATATATACTATTGTATTTTCACAGTAAATACTTTACCTCACATAATATTCACATTACTCTATATATACTATTGTATTTTCACAGTAAAGGCTTTATCTCACATATCTCACATAACAACTACATTACTCTATATATACTATTGTATTTTCACAGTAAAGGCTTTATCTCACATAATATTCACATTACTCTATATATACTATTGTATTTTCACAGTAAAGGTTTTACCTCACATAATATCTCACATAACATTTACATTACTCTATATATACTATTGTATTTTCACAGTAAAGGCTTTACCTCACATAATATCTCACATAACAACTACATTACTCTATATATACTATTGTATTTTCACAGTAAAGGCTTTACCTCACATAATATTCACATTACTCTATATATACTATTGTATTTTCACAGTAAAGGTTTTACCTCACATAATATCTCACATAACATTGACATTACTCTAGATTTACTATTGTATTTTCACAGTAAAGGCTTTACCTCACATAATATCTCACATAACATTTACATTACTCTATATATACTATTGTATTTTCACAGTAAAGGCTTTACCTCACATAATATCTCACATAACTACATTACTCTATATATACTATTGTATTTTCACAGTAAAGGCTTTACCTCACATAATATCTCACATAACATTTACATTACTCTATATATACTATTGTATTTTCACAGTAAAGGCTTTACCTCACATAATATCTCACATAACATTTACATTACTCTATATATACTATTGTATTTTCACAGTAAAGGCTTTACCTCACATAATATCTCACATAACATTTACATTACTCTATATATACTATTGTATTTTCACAGTAAAGGCTTTATCTCACATATCTCACATAACTACATTACTCTATATATACTATTGTATTTTCACAGTAAAGGCTTTACCTCACATAATATCTCACATAACATTTACATTACTCTATATATACTATTGTATTTTCACAGTAAAGGCTTTACCTCACATAATATCTCACATAACAACTACATTACTCTATATATACTATTGTATTTTCACAGTAAAGGCTTTACCTCACATAATATCTCACATAACATTTACATTACTCTATATATACTATTGTATTTTCACAGTAAAGGCTTTACCTCACATATCTCACATAACAACTACATTACTCTATATATACTATTGTATTTTCACAGTAAAGGCTTTACCTCACATAACATTTACATTACTCTATATATACTATTGTATTTTCACAGTAAAGGCTTTATCTCACATAAAAACGAATCTATGAGATTTTGATATTATTTATTTTGAGAACAATACCTTAACATCAGTATGAGTAGCCCATTAAGGCTGGTTTGAACAGAAAGAGGTGAGAGAATTCTGGCCCAATATGGGCGGTTTAAATTAGTTGTAATGTGCGCTATTAGTTGTGGTGTGTGGCCCTCAGACAACAACATGTGACCCATGGGGCCCTGGGGGGGGGGACCCTAAGTTTGACATGTCTCATCTAAACCATCACAAACCACTGACAGCTGACAGGTGACAAGACAGTGCTCAAGAGCCTGGTTTGTGTTACAACATTCTCAAAAATTATTTGACCCCCCCCCCCCCCCCCCCCCCCCCATCAAATCTTGATCATTTAAAAAATCAATCAATTATAACACTTGGTCTATATATTCCATTAGTAATGTACTAATGAAAGGATTAAGCAGCTAACTCGTTATATTTAAATATTTATGGGTAATTAACTAATGACTTACCATTGTACTTCATTATATAACAAATCCTCGTTTAGAATCATTCTCTTTAATTTTATCATGAACCTCTGAAGATTAATTAACCCTTTACCATTTACATACTATTATATTTTCATGGTAAAGGCTTTATCTTACATAATTATCTCACATGATATCGAATCTATGAGATTTTGATATTATTTATTTTGAGAACAATACCTTAACATTAGTACGAGCATCCAGTTACTGTCGTTTTAAACAGAAAGAGGTGAAAGAATTCTGGCCGGATATGGCTGGTTTGAATGCTAAAGGGTTAAAGTATTGTAATGACCAATGCCATAACAACTACAACAGGCACAACAGTGGTAAAGCAGAGAAAACAAGTGTCCTTAATGTGCAGGAGGCTAAGAGAAATACCAATGTTAACCCTTTTGATATCAAAATGCCTGGAAAAGGCCCTGATTCAACAACACAAAACTGTTTGTTTTAATGTATATCATCATCATCTTCATTATCATCCTAATTTTCATCAGTAAAGACACAAACAAGCATATAGAATGTTTATTTGTTTGTGTTTTTGCTGGTTCGTCCATAGATTTGATATGAATTTTGGTGTGTTAACACTTGTCTGAGGATCAGGCAGTCTTGGGGTCCGGTTTGTGGTGCCATCCCAAATTACGAGCCAGCTGCTTGGGAAACATTTGTAACCTGGATTAAGCAATAAATCTTGTATGTAACACCTCCACTTTGTTCTTATATATATATATATATATATATATATATATTAAGCTCTGTTACCTACATAGAGCACTCTTTTTTCCTGGACTTTTCCGACGGAATTACTTCATTCACACACATTGTTCTTATATATATAAGAACAAAGTGGAGGTGTTACATACAAGATTTATTGCTTAATATATATAAGGAACGATCGACTTTTGTCAAATCGGACCGAGGAAACAATGTTTCCATTGGTTTTTTCAATTGCTAATACTATCTGTTGGTCACAATTCCAGGTAGAAGGAGCAACATGAAATAAAGTGTCTTGCTCAAGGACATAACGCATCGCCCGGTCTAGGAACCGAGCTCACAACCTCACGATTGCAAATCCAATTCTCTAACCACTCAGCCACACGCACCTTCACAACTATATATATATATATATATATATATATCACAGAAAAAAAGGAAAATCTATTTCGTAGAATCAAGACGTATCTGAGGACCTTGCGATTTTCAGAGTCAGGTTCATTCGATCACCACATCGATCGCGCCTCGAGCTGGTCGCCACAGAAACGATTGTAATATGTCCAATAAATTCCATTCGTCGCAACACTGATTATATTTTTTTCTGTGATATCACTCTCTGCTCTGTGAGGGCATTGAGTGCTCACACGGCCGACCGCATATGGACGCTTTAAGCATCCAACACCAATTATATATATATATATATATATATATATATATATATATAAATAAATAAGAGAGAGAGAGAGAGAGAGAGAGAGAGAGAGAGAGAGAGAGAGAGAGAGAGAGAGAGAGAGAGAGAGAGAGAGAGAGAGAGAGAGAGAGAGAGAGAGAGAGAGAGGGAGGCGAAGTCAGTGTTGCAGCTTATGTACAAACTTTACTTGCATATTAAATCTATTTACACTCTGCACACTGCAGCTGTATTACTGCAATACAACCCAAATGTAATGGACCTCGTAACAACATTGAGTGCTTTGAATGGCAGGCTGGCTGTAACTATCATTACACACTTAACATATATATATGTATGTATATATGTATGTATATATGTGTATATATATATGTGTGTATATATATTTCCTCGTGTGTTGGAGTAATTATCTTGACAGCAATGTCCTCCCTCCCTGCTGTTAAATTACTCGACCGAGAACAAAAAATGCAATTTGTTGTCAGTCAGACAAATTGATGTAAACAGAGTTATGTCCCTTGCTTATAAACCTGAACCTCCCAGTCAATGTGGCCAATGAACACACACACACACACACACACACACACACACACACAGACACACACACACACACACACACACAAACACACAGATACACCCACACAAACACAGATACACACACACAAACACAGATACACACACACACAGACACATAAACACACAGATACACACACACTCAAACACAGATACACACACACAAAGACACAGCTACACGCACACACACAAACACACATATACAGACACTAAAAGCAGCAGAAGTGTGTGGTGTGTGTTGTGTGTGTGGTGGGTGTGTGTGGTGTGTGTTGTGTGGTGGGTGTGTGTGGTGTGTGTTGTGTGTGTGGTGTGTGTGGTGTGTGTGTGTGTGTGGTGTGGGTGTGGTGGGTGTGTGTGTGTGGTGGTGTGTGGTGTGTGTGTGTGGTGTGTGTGTGGTGTGTGTGTGTTTTATGTGTGTGTGGTGTGTGTGTGTGTGTGTGTGTGGTGTGTGTTTTATGTGTGTTTTCTCTGCTGGAACTGGAAGAGTTGGGAGACCACATCCTGCTATAGTTAAACTATGTTATAGTTTGGTGGGGCTTCTATGGTTGGGTACCCTTCTTAACACCAACCACTTTACAGAGTGTACTGGGTGTATTTTATTGTGGCAGCATCACTAACACTTTATGGTAGGTAGGAGGTAGGTAGGTGCGTAGGTAGGTAGGTAGGTGGGTAGGTAGGTGGGTAGGTAGGTGGGTAGGTAGGTGGGTAGGTAGGTAGGTGGGTAGGTAGGTGGGTAGGTAGGTAGGTAGGTGGGTAGGTAGGTAAGTAGGGAGGTAGGTAGGTAGGTAAGTGGGTAATTAAGTAGGGAGGTAGGTAGGTAGGTAAATGGGTAATTAAGTAGGTAAGTGGGTAATTAAGTAGGTAGGTAGGTGTGTAGGTAGATAGGTAAGTAGGGAGGGAGGTAGGTAGGTAAGTTAGTGGGTAGGTGTGTAGGTAGATAGATGTAGGTGTGTAGGTAGATAGATGTAGGTGTGTAGGTAGATAGATGTAGGTGTGTAGGTAGATAGATGTAGGTGTGTAGGTAGATAGATGTAGGTGTGTAGGTAGATAGATGTAGGTGTGTAGGTAGATAGATGTAGGTGTGTAGGTAGATAGATGTAGGTGTGTAGGTAGATAGATGTAGGTGTGTAGGTAGATAGATGTAGGTGTGTAGGTAGGTAGGTAGGTGTGTAGGTAGATAGATGTAGGTGTGTAGGTAGATAGATGTAGGTGTGTAGGTAGATAGATGTAGGTGTGTAGGTAGGTAGGTAGGTGTGTAGGTAGATAGATGTAGGTGTGTAGGTAGATAGATGTAGGTGTGTAGGTAGATAGATGTAGGTGTGTAGATAGGTAGGTAGGTGTGTAGGTAGATAGATGTAGGTGTGTAGGTAGATAGATGTAGGTGTGTAGGTAGATAGATGTAGGTGTGTAGATAGGTAGGTAGGTGTGTAGGTAGATAGATGTAGGTGTGTAGGTAGATAGATGTAGGTGTGTAGGTAGGTAGATGTAGGTGTGTAGGTAGGTAGGTGTGTAGGTAGATAGATGTAGGTGTGTAGGTAGATAGATGTAGGTGTGTAGGTAGATAGATGTAGGTGTGTAGGTAGATAGATGTAGGTGTGTAGGTAGATAGATGTAGGTGTGTAGATAGGTAGGTAGGTGTGTAGGTAGATAGATGTAGGTGTGTAGGTAGATAGATGTAGGTGTGTAGGTAGGTAGGTAGGTGTGTAGGTAGATAGATGTAGGTGTGTAGGTAGATAGATGTAGGTGTGTAGATAGGTAGGTAGGTGTGTAGGTAGATAGATGTAGGTGTGTAGGTAGGTAGGTAGGTGTGTAGGTAGATAGATGTAGGTGTGTAGGTAGGTAGGTAGGTGTGTAGGTAGATAGATGTAGGTGTGTAGGTAGATAAGTAGATAGGTGTGTAGGTAGATAGGTAGGTAGGTGTGTAGGTAGGTAGGTAGGTAGGTAGGTGTGTAGGTAGATAGGTAGGTAGGTGTGTAGGTAGATAGGTAGGTAGGTGTGTAGATAGGTAGGTAGGTGTGTAGGTAGATAGATGTAGGTGTGAGCCAGCTCCAAGACAAAGCCTTATGATACCAGAAATACAGGTGCTCCAACAGGTAAGTAAAGCAATCCAGGTAACAACCATAGACAGTAGACAGTGGACAGAAGGTAAATCAATAGTTGACAGACTGGAGGAAATGATAGAACAGCTTCTCCACACCAACTGGACAATGTCCAGTAGTTATCCTCACAATAATCAACCTTGGGGGAGGAATTAAGATGGTCTATTAGTAATAAAACTAAGAAATCATTTCATGTCTTTAGAAAGAAGAACAGAATTAATAAGAAGCGGAAGAAAAGAAGTGATTGGCTATATTACACATTTCCATACGTTCAATATATGTTCAATATATGTTCGATATATGTTCAATATATGTTCGATATATCAGAATCGGTTGAATCTAAGAGCAGTTCCAGCTCATAATAATGTTCTTATCGGTTATAATTGAATAAGTTCGAAGACTTAAAATATTCTGAATTTATAATTACACTTATACAATTGTAATATCTAACCCATGCTAGCGTGGAAAATAGACGTTAAATGATGGTGGTGGTGGTGGTGGTGGTGGTGGTGATAGCGGTGATGATGGTGGTGGTGGTGGTGATGGTGGTGGTGGTGATGGTGATGATGATGATAGTGATTATCTCTAACAGTCAGGTTTAAACTTATATTTTACCTGTATATCTACCTCACAGACTCTGAACAAATGGCTTGTAATTCATTTAAAATAGTATACATACACACACATCGATATACACACATCAATACACACACACACACACATCAATACACACACAATCAAGATTTTCGTATACACATATTTTTCATACACACACACTACATGTATTTTTCAACACACACACACATATTTTTAATATACACACACAATACACATTTTGTTACACACAGATACATATTTTTAATATACACACGCAATACACATTTTGTTACACACATACAATACACCCGAGTTTCATACACACATACTATAACACACATTTTCCACAGGCGATGACACGCAGTAATACAGAGTACCCGACCTCCCACGGGTACAAGCCGAAGCTGAAGCATATAGACAATATGTCCCCACACCCTCCCACTGCAAAGTGGTCATGGAGGTGCCACGGCAAAAAAGCACCCAGCCCACACTGTAAAGTGGTCGTGGAGGTGCCACGGCAAACAAGCACCGAGCCCACACTGTAAAGTGGTCGTGGAGGTGCCACGGCAAACAAGCACCCAGCCCACACTGCAAAGTGGTCGTGGAGGTGCCACGGCAAACAAGCACCCAGCCCACACTGCAAAGTGGTCGTGGAGGTGCCACGGCAAACAAGCACCCAGCCCACACTGCAAAGTGGTCGTGGAGGTGCCACGGCAAACAAGCACCCAGCCCACACTGCAAAGTGGTCGTGGAGGTGCCACGGCAAACAAGCACCGAGCCCACACTGTAAAGTGGACGCATAGGTGCCACGGCAAACAAGCACCGAGCCCACACTGTAAAGTGGTCGTGGAGGTGCCACGGCAAACAAGCACCCAGCCCACACTGCAAAGTGGTCGTGGAGGTGCCACGGCAAACAAGCACCCAGCCCACACTGCAAAGTGGTCGTGGAGGTGCCACGGCAAACAAGCACCCAGCCCACACTGCAAAGTGGTCGTGGAGGTGCCACGGCAAACAAGCACCCAGCCCACACTGTAAAGTGGTCGTGGAGGTGCCACGGCAAACAAGCACCCAGCCCACACTGTAAAGTGGTCGTGGAGGTGCCACGGCAAACAAGCACCCAGCCCACACTGCAAAGTGGTCGTGGAGGTGCCACGGCAAACAAGCACCCAGCCCACACTGTAAAGTGGACGCATAGGTGCCACGGCAAACAAGCACCGAGCCCACACTGTAAAGTGGACGCATAGGTGCCACAGCAAACAAGCACCCAGCCCACACTACAAAGTGGTCGTGGAGGTGCCACGGCAAACAAGCACCGAGCCCACACTGTAAAGTGGACGCATAGGTGCCACGGCAAACAAGCACCGAGCCCACACTGTAAAGTGGACGCATAGGTGCCACAGCAAACAAGCACCCAGCCCACACTGTAAAGTGGACGTGTACGCGCTACGGGAAAAAAAGCACCCAGCACTCACTGTAAATGAGGTTGGTGTTAGGAAGGGCATCTATCGGTAGAAATCAAGCCAGAATCAGTTCCTGTATGAGCAAGACATGGTCAGCCGACCAGACACTGGCCACAACAGGACAACCCGTCTAACCCACGCTAGCGTGGAAGAACGGACGTAAAACAGTGATGATGATGATGATGATGATGATGATGCAACACACACATTTTTCATAGAGCCAATCTATATAGATATTTTAAAGATACCTTCAATATATAGATATTCACCATAGCCACATCATAATCGTTTTATCTAAGCAGATTTTCAGCTCATAATATTCTTATAATTGAATAAGTTTGAATATGTAAGATGTTCCCCAATATTTTACATACATACACTTCTAATGTCTGCTGCAGGTTTAAACTTACTGAAATTTTATTTTTACATCTACATACATACATCTATATCATTGTATACATGCATGTATATATATACAATTACATCTACATACATACATCTATATTATTGTATACATGCATGTATATATATACAATTACATCTACATACATACATCTATATTATTGTATACATGCATGTATATATATATACAATTACATCTACATACATACATCTATATTATTGTATACATGCATGTATATATATACAATTACATCTACATACATACATCTATATTATTGTATACATGCATGTATATATATATATATGTGTGCATGTATGTATATACACATACATATATACATACTTACATTCATATATATATATATATATATATATATATATATATATATATATATATATACACATGTTTTATATCAGTATAGGCATTATGTATATATACTTGTAATGTAAGAACACACACATTATATTTATCTTTACCTTTGCGTATATATATATATATATATATATATATATATATGCATATTTACATTACTTACATTACATTATATACATACTTTACATTGTATTATATACATACCTTACATACATACATACATTACATTGCCTTATATATATATACATACGATACACTATTTTACAGATATACATTATATAACATATAAACATACATTACCTTCTACACATCACATTATATACATACATAAAATGATGGCTGAAAACTCTGCTAAAAGTACTGCAATTGCTTGGAGAATTATAGAGTTTGGGGCATTTTTAGGCTACGGCCACCCACACGCACCTGTAACAGATCCTGAACAAGCAATGTCTGTGCTTTGAAGGTTTTTTAAGTGGGGAAAGGCCCTGCACTCAACCAATCCCACTCTCTGAGCATTGAAACCACTCCCGAGAAGGAGAACTGGTCAACGCCATCAGATGCTTCCGAGGTCGCAGGTTTTCTTTCCAGAGTTTCCCTCTCCTAGAAAGGTGTTGTGGCAACAACTGGGGGCCCTTTCATGCACTACACATTATATATATAGGAAAAGAATCAGAACCCCGATGGCTGAGCTCTAGCCGTTTCAACAGCTAGATCCAAACTGAGTCACCAGTATACACACACACACACACACACACACACACATACATATATATCTATATATATCAGAATCAGTTCCTGTATGAGCAAGACAAGGTCAGCCGGCTGGACACTGCACAATAGGACAACCCGTCTAACCCATGCTAGTGTGGAAGAACGAACATAAAACAATGATGATATATATATATAAAAATAACAAAATAAGATGCTGAGGTTACATATATCATTTAATCATTATACTTATTTCCACGGTTCTCAAAGCAATCGAGAAGTCCTTCATGCATTTGCTGTTGATTATGAGAACGGTATCCTCAGATGAAAATTCGATATGTTTGATATGTTGCTGACAGGAAAAAACACACGTCCTATTGCTAGTGTGCCCAACAGACATACGTCTGCTGGTCTGCTGGGTGCACTAGCAATATACACCTCTATACAAATAGTGCAAATCCCTTTAAGAACTATGTT
>OZ024754.1:41361694-41376694 GCA_964016885.1 Eledone cirrhosa
GAGACGAACTCCGACTGTCATCGCCTCCATCTCCCTCGCTCTCCCCATCTCCCTCGCTCTCCCCATCACTCGAGTACACCAAGTCCGAACACAGAAGAGACGGACTCCGACTGTCATCGCCTCCATCTCCCTCGCTCTCCCCATCTCCCTCGCTCTCCCCATCACTCGAGTACACCAGGTCTGAACACGGAAGAGACAAACTCCGACTGTCATCGCCTCCATCTCCCTCGCTCTCCCCATCTCCCTCGCTCTCCCCATCTCTCGAGTACACCAAGTCTGAACACGGAAGAGACAAACTCCGACTGTCATCGCCTCCATCTCCCTCGCTCTCCCCATCTCCCTCGCTCTCCCCATCACTCGAGTACACCAAGTCCGAACACAGAAGAGACGGACTCCGACTGTCATCGCCTCCATCTCCCTCGCTCTCCCCATCTCCCTCGCTCTCCCCAAGTCCGAACACAGAAGAGACAAACTCCGACTGTCATCGCCTCCATCTCCCTCGCTCTCCCCATCTCCCTCGCTCTCCCCATCACTCGAGTACACCAAGTCCGAACACAGAAGAGACGGACTCCGACTGTCATCGCCTCCATCTCCCTCGCTCTCCCCATCTCCCTCGCTCTCCCCATCACTCGAGTACACCAAGTCCGAACACAGAAGAGCCGGACTCCGACTGTCATCGCCTCCATCTCCCTCGCTCTCCCCATCACTCGAGTACACCAAGTCCGAACACAGAAGAGACGGACTCCGACTGTCATCGCCTCCATCTCCCTCGCTCTCCCCATCTCCCTCGCTCTCCCCATCACTCGAGTACACCAAGTCCGAACACAGAAGAGACGAACTCCGACTGTCATCGCCTCCATCTCCCTCGCTCTCCCCATCTCCCTCGCTCTCCCCATCACTCGAGTACACCAAGTCCGAACACAGAAGAGACGAACTCCGACTGTCATCGCCTCCATCTCCCTCACCCTCCCCATCTCCCTCGCTCTCCCCATCACTCGAGTACACCAAGTCCGAACACAGAAGAGACGGACTCCGACTGTCATCGCCTCCATCTCCCTCGCTCTCCCCATCTCCCTCGCTCTCCCCATCACTCGAGTACACCAAGTCCGAACACAGAAGAGACGAACTCCGACTGTCATCGCCTCCATCTCCCTCGCTCTCCCCATCTCCCTCGCTCTCCCCATCACTCGAGTACACCAAGTCCGAACACAGAAGAGACGAACTCCGACTGTCATCGCCTCCATCTCCCTCACCCTCCCCATCTCCCTCGCTCTCCCCATCACTCGAGTACACCAAGTCCGAACACAGAAGAGACGGACTCCGACTGTCATCGCCTCCATCTCCCTCGCTCTCCCCATCTCCCTCGCTCTCCCCATCACTCGAGTACACCAAGTCCGAACACAGAAGAGACGAACTCCGACTGTCATCGCCTCCATCTCCCTCGCTCTCCCCATCTCCCTCGCTCTCCCCATCACTCGAGTACACCAAGTCCGAACACAGAAGAGCCAAACTCCGACTGTCATCGCCTCCATCTCCCTCGCTCTCCCCATCTCCCTCGCTCTCCCCATCACTCGAGTACACCAAGTCCGAACACAGAAGAGCCAAACTCCGACTGTCATCGCCTCCATCTCCCTCGCTCTCCCCATCTCCCTCGCTCTCCCCATCACTCGAGTACACCAAGTCCGAACACAGAAGAGCCAAACTCCGACTGTCATCGCCTCCATCTCCCTCGCTCTCCCCATCTCCCTCGCTCTCCCCATCACTCGAGTACACCAAGTCCGAACACAGAAGAGCCAAACTCCGACTGTCATCGCCTCCATCTCCCTCGCTCTCCCCATCTCCCTCGCTCTCCCCATCACTCGAGTACACCAAGTCCGAACACAGAAGAGCCAAACTCCGACTGTCATCGCCTCCATCTCCCTCGCTCTCCCCATCTCCCTCGCTCTCCCCATCACTCGAGTACACCAAGTCCGAACACAGAAGAGCCAAACTCCGACTGTCATCGCCTCCATCTCCCTCGCTCTCCCCATCTCCCTCGCTCTCCCCATCACTCGAGTACACCAAGTCCGAACACAGAAGAGCCAAACTCCGACTGTCATCGCCTCCATCTCCCTCGCTCTCCCCATCTCCCTCGCTCTCCCCATCACTCGAGTACACCAAGTCCGAACATGGAAGAGCCAAACTCCGACTGTCATCGCCTCCATCTCCCTCGCTCTCCCCATCACTCGAGTACACCAAGTCCGAACATGGAAGAGCCAAACTCCGACTGTCATCGCCTCCATCTCCCTCGCTCTCCCCATCACTCGAGTACACCAAGTCCGAACATGGAAGAGCCAAACTCCGACTGTCATCGCCTCCATCTCCCTCGCTCTCCCCATCACTCGAGTACACCAAGTCCGAACATGGAAGAGCCAAACTCCGACTGTCATCGCCTCCATCTCCCTCGCTCTCCCCATCACTCGAGTACACCAAGTCCGAACATGGAAGAGCCAAACTCCGACTGTCATCGCCTCCATCTCCCTCGCTCTCCCCATCACTCGAGTACACCAAGTCCGAACATGGAAGAGCCAAACTCCGACTGTCATCGCCTCCATCTCCCTCGCTCTCCCCATCACTCGAGTACACCAAGTCCGAACATGGAAGAGCCAAACTCCGACTGTCATCGCCTCCATCTCCCTCGCTCTCCCCATCACTCGAGTACACCAAGTCCGAACATGGAAGAGCCAAACTCCGACTGTCATCGCCTCCATCTCCCTCGCTCTCCCCATCACTCGAGTACACCAAGTCCGAACACAGAAGAGCCAAACTCCGACTGTCATCGCCTCCATCTCTCTCACCCTCCCCATCTCTCTGTGTTATGAGCAAATGGGGTCCCATATGCTGGCCTCCCCACAGCCCCGGTGGACAGAATGGAGCAGGCTTTTCCCCGGAGGATGGTAAGGGAAGAGCCATGGTCTTAAGAAAGTGTCTTCTACTATAACCTCAGGTTGACCAACTTCTTGCCAGGGAAATTTAGGTGGGCAGAAACTGTGTGGAAGCCTGCTGTGTATGTGTGATTGTGTTTGATAGTGCGTGTATATATGTGTATGTATGTTTGGATTTGAGAGTGTGTGTATATGTGTGTATAGTTGTGTTTGAGAGTGTGTGTATATATGTATGCATGTATGTTTGTATTTGAGAGTGTGTGTATATGTGTGTATGTATGTATGTATGTATATTTGGATTTGAGAGTGTGTGTATATGTGTCTATGTATGTATGTATATTTGGATTTCAGAGTGTGTGTATATGTGTGTATGTATGTATGTATATTTGTGTTTGAGAGTGTGTGTATATGTGTGTATGTATGTATATTTGTGTTTGAGAGTGTGTGTATATGTGTCTATGTATGTATATGTGTGTATGTATATATATGTGTTTGAGAGTGTGTGTATATGTGTGTATGTATGTATGTGTATATGCTTGAGAGTGTGTGTATGTGTGTCTATGTATATATGTATATGTGTGTGTATGTGTGTCTATGTATGTATATTTGTGTGTGTATATGTGTCTATGTATGTATGTATATATGTGTTTGAGAGTGTGTATATGTGTGTATATATGGAGAGGTGGATACAATTGTTTCTACTTTTGGCACAAGGCCAGCAATTACCCCATGTGACCTTCGTACATTTTTTAAAGATGGCGTTGTGTGATTTGAGAGATAGATTTGACTATTATTTACAGCAGTGACTCCCACATTGAGTTGCTAAGGCACAGTTTATCTAGGACTACATTATTTAATGTGACCTTCCTATGTTTTTTTAAAGATGGCGTTGTGTGATTTGAGAGATAGATTTGACTATTATTTACAGCAGACTAAACAGTCACTCCCACATTGACTTGCTAAGTGGTGAGCAATAAACTAACCACATAAACTAAGTGGTTAGTTTACAGAAGATGATGATGATGATAATAATCGAGACTGTTCAATGGCCTCTGTTATTGAAATCAATCTCCATATATTTACAGATAACTGCAAAGTTTCTGTCATGTGACCTTGGATAGTTTTTTCCTGCTCAGATTGAAAAAAAAATTTTTTAAAAATAAAAAAAATAATAATAAAAACAAAGAAAAAATTTTATAAAAATCCTTGTCTTAGATAAAAAAAAACAACAAAAAACAAAATACAAAACTAAAAAACTAAAAGAGAAAATAAATTCGATAATTCATTAAATTCTAAAATACAATAGTGTGATGTGATAGAAGTAGTGTATCTCTCTGTCTGGAATGTCAGGCAGTTTATATGGTATTATGAAATTTTAATTAAGTGAAAATTTACTGATTTATCAAGGAGTTTTCTGTGAAAAAAACAACAAAAAAATATTTGTTAAAAGATTTTTGGATGATGGCAAAAATGGAAGAAAAACAAAGAGAAAAGTGAAATAATGAAACTGCGGAAATAAGATGAAGGAATATTGAAAAGACAATGGAATTGGTTTCTGTATTGATATTCAAAGATGGAGAGGAAATAGATGAACAGATATTCTTACCTTTTGTCTTACCATTGTCAGTGAAGTTTTTTCCCCCTTTTCTGTTATTACTACTACTACTACCACCACCACCACCACTACCACCACTACTACTGCCACCACCACTACTACTACAACCACTACCACAACTATTACTATTACAACCACCACCAACATCACTACTACCACCACCACTATTACAACAACCACCACTACAACAACCACCACTACTACCACCACTACTACAACCACCACCACCACCACTACCACTACAACTGGTATTTATTCCTACATAAACTGCTACAGTTTATTGTGAGGTTTTCTCAGTTAAAACCCACAAGTTGAACAAAGATGGCTGCTATCTTCTAATAATATGACCACAATGAAGACAAATTGAATAAACCTTCATTAATATTTCTCCATTCTCTCAACTCAACATGCTGTTAACAACACTACACTTTCCTAGATTCCAGACATTAACAGGACTTTTACATTCACTTTTATTTTCATCGTCCTTTTATTCATTTTATTCTGTTTTTTCACCCTCCATATTGAGTGTTCAATAATATATATTCTTTTGCAAGTCTCTCTATTTACATACAACAAAGGAATTTATTCTGTAGATAAAAAGTGAAGGAAACAAAAAATAGAAACATATATACACACACGCACACACATAAACACACACACACTCATACACATATATATATACACATTTGCTCATACATACACACATTCAAACACACACACACACACGCACGCATACATATACATACATATATACACATGCTCATACATACACTCACATATACAAATATACACACACATACACGCCCATACACCCACACACACACACACTCATACATACACGCACACATACATATATACACACACACATACACCCATACACATATACACACTCACACACAAACACACACATGCACCCACACACCCAAACACACACACACACACATACACACCCACACACCCATACACCCACACACATACAAACACACACATACACATATACCCACATACACATTCACATACATACACACTCACACATACACACTCACACACACACACACACACATACAATATTAATTGAATTCATCTATCTAATTTTCTTCAGCAACTTTGCAACCTTTTTATTGCCATCAACTCTGAGGAAGGCAGAGAAGTATGTTTAATTCTATTATACACACAAAAACAATACTTATCAGAAATGACTAATTAATCTATCTTTACACTTGCAGCAGCTTCCAATGCTTTGAAAAACAGAAATCGGAGGCAGAGACAACAACAGCAACAACAACAATGATAATAAAAGGAAGGGAAAAAAACAACTCATTTCGTTGAATAGAATTTTTAGCTATTTGACCTTTCTTGAAAATGATATATATATATATATAGAGAGAGACAGAGAGAGAGAGAGAGAGAGAGAGAGAGAGGGAGAGAGAGAGAGAGCGAGACTGATAGATAGATATGTATCTTTATTAGCCACAGGGGCACAAAAGAAGGGGACAAATACAAAGGGGGAAGTTTACATACAATAAAAACGTGTAAAATGTTATCACAAATGCAATTAAAAAATTAGTCGATTTTCCCCAATAGGGGGAGACATTACATATGGGTAACACATACCCCCGAAAAAATGTGCAACCCCCATCTCCAGGAGTATGAAGAGTTTGTACCCCTTTCCTCTCCTCCTCTTTTTCCTCAACCTACAGGTTGATATAGAGAGAAGGCCCATTCACTCGGGCCATTCTCGCCACTTTCACCCACCTTTCATAAAACTTGCTGGGGTGCAGCACCTCTCTCTTCATCCTGGGGTGCAGCACCTCTCTCTTCATCCTGGGGTACAGCACCTCTCTCTTCATCCTGGGGTACAGCACCTCTCTCTCCATCCTGGGGTACAGCACCTCTCTCTCCATCTTGATTCTTCTTCCAAAGTGGTATTTGAAAAAAAGAATCAGTTGTTGGCCGGAGAGAAAGGTGTCTGACCTCAGCCCTTTCAACCTCGTCCACCATACAACCTCTTTCGCCATAGCTATCACACAAAGGAAAACCGCCTCTCCTTCGGTTTTGAAGGAGGGTGGCGGTTTGATCATGACAATGGACTCGGTGGTCAACCGGATTGGTCCCACCCGCGACAATAGTCGTTCTACATAGCCCCACAGGAGACAGGTAGATGGATAGATGGATAGATAGACAGGTAGATGGATAGATTTCTTTATTTGCCACAAGGGAGCACAAGAAAAGGGGACAATACAAAGACATATGGCAGGGATTTTACATACAGTCGTGTAAAAAATTTTAACTTACAAATTCAACAATCGAAATCCCCAATAGGGGGGGGGGGTGTTAGACAGGGGTGTGTGTGTTAGACAGGGGGAGGAGGTGTGTTAGACAGGGGGAGGAGGTGTGTTAGACAGGGGGAGGAGGTGTGTTAGACAGGGGTTATAAAGAGTGTTTTTATATTGGGAGAATTAGATGTTGAAAGTTTTATTACCACTACCACTAATACCACCACTATCACAAATACCCCCACCACTAACACCACTACCACCAACACCCCCACCACTAACACCAACACCCCCACCACTACCACCCCCACCAACACCCCCACCACTACCACCACTACCACCTCCACCACCACCACCACTACCACCACTACCACCACTACCACCACCACCAACACCACTACCACCAACACCACTACTACTACTATAGCAAGAAATGTAGTGGTCTGCTGCTGTTGTTATTTATCTAACTACTTATAGTTATACAAGTCATGTTTTCTTTTAAAATTATTTTTTCATGTGTGACTCTTTATAAAAATACTCTCTAACACATTAACTTCAACACCTTTAAATACTTCATTTGAACCCCTGCCAGTGATTATGTAGTATAGGAACTGTCTGGAAACCTGGGCTATTGTCATTCTAATGAAACACACACAGTATAGGAAACCTCACATCAATACACATACACACACACACAGTATAGGAAACCTCACATCAATACACACACACAATAGACAATGACCTTTTATAAATTGTGATAAAATCAGAAATAATTCACACTCTTTTATACAACTACCAACAGTTTTATCAGATGATTTTCCAATAATAATTGAACACCAATCACAAGTTAAGCTATTTGTTGATCCCTTACATTAGAAATCCCATTTTTTAATCATTAAATCCATTTCGACTGTGGAATGTTTTATTATTAACTTTGCTTGGATAAAACCAGATTTATAAGATGAGTATAGAGCAGATGTATTTCCTCAATAATGTGTGTGTCTGTGTGTGTGTGTGTGTGTGTGTGTGTGTGTGTGGATGTGTGTGTGTGGATGTATGAATGTGTGTCAGTGTATGTGTATGGATGTATGTGTCTGTGTGTGTATGTGTGTGTGTGTATGTATGTGTAAGGATGGGTGTGTATGTATGTATGGATGTGTCTGCGTGTGTGTATGGATGTGTGTGTGTAATGGATGTGTGTGCGTACTTGTCTGTGTGTGTGTATGGATGTGTGTGTATATGGATGTGTGTGTGTGCATGCGTACTTCTGTCTGTGTGTGTGTATGGATGTGTGTGTGTGTTCATACCTCTGTGTGTATATATGTAGATGTGTCCCCTTGTATTTATTAGCTCAGAAGCAGTTAATTCTAATAAAAGAAGAAGTGGGAGAGAAACATTTAAAAATATTTTCTGCTTTTCAATAGCCAGATATAGCATAAGATAATAGTTATTTAATAACAAGTGTTATATGATGTGAATGGGATGTGAAGGAAATCAATAAACACAAACTATATTGATCTATGATTGGTAATTCACCAATTACTGTACAACTTAGGACAAACTTGAGTCTAAAATGACTTTTTCAACAAGCTAAGAGTAGACAGACTTCTACCTCCATATTAGCTGTGTTCATTCACTAATCGTGTGAGAAACACATCAACGGTATGTATTGTAGTGTATTTTAGTATATTAGTATATTGTGGCTTTAACAAAAGAAAAGAACTGAATCAAGTCATTAGTTCAAAGAATTTGCATCACCAGTCTGGAAGCCTTATCTTGCTCAGAACATTGATCTCCTGGAAACTGTTCAGAGACGTGCAGCGAAATGAATACCTTCCATCAGGCATCTACCATACTCTGAACGCCTTGCTTCCTTGGCCATGGAGACATTCAAGGGCCTTGTTTCAGTTCCCGGGGGTACCAGGGGACAAGAGTTGCTGAAGCATGGAACAAACTACCTGCATCAGTTGTTAGCTGCTGAGACACTGCATCCTTTAAAACTTCCATGCTTCCCGAAATTTGCCAACTTTACACCTGATATTCCCCTCCATACACACATGCATCTCTGTGTGTATCATGACTCATATACTGTTCGATTTCCTGACATTCGTACATTATTCTATGTACTATATATGCACCTTTGATGAGTTGTAGTGCACCTGAGCACTGTACACAATAATTTTTATTATTAGTTCTAAGACTAATCTACTCTTTACTAATACAATATTTCAATACTAAAACTAGATTATGTTTATACATGTCTGTCTGTCTGTCTGTCTCTGTCTCTGTCCACTACAGTAAAAGGTAATTAATATTGCAGCTTATTAGCTGTGACTACTTCAGCTAATTAGCATGTGATATCTGTTCTAAGATACAACAAAAGGAAACTAATAAGCTGACATTGAAGTGGCTGCAGTTCTCTCCTCCAGGTCAACAGCTTGTCCACTTGAGGAGATTTAACAAAACTTTTATACTGGGCTTCACACTCACACACACACTCACACAAATACATTACATACACACATAGATACATACATACATACATACATACACACACACATATATATATACACACACACACATACATACATACACATACATACATACACACACATACATAACATACATTACATACACACACACACACACATTCACATATATTACACACATACACACGCATACATGCACAGACACATAGACACACACATACATTCATACACACACACATACACACATACATACATACACATACAACCTTACAGAGTTTCATCCGAGGAGAATCAGTGAGTGACTGATAAGATAATTTAACATATCTCCACAAGTTTGAAAGCCGTGAAAAGATGTGGAAAGACTTTGAACAGATGAAATAAAGTTTCTTCCAATGAGAAGAAATGTCAAGTTATAAAACTACCAGAGTGAGAAGCTTGGATGTAAGTTTATATTAGACATGTTACTTTGATCAAAGACATCGAAACACAAGTGGTTTGCTTACAAGAAATCTTATTGAAGATACAACAAAATCTATATTATAACAAATGTATTGGGCTTTTTTTTTGTCCGTCTCTCACTATCTCACAAAATCGTTCCAAAATTTTTACTTAGAATTCTTGAAATACAATTAAAAACAAACAAAAAAAAAAAGAAGTGGAGAGGAATATTCTAAAATAGCTTATTTCATATCATCTATCATCCACGCTAGCATGGGTTTAGACGGGAATTGTCCCACTCGTATAGGACTGCCTGGCAGGTTTTCTACGGCTGGATGCTCTTCCTAAAACCAATATATATATATATATATATATATATATATATACACACATGCATGAGTATATATGTATGTGTATATGTATGTATATATAAATGTAATCTGAGTTTTTCGAATATTGATAATAATATTCTATTTGTTTGCAATTATGCAAACAAGCCTCTTTTAAGCCATGTAGAATGAGCCCCTCATTCTTGCTCTTGTGTTGGCATGTAAACAGAACAGCAGACACTAATGTTTCTGGGTGATTACCCTTCATCAGTGCAGTTCACTGTTCACCTGCCAACTGTCAGAGCTAGTGAAAATATATATTTTCTAAAATGTACAGTGACTGATCTGTGTATATATATATATATACATATACACATATGTTCTGTCCTACACCATCTTGATGGTGTAGGACAGAACAAAGGAGAGACACAAAATAAAAACCCAGTCACTGAGGAGGTTACAGAATGTGTGACAAAAGAGCTTTGACAATATATAAACAACAACCTGGTTATCGAACCAACCAACCAGCTAACTGGAAATTTATCATAAATTGGAGTGAAAACCAACAGGTGTGTGTGTGTGTGTGTGTGTGTGTGTTTTTATTGGCAGTATGACCCTCCCACCGTATATATATATATATATATGTACCTCACTACAGCCATATCTGACCACTATATATAGTGCTGGACTTTACTGTCTAAAACCTAGTTTTAAAACAGTCAGTCTTTTCACCTCACTACCATCTTTGCCCACTATATATAATGCTGGGCTTTACTGTCTAAAACCTAGTTTTAAAACAGTCAGTTTTTTTCACCTCACTACAATCTCTGGCCACTAAATCCACGTGTTAATGGACATTATTTTAATACATATTAACTATGAAATAACAAAAATAGTAAATAGACAAATAAAAACAAAACCTAATTTTTGTTTTCTCGATATGTCATTAGATAGAAGTGTAACAAGTAACAATTGAAACAGATTCCTGTGAAGAAGGAACAATAAAAACATACATCATCATAGCCTAGCTTTCGTTATCAATCATCATCATTGTCTTAATCATCATCATAGCCTAGCTTTCGTTATCAATCATCATCATTGTCTTAATCATCATCATAGCCTAGCTTTCGTTATCAATCATCATCATTGCCTTAATCATCATCGTAGCCTAGCTTTCGTTGTCAATCATCATCATTGCCTTAATCATCATCATAGCCTAGCTTTCGTTATCAATCATCATCATTGTCTTAATCATCATCATAGCCTAGCTTTCGTTATCAATCATCATCATTGTCTTAATCATCATCATAGCCTAGCTTTCGTTATCAATCATCATCATTGTCTTAATCATCATCATAGCCTAGCTTTCGTTATCAATCATCATCATTGTCTTAATCATCATCATAGCCTAGCTTTCGTTATCAATCATCATCATTGCCTTAATCATCTCCCTCATTAGATGATTACTCTAATGAGATATTTCAGAAGTAGGATGGACTTTTTCTACACTAATCAATAATAGGTTTTTCAGTATTGCGTACACTGAACATGGAATTGTTGTTTGTGAATGAAAGAGACAATCATTCGGTCATTAGCATTATCATCATCATCATCATTAGCTTCATCATTATCACCCACACTACCACTATCATCACCACCACCATCATCATCACTACAACCATCATCATCATCATCAGCAGCAGCACCACTTCCACCATCATCATTACCACAACCACCATCAGCACTGCCACCACCACCACCACCATTGCTACCACCACAACCAACATCATCATCATCATCACCACCACCCCCACTACCACGCCCACCACCACCCCCACCACCAGCAGCACTGCCACCACCACCTCCACCATCATCAGCACCACCACCACCACCACTACCACCACCACCATCATCATTAGTAGTATTTTAAGGGTGACTAAGTTTAGTTTAGTATTCCTATACAATCACCTCAGTACAACAGAATAGCAGTTATCTAGTTGTTCGGTGATTTTTATATAAATATTTCCTTATTAAAAGAAATAGAATTATATAGTATTTCAAAAAAATACCATTCCTAGGGCTGTAGACAGCAAAGGACACATTGCTTTCAATAGCAAGATAAATTTCTTAATAAGTAATAAAAATAGGAAGTGTTATTTCTGAGAGCAGGCGCAAGTAAAAACTTTAAAACACGACACCAAAGTTGAGTCATTATACTAATAACTATATGAAAATAAAACACAAGAACTTTGTCTAGGAAGTTGCAAGAAAGACTGAAAGATATTTACATAGATTTTTTTCCCCTTCCAAACACTTTAAAATAAACAGATTTGTAATATATAACCAGGAGTGTTTGGAACATAACTATAATAATTGTTTCTACTTTAGGCACAAGGCCAGTAATTACCCAGTGCATTACTGGTACTTTATTTTATCGACCCCGTAAGGATGAAAGGCAAAGTCAACCTCGGCGGGATTTGAACTCAGATCGTCGTAAAGGGACGTAACTATGCTGGAAAGCATGGCGTCCGACCCTCTACCGATACTGCCAATCCACCGCCCTATACCTAACTTAACAAAGGTTCTTACATAAAATTATGTTGGAAGGTTCTTAGATAAATATAAATACTTTAAAATAAAGCTTTTGTATCATATAACCAGGAAGTTTGGGAAATAACTTAACAAAGGTTCTTACATAAAATTATGTTGGAAGGTTCTTAGATAAATATAAATACTTTAAAATAAAAGAGACCCCCCCCTTCAATTTTAACGACCTATGTAAAAGAAGTTGATAGAATGAGGGGGGGGGGTATTTTAGATCAGACAAAATACAGTGTAGTGGTGGTAGTAGTGGTGGTGAGTGGCATTGGTAGTGTTGTTGTTGTTGGTCGTGGTGATGGTAGTAGTAGTGGTGGTAGTGGTGGTGGTAGTGTTGGTGGTGGTGGTAGTGTTGGTGGTGGTGGTAGTGTTGGTGTTGGTGGTAGTGGTGGTGGTGGTGTTGGTGGTAGTGTTGGTGGTAGTGGTGGTGATAGTGTTGGTGGTAGTGGTAGTGTTAGTGGTGGTGGTAGTGTTGGTGGTGGTGGTAGTGTTGGTGGTAGTGTTGTTGTTGTTGGATGCCCTTCCTAACACTATCATCATCATCATCATTTAACGTCCATCTTCCATGCCAGTATGGGTTGGACGAGTTTGTCCCACTTGTGGTAAGATTGGTCGGGCAACCGTGTCTAACTCGTACAGAACTATTATATATATATATATACATATATATATATATACATATATGTGTGTGTGCAAAAAGTAAACAGAAATAACAAAGTACACAACACAGTACAATGAAGAAATAAATTAGTTTAATGCTTGATATGATAGGAAAAGAGTTTCAGACACTAGTCCTTCATCAGAAGATAGAATGAGAAATAAAGGATGAAATAGAAAGATATTGTGAAGAGGAAGAAATGGAAAACTTTTTTTTTTAGAAAAAAATCTGTGTATTCAGTCGGCCATTTTAGAGAATATATACAGTCATAACTGTGTTTCATCAGAATAACATGGTCGGCTGGAAGAAAAAAGGGTTTATTTACAGTATTAACAATTGTTAATATATATACATATCATCATCATCATCATCATTTTACGTCCGCTTTTCCCTGCTTGCAAGGGTGGGATACATATATACATATATATACATATGGTATATACATATATATATATAACGAAGGAAATGTGATAAGGAACCAGATGGACCATAACGCACCAAAGTACTCAATACTTAGGGTAGTAGAGTGGGTAATAGGAACGAGTAGGACCCCGATGGCTGAGCTCAAGCCGTTTCGACGGCTAATTCTTGACTCAGTCCAGAATTAGCCGTCGAAACGGCTTGAGCTCAGCCGTCGGGGTCCTACTCGTTCCTATATATATATATATATATATATATATATACATATATATATATATATACACATATATATATATATATGTATGTATAGATATATATATGAAAGTGGGCATAATCTGATGATGATATATGCACACACACACATATATATATATATATATACATATGCTCATGTGTTTTTTTTGTATATATATCTGCACACATTCACCTGTACCTAAACAAATTCATCTTACTACAGTTAAGTATGTAATGTATAATAATGTATATGCTGCATTATTGTTTTTTTAGGGTGCATGTTCACATGCATGCATGTGAATAGGTGCAAGTTGAGTGTGCATGAAAAAGTGCATCTACATGCACAAGTCTGTTCGTGTGTGTGTGTATACATTACATTAAGCTAAGTAGTTTTGCAGGAGAGTTCTAAGTTTAAGGAAACATCAGTGGTAACTGTACAGTGAAATTCTTCCTCATTGCATTACAGGAAACATGTTGCTGTTTAGTTTAGTAAATCACTTGAAATTGCTTGGTTAAAGCAATACTAACAATACAAAGTTTGGGCTTTTAGGCAGCGCAGAAGTTTAAGAACGCCCCCCCCCCTCCTCCTTCTCCCAAACCAAGACAAATATACAATAAGACTGATTGCTGTTGAAGAGGAGGAGGGTATCTTTCTTTCTCTTCCTCCTACACTATCTTATCCTCCGCCATCTGTTTTCATTAATTATAACCAAAGTAGAGGAATGTTCTCAACTGTACTAGAAATGCTTTCTAACCAAAACAGACAGCTAGCTAAGCTTTCTTTCTTTCTGCTATTTTTATTTTGCTCTTCCTTCATCCATAAAGAGAAAGCTGTTGAAAGTGTATTTCCTATTGCACAGTTGCTGTGATAATGGCTTCCCCAACATTCATGACACTTCAAAGTTAAATCTAAACTTGAACACTTCATAGTTTTCCAAAGACATTGTGAGAGTAAATGAAAATATTTCCAACTAGAAACTGAACCTAGATTGGAGAACTTGAGTCACTGAATTTACTCA
>OZ024754.1:41384194-41404194 GCA_964016885.1 Eledone cirrhosa
GTAACACTAGTCTGTTGTTGTTGTTGTAGTAGTAGTAGTAACAATAGTTTGTTGTTGTTGTAGTAGTAACAATAGTTTGTTGTTGTTGTAGTAGTAACAATAGTTTGTTGTTGTTGTAGTAGTAACAATAGTTTGTTGTAGTAGTAGTAACAATAGTTTGTAGTTGTTGTCACAATATCTACAACAACAACAAAACAACCATAAGAAAAATAACAGGAACAACAACTACCACAACAACCACAACAAGAACCACAACAACTACCACAATAACAACCACCACCACCACCACTACCACCACAACAACAACAACAACAACAGTAGCTAGTGATTGTAAAACATCATTTTCAATAAAATGTATCATCTAGTGACTACTCCAAACTATATTGTTTCAATTAAATAACAAATTACTCGTTAAGTTAATTAAACTTTCAAATAAACAACGTATAATAATGTTGCTTGTGTTGAAAATGAAATTTGATTTTAGTTTAACATTATTTGAAATTGTTAACATTGAAATAGAATATTAGTGTATATAGTACCTCTTACTACTGGTACATAGCACACCTCACCTCTTACAGTATGTACTGCACACCACACCTCTTACTACTGGTACATAGCACACCTCACCTCTTACACTATGTACTGCACACCACACCTCTGACTACTGGTACAGAGGGGAAAGTTTAAAAAACAATCTCTCTCTCTCTCTATCTTTATATATATATATATATATATATATAAGTACATATATGCACACACACATATATAATATATATATATACACACACATCATCATCATCATTTTACGTCTGCTTTTCCCTGCTTGCAAGCGTGGGGTGGGGTGGGTCTTATTCAGCACAGCATCTCTCCACTCGTCACGGTCCTTCGTCATCTCCACCGTAAGCTTCAGCAATCTGAGGTCTGTTCTCACCACCTCCATCCATGTTTTTTGTGGTCTACCTCTACCACGTCTTCCTTCAACTGGCATTTCCTGGCACTTCTTTACCCATCAGTCATCCTCCATGCGCATCACATGTCCATACCATCTCAGTCTCCTCTCCCATACACTACATTCTATCCCTCTCAGACACAGTTTCTCTCTCAACACATCCACGCTGGGTCGTTCACGCACATTGACATTGCACATCCAACGGAGCATGCTTGCCTCATTTCTCTCCAGCCATCGCATATCCTCTGCAGTTGCTGCCCATGTCTCACTACCATGAAGCATCGCACTCCTCACACAGGCATCATATAACCGGCCTTTCGTACGCAGGGAGAAACCCTTCTTCGTCAGCAGAGGAAGCAGCTCCCTAAACTTCTTCCAACCTGTCCTTATTCATACACACACACACATATATATGTATATATATATACACACACACACACATAATATATATATATATACACACACACACATATATAATATATATACAGACACACACATTATATACATATGTATATTATATATATATAATATCCTTTTCTAAAACAGTCTGCATATGTGTGTGTGTGTGTATATATATATATATGTGTGTGTGTGTGTATATATATATATATATATATATATATATATATATATATATATATATATATATATGTATATATGTGTGTGTGTGTGTGTGTGTGTGTGTGTGTGTGTGTGTGTGTGTGTGCGCATGTAGGTGTGGTTGTGTGGGTGTGTTGCTGTGCATATGGTGTCTGTGATTGAGTGTAAGTTATCACACTTCTCGACAAAATTTTGATTTATTAGCTTTTAGTAATTCATGAATAAACAGCTACGAGAAGTTATTTGCAGCCTGAATAGTCAATGTAATAATGGTTGGCTCAATTTCCATATTGAACTCTCTCATCACCCTTCTATACCAAAACAAACTCTGCTTTACCAACCAGAAATATTTATACAAATGCTAAGGCACTTGGCTTAGAGGTTACAGTGTTTAGTTCATGGTAGTAAGGTCATGTTTGATTCCTGATGGCGCGTTGTGTTCTTAAGCAAGGGACTACATGTCATGTTGAGCAAGGGACTACATTTCACTTTGTGTTCTTAAGCAAGGGACTACATTTCATCACGTTGAGCAAGGGACTATATTTCATCACATTGAGCAAAGGACTATATTTAACATTGAGCCGGGAACTATATTTCACTTTGAGCAAGGGACTATGTTTCACTTTGAGCAGAGAACTACATTTCACATTGATCAAGGGACTATATTTCACATTGATCAAGGGGCTATATTTCACATTGATCAAGGGGCTATATTTCACATTGATCAAGGGGCTATATTTCATGTTGACTAAGGGACTATATTTCACGTGGCTCTGGTTTACTCCAATGGAGAAGTTGTATCTGTAATTTATAAGCTCTGTTATGTCACCCAATTTGTCATGCTGAATCTCCCTGAGAACTATGTTAAAGTGAATGTATGTGTGTGGAATGCTCAGCCACTTTTATGTTCATTTCATTTCATGGTTGTTCCATTGTTTGAATAACTGAGACACCCTTGGTGGGAATCAATGCAAGTCCTACACATAGGTAAACAAGTTGAAACTTGGGTCTAGAACAGAGAACCTTTCAATGTGAATGGTCAGTCAATTACATATATATATTGGTGTTAGGAAGGGCATCCAGCTGTAGAAAACCCGCCAGACAGTCCACGCTGTAATGTGGCCGTGTAGGCAACACGGTAAAAACCTCCCAGCCCCACACTGTAAATGTGGTTGGTGTTAGGAAGGGCATCCAACTGTAGAAAACCCGCCAGACAGTCCTATGCGAGCAAGACAACCACTCTTGCCTCAAGTGGGAAAACCCCCGTCCAAACCCATGCAAGCGTGGAACACGGACGCTAAACCTGATGATGATGATGATGATGATATATATATACATATATATCATCACCATTTAATGTCCATTTTTAATGTCCACACTAGCATGGGTTATAAATATATATATAAGGAAAAGAAGTTGTAAATGCAACTGGAGTCTTTTAAGAATATTTATTTACTTTATTGGTTTCACAGTTCTTATGCTTTTCAAAAGTAAAATTGAGATCGAGGGTTTGTGTTTCTGTTGTGGTTTGTAGAGAGAGAGAGAGAGAGAGAGAGAGAGAGAGAGAGAGGATAGGTGAATAGGTAGATAGACAGAATCAAGTGATGTTGGACAACATATTTTTCAAGGACCCTCTATAGTCTGAGTTCAAATATTGCCAAAAGTCGACTTTGCTTTTATCCGTGTCTTATACTGAGGCTGATATAATTTACTATAACCTTAAAATCAGTGCTCCAGCATGGCAACAGTTCAGTGACTGGAACCAATATAAGAAAAATATATTGATAATAATAGAATTCAAATTCGGAAAGTTGTTTGATCTCATCAATGGAGGAGAAGGAGGTTTTAGAATAATGGTTAAGAATCCTGCTACATACTGATGAATTTTATCTTGGCCACTAAATGTAAATTCAAAAGGAATAAATAAATGGTAAAGCCATAGATAATGGCGCCTGTTTAGTTGCTCTTGAAATTTCAAGCCATTAAAAAAAAAAAGGGTTTTGTTAAGAATATTTTCTGAACGCTATTGGAGTTTCGAGAAAGTTAATGGCCCATAATATAGCTAACAGGCAAATCTGATTATCACAGTTGAATGAAGAATTTCCTTCTAATGGCCAGAAAAAGAACCTTAATGTTTTTCCAAATCACTGAAAGTGAAAAATCTTTGATGCCAAGGAACTATTGTATTGATTAATTATCTCTCCATGCCTGATAAGACTTTAATTATTCTTTAATTTCAACACCATTGCTATTCCTTAGACTTTTGATAAAATGCAAATCACAAATTTGTCATTTAACTATTAGAACTTTTCGAAAAAGGTTTTATATGACACACGATGACTGCTTTCTCAGAATTAAATATAATTGAAAAATTAGACATTTTAAATATTCATTTAAAATTGGACATCTTAAATATTCATTTATATCTTCCATTAGCTTATTTTCAAATTGTTCCTATTTCTAGTGGTGTGTGGAGGTGTGTGTGGTGGAGGTGTGTGTGTGAGTGTCTGTGTGTGTGAGTGTCTGTGTGTGAGTATCTATGTGTGTGTGGAGGTGTGTGGAGGTGTGTGTGTGAATGTCTGTGTGTGTGTGGAGGTGTGTGTGTAGATGTGTTTCAGTGTTTGTGTCTGTGTTTGTGTCTGTGTGTGTGTGTGTGGATCTGTTTGTGTCTGTGCGTGTGTGTGGATGTGTTTGTGTCTGTGCGTGTGTGTGGATGTGTTTGTGTCTGTGCGTGTGTGTGGATGTGTCTGTGTCTGTGTCTGTGTGTGTCTGTGTCTGTGTCTGTGTGTGTGTCTGTGTGTGTGTCTGTGTGTGGATGTGTCTGTGTGTGTGTCTGTGTGTGGATGTGTTTGTGTCTGTGTCTGTGTGGATGTGTTTGTGTGTGTGTTTGTGTGTGGATGTGTTTGTGTCTGTGCGTGTGTGTGGATGTGTTTGTGTGTATGTGTGTCTGTGTCTGTGTGTGTGTCTGTGTGTGGATGTGTTTGTGTCTGTGTGGATGTGTTTGTGTGTGTGTGTGGATGTGTTTGAGTGTCTGTGTGTGTGGATGTGTTTGAGTGTGTGTGTGTGTGGATGTGTTTGAGTGTGTGTGTGTGTGGATGTGTTTGTGTCTCTGTGTATGTATGTAAGTATTATCTATGTATGGGTGTGAGTGTGTGTGTATATGTGTGTATATATGTGTGTCTGTGTATGTAAGTATTATGTATGTATGAGTGTGTATGTGTGCATGTATATGTGTGTATGTGTGTGTGTATGTAAGTATTATGTATGTATGTATGAGTCTGTGTATATGTGTGTGTATGTGTGTGTGTATGTAAGTATTATGTATGAGTATGCATGTATGTGTGTGTGTGTGTGTGTATATGTGTGTGTTTGGAGGGGTGTTCTTTACTTCTTCATAGTTGGAAATAAAAAGATTTGTCCTTATCGAAAGCAAGACTCTTCTTTCCGGTTTGTTCTAATTGAAGTTTGAAAAATGATTTCAGTAGAAAAGGACAGAAAGTATTTCATGTCCAGCTATAATAATATTCAATCAACACTGAGAAGCTGGGAAAGAAGTGAAAAAAAAAGCTTAAACTACACGAGATATAAGGAAGGAGCTGTTTTCGTTAGTGCATCAGAGAGAAAACCCGAGTAAGAAAATCTTTGTTTACAACTATTAGTTTTAAATAAGATATTTTATATTTTAAATAAGATATTTTATATTTTATATTTTAAAAGCATTAATTTACCTCTAATATAATAAAAACAAAATGTGTAAAAATGTGTAAAAACATTGGAAAAGTGAAAGCAATTTACCAATAAACTGCCAGTATGGAGGGAGTGGAGAATCTGTGAAATATATCAATCTAAACTGTTTTAGAATAATATGCTGTTTTCTTAAGCAGCAGACAGTGTCTGAGATGATTTTAACATGATAGATTTATTATTGTTTAGCATGGCCTAGTGGTAAGGGTGTTGACTTCTGATCATAATGCTGTGGGTTTGATTCCTGGAATGGGTTGCATGTTGTGTTCTTCATTTCACGTTGATCTAGTATACTCAGCTGAAAATGAGTATCAAAAATATCTGGGAGTTTAACCTTATGAAGGACTGGCACCCTGTCCAGGGAGGAGACTTGCACTCTCAGTCGCTTAATGCCATGAAACCGGGATAAACACCAGCCTAAGAAGCCTTCTGGCTTAAGACAGGCTTTAGACTTTAAACCCAGGTCAGCCAGCGCTACGCAGAACCTATGGTCAAAGATATTCTAGCCAAAGCTATCCCATACTTTTTTCTTGGGCATCGCATGTCTAAGATTATATTATCCAATGTGTTCTTCCCTCTTGAAGCTAGTAGAGGCTGCTATTTCTAGCAATTCAATCAATCACACTGAGTGTGGCAGATTATTAAACATTTGTTCAGGAGTTCAAATCATCCAACAGTCAATATAGTTTATCTCACGAGAAGACCTTACTTTGTCTGTAATGATTGTATTGTTTAGTTCAACAAGGTACCTCTACTAAAAATAATAGCTAAACCTCACTCTACTTTCTTATGAGAAGAAGAACACAATAGGTAATGTCGTGTCATACACTATACCTGAAATGAAAGAGAGTAGACATAGCTAAGATACCTTTAATTATAACAATACTTGATCAAAGACATTCAAAGCTGTCTTGGAGCTAAACAACATTTCCTGTGGAGAATGTCTCTGGTTAATTGGTATATGTTTGTTTGCTGTATCGAGGTATGTATATACATACATGTATACATGCATGCATGTATATATACATATATATATATAGATATATAGATATATATATATATAAATGTAATCTGAGTTTTTCGAATATTAATAATTGTTTCTACTTTTGGCACAAGGCCAGCAACTACCCAGTGTATTACTGGTACTTTATTTTATCGACCCCCGTAAGGATGAAAGGCAAAGTTAACCTCGACGGGATTTGAACTCAGACCGTAAAGGGACTTAACTATGCTAGAAAGCATGGCGTCCAGCCCTCTACCGATACTGCCAATTCACCGCCATTAATAATAATATTCCATTCGTTTGCAATTATGCAAACAGTCCCTTTCAAGCCATGTCAGTAGAATGAACCCCTCATTCTTGCTCTTGTGTTGGCATGTAAACAGAACTGTAGACACTAATGTTTCTGGGTGATTACCCTTCATCAGTGTATATATATATACATCTATATATACATGCACGGATATATACACGTATATAAGCATTCATGTCTATGTACTGTAAATACACAGTCGCTACCACAATAATATATGTCTGGACAATGTGGGAGAACATTGTCTTAGCAACCTTAGAAAGTAAAAAGATTAAATTTGCTTCCAAACACAACTTGGAATACATAAATAAGCAGCACTGCAGTGAGTCAAAGTAGAATATATAGCCATCTTGTATTCCCTGAACCACTTTCATCATTCAAGTGCTAGTATTGATTCCCTGTAAGGGTGGCCCTAGAATTATATGAAATAGGTTGGAATGGGAGAGAAAGAAATCTGTGATATTCCTGGTTTCCCCAAGAGCCTCAGCTACTAACCCAAGTGATTCAGATAATTCTAAAATTAGATTCAATATACTCCAAACTTATCTCTACGCTATCGTGTTCAGCTAAACAATTTAATATTTGAAAATAATCAAATAAAATTAATTTCTTTAAAAATAAATAATTATATACATTATCTCGCTTAAATTCATCATATTCTATCTGTAAGATAGAAAGATAGTAAACAATTTTAGAAAACTTCTTTCTAAGCTCATTACTTTAACTAAATATTTTATTTTCATCAGGATTATATCTTCTGTTCAACTAATATGGACTTTATTTGTCTACAGTAGTTTTAGGTAAACATGTTTTGCTTTCTGAGAAGGAAATTCAACAGTTATTTCCTCCCTCACATTCATAGAGAGTTATTTTGATACTTGACTCAAATAAATCTCTATTTTGGATACTATTGATTATATTCTATTATAATCCCCATCAAGAATACGGCTCAAGGTTTTAACATTCACCAGTTGATGCTGCACACAACAGAATGCTCTTCTAAAAGATTTCTTCCCTTCTAGTTGAAAAATGAACAAAGGTCACCGAGTACACTTTAAAGTAGAAGGTCATTGGGTACAGTGGAAAGGTTATTCAGTACAGTTGAAAGGTCATTGAGTACAGTGGAAGGTAGGTCATTGGGTACAGTGGAAAGTAGAAGAAAGGTCATGGGTACAGTGGAAAGTAGATGGCAGCTCAACTCAATAATCTGTGTTGTAGTAAGTGTTTATATATATTTCCTTGTTTGTAGAGTCAAATACGGGTTCTGATTTAGGCAGAAGGTCAACAATTCTGGGGTAGGAGAAAGTCAATTAAATCGACCCAAGTGCATTACTGGTACTTTATTTTATTGACCCCCATAAGGATGACAGGCAAAGTTGACTTTGGTGGGATTTGAACTCAGAACATTAAGAGCCATAATTATATGCCATAAAGCATGTCTGACGATCTACCGATTCTACTGCCAATCCATCACATCTTGGTTGTAGAATCAAATATGTGTAGGAATATAAATGACAATAAGAAATGGGAGACATCAAAGAGTGTATTTAAATTGGTAGAAATTCTGTTGAAGTTAGACCAAGTCTAATGTATAACTAAATAGTGACAAATATTACAGACTTACTCAGAGCTACTAAATGAAAATCTCAAGTAGAGAATGGACTAACAGGGACTTTGTCTCTATTTGAATTGCCCCAAGGGTCATTAGAACACCAAATAGAATGCATTACAGTATTTGTTTTGGCTTTCTGAGTTCAAACCCCACTGAAGTGAACTTTGCTTTTCATCCATTCAAGGTTGATAAAGAGAAAAGTACCAGTGATATATTGAAGTCTTCCTCTATATATTTTTCTCACTTCCTCTCTCTCTCTCTCCTTCCTGTAAGAAATCAGCCATGTTCAGACCTGGAAACAAATGAGATAGGTCCTGCCAAGTTTTAAAATGCCCAAGACATGCTGTATGATTCCATTAGAAGTTATGGATCTAAACATACAAATTGCTCCAAATATTTGTTAAGAGACAACTAGCCTGTGATGGGCTTAAAACAACATAATGTGACAATGGTGACAATGATGATGCTGTGTTGTTTAACCTAAAAATGGCTGAAATATTTGTCTCTGGCTAAAACAACATCCATGACAAAACAGCAAAACTAAACTTGCCTGCATAAGGTTATTGCTACACATACTTGATTAAAACATTAACCCTTTCACGACTGTATTTCCAATGAATTATTTTAATCAATTAATGGAGAATTTTGAGGGATTTACTGAAATTGTAAATTATTTCATTACTAAGATAGTAACTTAACCCTTTAGCATTTACATTATTCTATATTTACTATTGTTATTTTCACAGTAAAGACTTTATCTTACATAATTAATTATCTCACATACTATCGAATCTATGAGGTTTTGATGTTATTTATTTTGAGAACAATACCTTAACATCAGTATGAACAGCTAGTTACAGCCAGTTTGAACAGAAAGAGGTGAGAGAATTCTGGCCGGATATGACCGGTTTAAATGCTAAAGGGTTAATGTAAGGTTCTTATATAAAATTATGTATGGCGTTAGGAAGGGCATCCGGCCGTAGAAAACCAGCCAGAAACAGTTCTGTATGAGCGAGACACGGTCACCCGACCAATCTTGCCTCAAGTGGGACAAACCCGTCTAACCCATTCTAGCATGGAAGATGGACATTAAACAATGATGATTATGATGATGATGATGATATAAGATAATGGGTGAATCAGTAGCAGAAATGGGGGTGAGGTTATAATTCAGAGACAGATTAGTTTTTAGTGTTGCTTCATCAGAATTCGTCTGATGTTGTTCCAGTAATGTTAGACAACTCTATTTACCTCCCCAAATAAAGTCTTTATATCTAACACACATGTAACATATAAACCAATTTTCTAAGGTGCTGTTATGGTTGCTTTTCTTTGTTGTTGTTGTTTTTGTGTTAATTTTTTTCATGTTATTTTTTTACACACAAATTCTATATCTCTTTCATGGCGCCTGCTTTAAAAGGAATCTGTGTCTTCTGAATTACTCATCCTTTTTTTTTTTTTTTTACCGAATGCCCTTTGCTCTTTGATGGCGGCATCAATCAACTTTATTGTTTGATTGGCTTTGTCATCTTCTTTCACACTATAGTTATTTAGAACACATTCCATCTATTCTGATAACTTTCTAATTCTTGCATTCATTTATTTAGTTTTTAAAGTTTAAGCAATGAATATGCCAGAAGCATCTTGATGCAGGCTGACCTTTGGAGTCTTACAACTCTAAGCTCTTCCTTTTGACAACAACAATAACAACTGGAACCCATATTACTGGCAAATGAAGAAGAAGGAGGAGAAGAAGAAGGCAAAGAAGAAGAAGGAGAAGAAGAAGAAGGCAAGGAAGAAGAAAAAGAAGAAAAAGAAAAAGAAAGAGAAAAAGAAGAAGAAGAAGCAGCTGCTGCTGCTGCTAGAAAAATCTCCGTCAATAGAAACAACATCAATAGTATTGTACCTAGTGGGTGTTTTGTTGGAAATGTTCAGCTATGTCATTCATTGAAACGAAGCTATGTCAATGTATTAATAAACTGGGTCCTCACAAGCCAAACAACTGTCCCGACATGCAGAGGTTGGTCCCACACAAATAACTGCTGAAAATGGTTTCCTTTATTTATTTATTTGGGAGGGTTTCATGTAAAATACTCATTGATTCTCTCATATTGCCAGTCTAATAATAATAGTAATAATTGTTTCTACTTTTGGCACAAGGCCAGCAATTACCCCAGTGTATTACTGGTACTTTATTTTATCGACCCCGTAAGGATGAAAGGCAAAGTTTACCTCGGCGGGATTTGAATTCAGAACATAAAGAGACAATAGAACTGGTATATAGGGTGGTGGTGTGGTAGAACAGGTATATAGGGTGGTGGGGTGGTAGAATTGGTATATAGGGTGGTAGAAATGGTATATAGGGTGGTGGGGTGGTAGAACTGGTATATAGGGTGGTGGTGTGGTAGAACAGGTATATAGGGTGGTGGGGTGGTAGAACTGGTATATAGGGTGGTAGAAATGGTATATAGGGTGGTGGGGTGGTAGAACTGGTATATAGGGTGGTGGTGTGGTAGAACAGGTATATAGGGTGGTGGGGTGGTAGAACTGGTATATAGGGTGGTGGGGTGGTAGAACTGGTATATAGGGTGGTGGGGTGGTAGAACTGGTATATAGGGTGGTGGGGTGGTAGAACTGGTATATAGGGTGGTGGGGTGGTAGAACTGGTATATAGGGTGGTAGAAATGGTATATAGGGTGGTGGGGTGGTAGAAATGGTATATAGGGTGGTAGGGTGGTATATATATACAGAGAGTTAACCATGGAGCTCTGATGAAAGGTGAAGTGACACCACAGTTGGTGTACACTACCATCATATCAATATTGTCGTCATAACACATACACACACATCCTACCATACACACATCCTACCATACACACATACACACACATCCTACCATACACACATTCACACACATCCTACCATACACACATACACACACATCCTACCATACACACATACACACATCCTACCATACACACATACACACACATCCTACCATACACACACATCCTACCATACACACATACACACACATCCTACCATACACACATACACATCCTACCATACACACATTCACACACATCCTACCATACACACATACACACACATCCTACCATACACACACATCCTACCATACACACATACACACACATCCTACCATACACACATACACACACATCCTACCATACACACATACACACACATCCTACCATACACACACACACACATCCTACCATACACACATCCTACCATATACACATCCTACCATACACACATTCACACACATCCTACCATACACACACATCCTACCATACACACATACACACACATCCTACCATACACATACATCCTACCATACACACATACACACACATCCTACCATACACACATACACACACATCCTACCATACACATACATCCTACCATACACACATACATCTACTCTACCATTCACTTGCACACACACAATCATCTCATCACACACACACCTTAACATTCACTCGTACACACACACACACACATCCTATCATTAACTTCCACATACACACACATACACACGCTATCATCACACATACACACACACAATCACACATACACACACACAATCACACACAATCACACATACACACACTTATCACACACAATCACACACACAATTACAAACACACACACTAAAAGTGAACCCCATTAAAAAAAGTGGGGAGGAGAAGATAAAATAAAAAGTAGAACTGGGGTAGAGATATATTTTGACAGAGAAGGAAAAAGATGTCTTTCTTGTTAGAGTGAAATGATGGAGAGTCTATAAGAAATAATTCAATGGATTAAGTCTAGGTTTTATGAGAATGTTTTATAGTTTTGAAGTGAATATTTGGGGTAGGGAGAGGCAGAATATATGGCTCTTGCATAGTTGCTGTGTTGACTCATGTGAAGAGGTCAGCTGGAAGTTAGAAAAGGCCTTGGGTGGGCCTCTCAAAATCCTGCTTGTTGAGAAATATCAACTAGTGCAAAACTGAGAGAAAAGTAGATTGAAGATAATAAATACAACAGCTGATAAGTTAACCTCCCACAGTGTTAGTCAGGAGTTTGGCCCCTGTACTACCTGGCAATAACCTACAGTGTTAGTCAGGAGTTTGGCCCCTGTACTACCTGGCAATAACCTACAGTGTTAGTCAGGAGTTTAGCCCCCACCCCCGTACTACCTGACAATAACACACAGTGTTAGTCAGCAGTTTAGCCCCTGTACTACCTGACAATAACACACAGTGTTAGCCAGGAGTTTGGCCCTGAAATGTGTTCATGGAAGGGTTAAGAAGTTATGTTATCATTAACTCCTGCAATGATTTAGAAGAAAATCTCAAAAAAAACAACAGGTTTAGTAATTAAATTATTTATAGTATCTTTACAGGTGGACAGATCATTGTGAAACTTCGCAACAAATTCAAGTAAAGGCTTTAACTTTTAATGTGATGCAGTCATTGTGCTGTTTTGTATTTCTCAACAATAAAGAGAGGCGCAGTTAAACACTTTGCAGAAACAGCAAACAGAAAAGTGTAATAATCATCACTTTACTGATGGAAGGAGGGATGCAAATGAAGCAAGCTGAATTGAACTGGGAGGGTCAAAGTTGAGGAACTAGCTCAAAGAACTGAGAGTACTAACGTGATGTGAGCTGAACTGAACTGAGGGTCAAAATTGAGGAACTAGCTCAGGGGATGGGAAGGGGCAAGAGTGATGTAAGTGAAGCAAGTGGAATTGACCTGCAAATCAAAGTAGAGGAACTAGCTCAAAGAACTGAGAGCACTGATGTGATGTGAGCTGAATTAAATTGAGAGCCAAAACTGAATAACTTTCTCAAAGAATTGAGGGCATTAATGGTGAAAGTGATGTGAGCTGAATTAAGCTGAGAGTCACTTTGAGGAACTCTGAGGGAGAAACTAAATTTAACTGTCCTCCATAACAAACAAGCTTTTATCAATTTAAAAACTAAGCAAATGAGATGGAGTGGGGGTGCGGGGGAGCAACTGTATAATAAGCTGAACAAACAGCTGTGGGTTAGAGGTTATCAGACTTCATTACAGGCAGGCAACAAATGAAGAAAAATATTAATAAAATAACTAGTCAAGAGTAATGTTGTATTTGGATAAATTCCCTTTTTGAGAGAGAGGGGAGGGGAAAGAGAGAGAGAGTGGGAGAGAGAGGGGATAGAGAGGGGGGGAAGAGAGTGAGAGAGAGACGAGAGGGAGAATGATATATATATATAGAGAGAGAGAGAGAGAGAGAGAGAGAGAGAGAGAGAGAGAGAGAGAGAGAGAGAGAGAGAGAGAGAGAGAGAGAGAGAGAGAGAGAGAGAGAGAGAGAGAGAGAGAGAGAGAGAGAGAGAGAGAGAGAGAGCAGGGGTCGGGGTGGGGGAAATAAACTGTTTATCTTGGTTTTAACCAATTGAAAAAGGATATTATTATTATTATTATTATTATTATTATTATTAAAAAGTACAGTAAAAAATAGTTGAAAAGAAATATAAAAAAACTGCTTATTAGGCGACCTCCGTTTGACCTTTCAGTATTAAGGGGGGGGGGGCAGCATTTAGTGCAGATTATTGTCAATAAGATTAACTTGATCATAGCTGATTACTGTGTTTTAGACTTAATCACAAGGCCAGCAACTTTTTTTAGGTTGGGTAGGGGGACGGTGGAGGGAAAGTCGATTAAATCAACCCCAGTACATTACTGGTACTATATTTTATCGACCCCAGCAAGGATAAAAAGGCAAAGCTAACCTCGGTGGGATTTGAACTTAGACCATAAAAGATTGTAACTCTGTGGTAAAGCATGGTGTCTGACGCTCTACCGATTTTGCCAATCATAATAATAATGATAATAAAATTAGGACAATGGTGAATATGATGATGGCATGGATGATGATGATGATGAAAGACCACTCAAAGAATTAGCCCCTCCTGTCCACACACACACACACACATACTGACACATACACACACACTAACACACACACACAAACAAACAAACGCACACACACTCAAACATACACACCTCCACACACACCTCCACACACCCACGCACACACACACACACATACACACCTCCACACACACCTCAAAACACACACACAGACAAACACACACACACACACACACACACACACACACAAACACCTCCAAACACACCCACACACAAACACACACACCTCAAAACACACACGCGCACGCACACACCAACACCTCCAAACACACACGCACTAACACTAACACACACCCTTTCTTGGATTCTGTTCTCCTGAAATGTTGTCAGTTGAAAGAAATGAAGCCAACATGAAAAATGTTGCAAGATAAAAGAATGGTTGTTTCCACTGCCATAACTGCGATATGCCATTCAACCATAGAACATTCCAAGCAGTTATGTTAATGTGTCATCAAGCCACACAACTTACACAACATCAAATAATTCTCTTCTTTTTTGTGTGTGTGAAGAAGGGGTCTTTTTTTTTTTTTTTAAAAAAACCTTTTGATACCATCCTGGTCAAAACCATCTCTGCTTCTATGAAATAAAATCACCCATTTTAAAGGGTTCCTATATAAATTAAAATCCTCCAACAATTTTATATAAGAAATATATATTAAGTTAAAAGGATCGATTGACTTTTGTCAAATTGGACCAAGGAAACAATGTTTCCATTAGTCTTTCCAATTGCTAATACTATTTATCGGTCGCAACTCCAGATAGGAGCAACGTGAAATAAAGTGTCTTGCTCAAGGACATAACACATCGTCCTGTCCGGGAAATGAACTCACAACCTCACGATTGCGAATCCAATACTCTAACACTCAGCCACACGCCTTAGTAATGAAATAATTAATGTCTTAGTAATGAAATAATTAATAATTCTAGTAAATCACCCAAACATTATTCATTAATTAATTGAAATAGGCTGTATTTCATTAATTAATTGAAATAGGATGCATTTCATTAGAGATGTGGCTGTGAAAAGGTTAAAATAGTATGGAACCTCTGTTTGAAAGAAGGGAGAAATTGAAAGTTGCAGTGTTTGTGTTTTTCTAAGGGTGCTTGTGAAGTACATGAAGTTACCATGATTTGGAAATTTTAATGGTACTTTGTTTAATGGACCTTGGAAGGATGAAAAGAAGAATTGACCTCAAACAGATGAAAAGAAGAACTGACCTCGGAAGGATGAAAAGCAGAATTGACATCAAGGAAAATAACCAATGTCGCAAAGTATTTTGTTGGATGCTCTAATGATTCTGATTGGCATAAGGTCTTAAAATGGGAAAGGAAGGAATTATCTGCTAAAGCTTTTGATACCAAACTGCCTGAATCTACCTCCGGCTCTATGATACAAAGCTGTTCATTTTAAATTGCTTATATTTACCTAAAAAAACCTTCCATCAAAATTTTGTGTAAGAACCTTTGTTAAGTTATGTTCCATGTACGAACCCAATAATGAAAAAATTAGATATATTACTAAATCTCTCCAAATCTTATTTTCAAAATAAATTTAAAATCACAGGCATTAGAAATATGGAAACAAAAGGGTTAAAGTGTGTATTTTACTGACCCTAAAAGATGAACATTAAGATCAGACAGGGGTTTAACTCAGAACCTAACTAAATACCAGACAGTATTTAATCCAGTGCTAATATCTATTTTATTCCTTGACACAATAAAATGCTTTGATGGTTCTACGAGATCCTCACAAAAATATTTCTTTTTATCTTTGATTTTATTTTCACTGAAACCTCAATATAACTAAAATTAAATCTGACTATTTTATTTTATTTTAGGTGGGGTGAAGGGGCATGGACTTGTTGGAAAATCTGCAAAAACAAAATAAAACCAAGGCTATTATTGACAAGTCATGAAAACTTGAAAGCTTCTTCAACACAGTAGTGAACCTGGTTGTACAACTAAGTTATTATCTATAAAACCACAAAGTGTGTGTGACAGCTCACACCTATGCAGGTTTAGTGGCCTCCTCCAAGGTATATATCGCTGGAGGTGTCTTGGGTGATTTAATGATAGGGACCCCAGTCCCAATCATCTCATTTCTACAGCTGAGTAAACTGGAGCAACGTGAAATAAAGTGTCTTGCTCAAGGAAACAACACATCACCCGGTCTGAGAATTGAACTCACAACCTTTCGATTCCAAGCCCAATGCTCTAACCACTAAGCCATGCACCTTCACTACAGCAATAAACTACTAACTCTCTCTTTTGGTAAGAATTTCAACATCTTTTGTAAAGTAAAATTACATTCCTTCCAAGACACTGAAAACAGAATAATATCAGATTGAGATTTCCCAGAATTTTGCCATAAAGAATGATAAAACTTTAAACTTTACTGAATGTCTATAAAGATCAGACTTTGTGTAGTATTGTGTGGACATATTCAACGCTAAGCCAACCACTGCTAAGTGAAGGCGCATGGTTTAGTGGTTAGAGAATTAGGCTTGCAATCGAAAGGTTGTGAGTTCAATTCTCGGACTAGGTGATGTGTTGTTTCCTTGAGCAAGACACTTTATTTCACGTTGCTCCAGTTAACTCAGCTGTAGAAATGAGATGATAGGACTGGGATCCCTATCATTAAATTACCCAAGACACCTCCAATGAGATATACCTTGGAGGAGGCCAGCTAAACCTGCATAGGTGTGAGCTGTCACACACACACACACACACACTGCTAAGAGAATGAAGTTAGAGAAGGAACAGTCTAATGAATACTGCTTCCACCATTCTTATGAATCTAACAAACCAAACTAATATAATTACAGATACAAGACAAACAAATCTTTTTGCTCGGAGAAATGAGGTTTTTTGGGGTTTTTTTTTTTCAATGGGGTTTATTTCACCTTTTAAAGTCTTCCCTAATGAAACAACATCAAGAACAAAAGACTGCCGTGACAAAGGATTTGACTGATGTCCGAGGCAACATGAATAATATTAAAAGGAGGGGAGGGGACAAGATCCAAAACATTCATCAGAATTTTTAAACAAAAATAAAATGAAATAATACTTTAAAAAATAAACTAAAGCCCAGAATTATCTGTTCATTATAAAACTAGAGAAGTGTTAAAAAATTGAACATCAATTAAATTGACCTCTCCCAAACCAAATGTTCTTTTTTTTTGTTTTCACTTGGTAGATCAGAAGTAGGAACCAATGTCCATGGTGTTCTCAAGGTCACTCCAAGAATGAAGAGGTTAAGGTTTTGTTTGAAATATTGCAGGTTCACACCTTTTGAGAAAGAGAACATGAACGGGGAAAGGGGTTTCAGAGGGATAACATTTTGTGGAGGAAGGATCTGACACAATAAATAGAGAGAGGATTGTTGGGGGGTGTCAGTGGAGGAAGGATTTGGCACAGTGGGTGGAGAGGGGATTGTAGGGGGTGGTATGAGTGGAGGATGGATTAGGCACAGTGGGTGGAGAGGGGATTGTAGGGGGTGGTATGGGTGGAGGATGGATTAGGCACAGTGGGTGGAGGGGATTGTAGGGGGTGGTATGAGTGGAGGATGGATTAGGCACAGTGGACGGAGAGAAGAGTGAGTAGGGGGTGCCTGAGTGGGGGTGGTATGAGTGCAGCAAGTTCCAAGGAGTAATTTACTCAAATTATTTCAATTATTAATGTAACATTTCTAACATAAAAGGTTTGTATATAATTCTCTACTTTTGGCACAAGGCCAGCAATCACCCCAGTGTATTACTGGTACTTTATTTTATCGACCCTATAAGGATGAAAGGCAAAGTTAACCTCAGTGGGATTTGAACTCAGAATGGCAAGGGCCATAACTATGCGTCAAAGCTGAGTCCTCAGATATGCCTTCCAGAGGTTCCTATCAGAAACAACCATCTCCAAATGATCTGGCTAGATCCCTATGCAAGACCAACCAATCCCATGGATGTTATCCAACCACCTTGCTTCCGATCAACCTCTGGGTCTCCCTCCAGTGCCAGTTTGGTTTTGCCCATAAAATCTATCCTACGATTCTTTCTCAAGACATTCTAATCACTCATTCAAAGATATTTCTTAAGAAAAGTCAAGAAATTGACTATTTTTTTTTCTTCTTAAAATCTTTGGGGAAAAAAGTTTCAAAAAGCTGCTTTATTGGAGAAATGAAAGTCATTGTTCATTATAAACCATTCTCTACTCTTTGTCTGCTATTCCTAATTGTATTCACACATTCACAAACAATATTACATCTATTTTCTATCTTTTCAATATCATATTCCACCCACCAAAATTCTCAGTCAAGCGAAATTTCCTCATACTCTACACCACCACCACCACCACCACCACCATCATGATCACCACTGTCATCTTCACCAGAACTACCACCACAGTCACCACTACCACTACCACCACCACAGTCACCACTACCACTACCACCACCATGACCACCACCATCACCACAGTCACCACCATCATCATCACCACTATACTCATCTTCATAGCATCATCAATATCAATAACATACTTATCAACATTATCACCACCACCCCCACTACCATAACCACCAACATCACCAACACCACCACACTACCACCACCACCAACACCACCACAGTCACCACTACCATCACCAACAACACCACCACCACCACAGTCACCACTACACCACTACCATCACCACCACCATCACTACCATCACCACCACCACCACACCACCACCACACCACTACTACCACCACCATCACTACCATTACCACCACCACACCACTACCACCACCACCACCACCACCATCACTACCATTACCACCACCACACCACTACTACCACCACCATCACCAACACAGTCACCGCTACCATCACCACCACCACCACCACCATATAAATTAAATAAAGCCTATGAATACTCTACAAAGTCTAAGATAGACAAATGGAATAAGTTAAAAAGAAAGAAAGAGTTCACAGTTAATTTCATTCGGGTTTGATAATATGAATAAAATTCAAACATTGATTGTCTCTCGGAAAAAATACCTGACGACCTTTATTTCTAAATAAAAGTAGACATCATCACCGTCATCACCATTTAACATCCATTTTTCCATGCTAGCATGGGTTAGACGAGTTGCCCTGTTATGATGACCATGTTTTGCTCATACAGGACTGGTTTTGGCTTGGTTTCTACGGCTATATATATATATATATATATGTTTGTTTCTACTTTAGGCACAAGGCCAGCAATTACCCCCAGTGCATTACTGGTACTTTATTTTATCGACCCCGTAAGGATGAAAGGCAAAGTTATCCTCGGCGGGATTTGAACTCAGACTGTAAAGGGACGTAACTATGCTAGAAAACATGGCGTCCAACCCTCTACCGATCCTGCCATGTCGTACCCTTACAAGAAAGGAAAAGCAGACATGAAATGATGATGATTATATATCATCATCATTTTTTATCTGATAAACATATATATATATATAAGTTTATCCCAGGTTCAATCGGGGGTAACCACAGTAAGTAAGGTACTCAATACATAGTAGAGTATAAATATTTAAAATAGAAATGTCTTCTACAGGACTAGAACTGTTTCATTCGGGAGAAATCATCAGGAAGCCCCGAATTAAACAGTTCTAGTCCTGTAGAAGCCATTTCTATATTAAATATACATACATACATACAAGGGATGACAATTTCTTTTCTTTTACAACCTTGCCACCAGGAAGGTGGCCGGTCAAAATAAATATACTCAAAATTAAGAGAAAGAGATAACAAACATCGGGTTATATACCAACCCGCTTGGAC
>OZ024754.1:41409194-41414194 GCA_964016885.1 Eledone cirrhosa
TGATATTAATTGGTACCATGACAAAAGCATCCACGCCACCCTGTCTGGTGGTGGTGTAGTGAGATAACAGAGTTCACACAATGAAATGGTTGACATGAGGAAGGGCAGCCAACCATATAAACCATGTGGTAATGGAATGCAGGAACATGTGGGAATGGAATGCAGGAACATGTGGTAATGGAATGTAGGAACATGTGTTAATGGAATGTAGGAACATGTGGCAATGGAATGTAGGAACATGTGGTAATGGAATGTAGGAACATGACACGGTCGTCTGACTTGACTCTAGTCACAGAACATGACAACATGTCTAACTAATGTAAACATAGAAAATAGACATAAAATAGTGATGATGATGATGATGATTGTGGTGGTGGTGATGGTGGTGGTGGTGGTGATGGTGGTGATGATGATGATGGTGGTGGTGAGGATAGTGGTGGTGGTGATGATGATCATGATGACAGTGATAATGATGATGATGATGATGATATTGATCACAATGATAACAGTGATAATGATGGTGATGGTAATAATGATGATGACAATGATGACAATCATGATGATGATGATGGTCATGATGATGGTGGTGGTGATGATGGTGATGATGATAATGGTCATGATGGTGATGATGGTGGTGATGGTGATGATGATGATGGTCATGATGGTGGTGGTGATGGTGGTGATGACGATCATGATGATGGTGATGACGATGATGGTGATGATGGCGATGATGATGATGATCATCATCATCATCACCATCATCACAAATAGTTTTACTGTTTCTAACACCAGAAAACCAGAGATCAACAATAACATTAACAGAAATGTCCAATACTGATTGTTGTTTCATAATGATAATGTAGATCCTCCTATCTTCCACCACAGTTTCATTTAGCACATATCAAATATTCCTCGCTCTAATGCTTCTCCTTTAACTTTCACACTTTCACGTGACATGTCCACAACAGTAGATACAATGGCTGGATTATCAACCATTTGCTCAACACATTCACATGAAAGCAATATCTTAAAGTTCACATAGCCTGCATATCTAATAAACTAGTTTTGAATCATTTATTTACATTATCTGCTCTTATTGTGTAACACTTATTCCAACACCATAAGGTCAAATGATCACTAAACCAACAGAGACACCTAGGAACAGTTAAAAGTGTTTATTGCCTCTCTGTAACAGTAAATCTTACAACGTTGCTTCTACTAGAAACTACATATTTTGGAGCGTATCTCATACAGAATTCCTCTATCAATGAAGGATACTCACAGCTAGAACACAGACTGGACAATGAAGTCCATTGTAAGGTGACAGACATTTTGTATTTGGTGTGACTGTTACATCATCTTTGTTTAACCCTTTAGCATTTACATTACTCTATATTTACTAATGTATTTTCATGGTAAAGGCTTTATCTCACATAATATCGAATCTATGAGGTTTTGAGAACAATACCTTAGCATCAGTATGAGTGACCAGTTACAGCCGGTTTGAACAGAAAGAGGGGAGAGAATTCTGGCCGGATATGGCTGGTTTAAATGCTAAAGGGTTAATGTCCACTGTCCTTACTAATAAGGGCTGGACAAATGGTAAAGGCTTTATCTCACATAATATTGAATCTATGAGATTTTGAGAACAATACCTTAACATCAGTATGAGTGGCCAGTTACAGCTGGTTTGAACAGAAAGAGGGGAGAGAATTCTGGCCGGATATGACTGGTTTAAATGCTAAAGGGTTAATGTCCACTGCCCTTGCTAATAAGGGCTGGAAAAATGACAGACTAGCTGTAATTAACTGTGGGTGCAGGTATGGATGAATAGTTAACAACTTTACACTGCAATCATGGGGACCCAGGATTCAATCTCACTGTATAGCATTTGGGGCAAATGTCTTTATCATAGCCTTGGGTTGACCCAAGTCTTCAGTGAAACCATGTAGACAGAGACTGTGCAGAAGTCCATGGATTGTATTTATAATTTAATATTTCAGCCTTGTCACATTCTTTCAAGGTCACCTTGATTCAGTATAGGAATTACATAAAATTATACTAAAATCTGTGGAATACTCAACCACTTAAGTCATGTGTTGGATGTCCAGTTGATTGAATATAGATATTAAGCATTGTTCTGAGAAAAATCACAAAAATTCTAAGTTTAGAAATTATCAAAACATTTTTCTAGTCTGTTGCAGTAAGAGAAAAATAAAAGATAGTTTTATAGTTTTATTGGAATAGATGAAGATGAAGGATTCTGTATATTCCTGGAAGGAGTTTAACCAAATGACACCAATGTTGCATGTAACAGAAAATAAACTAATTTCTAACATACTAAATTTCATTTGTATTGATTCAATGAAAATAAAAGGTTTATTTTAAATGATCAGCTGATATTTTGCCAAAAGATTTTATCATCCATTTCCTCTGTTAACAAACATTATTTGAACAATTTAAAACAATAATTCCTAATTGGATTATATCAGTTCTCAAAATTACTAATTAATAAAATCTATCATCAAATATAAAGAATAATGAGATCCAAAGATTTCTGAAAGCAGTGGACTGCGGTATTGGTCCAATAGGTTTGTCATGAAATATGTCACCAATCATTTTAGGGGTTTTGTCATGTTTTTGTGTATGTGTGTGTGTGTGTGGGGGGGGGGGGGGTCTTGCTATAATATTTAACCTTACCATTTCTCATGACATGGGACTACTCTTTATACACCTGAGGTGTGGTGTATATCTTCATCTTGACAACATCTGAGATGTAGTGTATCCTTTATGTCTTGAAACAGTTGATAATGTTGCTACCAGTTATAACACCCCCACCCAATCTACAACCAATTGTACCAACAAATACAAAGAAAAATCCTACTTAAAACAGATTTATTTTATAAACATGAAATATTTTTCTGAATTTCTGATTAAAATAAAACTACTTTATTTCCTTATCAGAAAAAAGATTTGATCCAAAATCTTAAAATAATAGGAGAGGCATTTAATCCTGTTAGTAGTGGAAGGATTTTACACTATAACACCCCGCCCCTACTACACTATATACCCCCACCCCCCAACCATACCCCACCCACACACATGTCACATTACATTGTACTTATTAACAACATAATCCTTTTTGATGACTCATTTCGGGCTTTAATCTAAAAAACAACGACTTTTATTAAAAGTCTGATAACCTTTATAGTTTGAGTGCAAAATATGAGTGTGGTGTAGGTGGTAGTGGTACTACCATTGTTGTGGTATAGGTAATAGTGGTACTACCACTGTTGTGGTAGTATCACTGTTGTGGTACTGTAACTGTGGTATAGGTAATAGTGGTACTACGATTGGTGTGGTATAGGTGATAGTGGTACTACCACTGTTGTGGTATAGGTGATAGTGGTACTACCACTGTTGTGGTATATGTGATAGTGGTACTACCACTGTTGTGGTATATGTGATAGTGGTACTACCACTGCTGTAGTATAGGTAATAGTGCTACTATGATATAACACTTGATATAACACAGGTTGATACAACACAGGTTGATACAACACTGTTGATACAACACTGGTTGAAACAACACTGTTGATACAACACTGTTGATACAACACTGTTGATACAACACTGTTGATACAACACTGTTGATACAACACTGTTGATACAACACTGGTTGATACAACACTGTTGATACAACACTGGTTGATACAACACTGGTTGATACAACACTGGTTGATACAACACTGTTGATACAACACTGGTTGATACAACACTGGTTGATACAACACTGGTTGATACAACACTGTTGATACAACACTGTTGATACAACACTGGTTGAAACAACACTGGTTGAAACAACACTGTTGATACAACACTGTTGATACAACACTGTTGATACAACACTGTTGATACAACACTGTTGATACAACACTGTTGATACAACACTGGTTGAAACAACACTGTTGATACAACACTGGTTGATACAACACTGGTTGATACAACACTGGTTGATACAACACTTGATACAACACTGTTGATACAACACTGGTTGAAACAACACTGTTGATACAACACTGTTGATACAACACTGGTTGATACAACACTGTTGATACAACACTGTTGATACAACACTTGATACAATACTGGTTGATACAACACTGTTGATACAACACTGTTGATACAACACTTGATACAACACTGGTTGATACAACACTGTTGATACAACACTTGATACAACACTGTTGATACAACACTGTTGATACAACACTTAATACAATACTGGTTGATACAACACTGTTGATACAACACTGTTGATACAACACTTGATACAACACTGGTTGATACAACACAGGTTGATACAACACTGGTTGATACAACACTGGTTGATACAACACTGTTGATACAACACTGGTTGATACAACACTGGTTGATATAACACTGGTTGATATAACACTGGTTGATACAACACTGGTTGATACAACACTGTTGATACAACACTGTTGAAACAACACTGTTGATACAACACTGTTGATACAACACTTAATACAATACTGGTTGATACAACACTGTTGATACAACACTGTTAATACAACACTTGATATAACACCGCTGATACAACACTGGTTGATACAACACTGTTGATACAACACTGGTTGATACAACACGGGTTGATACAACACTGGTTGATACAACACTGTTGATACAACACTGGTTGATACAACACTTGATATAACACTGGTTGATATAACACTGGTTGATACAACACTGGTTGATACAACACTGGTTGATACAACACTGTTGATACAACACTGTTGATACAACACTGGTTGATACAACACTGGTTGATACAACACTGTTGATACAACACTGTTGATATAACACCGTTGATACAACACTGGTTGAGACAACACTGGTTGATACAACACTGTTGATACAACACTGTTGATACAACACTGGTTGATACAACACTGGTGATATAACACTGGTTGATATAA
>OZ024754.1:41431694-41434194 GCA_964016885.1 Eledone cirrhosa
TATATATATATATATATATATATATATGTATAAGTATTGAAGTTTCCATTGAAAATTGAAAAAGTCATAGGAGTGAAGAGTGCTCTATGTAAGTTACAGAGCTAAATTTAATGTATAATAAACAATACAATATAATTACCTCATTACCAGAGGTAATATATATATATATATATATACACAGGTGTGGGGTGTAGATGTATGTGTGGGGTGTGTGGGGTGTGTGTGTGTGACAGTGAGTGTGTGTGTGCGTGTGTGTGTGTGTGTGTGAGACAGTGAGAGTGTGTGGGGTGTAAGTGTGTGTGTGTGTGTGTGTGTGTGATAGTGAGAGAGTGTGGAGTGTGGGGTGTGACTGTGTAAAAGTATATGTAACCTGGTAATTCAATAGCAACAGTTACTGTAAAGTAAAACAGCAATTAACAATAGTCCAGAAATAAGTGGCTTTAGTTGAAGTGTGTGTGTGTGTGTGTGTGTGTGTGTGTGTGTGTAAGTGAGGGTGTGTGTGTGATAGAGAGTGTGTGTGTGTGAGAGTGTGCATGTGTGTGAGTGTGTGTGTTAGAGTCTGTGAGTGTGTGTGTGCGAGTGAGTGTTTATGTGTGTGAGTGTCTGTGTAAGTATGTGTGTATGTGACTGCCTGTGTGTGTGTATGTAAGTATGTGAGTATGTGAGTGTATGTAAGTGTGTGTGTGTGTATAAGTGAGGGTGTGTGTGTGAGAGTCTGTGAGTGTGAGAGTCTGTAAGTGTCTGTGTGTATGTGTGTCTGTATGTGTGTGTGTGTGTGTGTATGTGACTGCCTGTGTGTGTGTGTATGAGTGACTGTGTGTGTGTGTATGTATATATGTGAGTATATGTAAGTATGTGCATCTACCCTGCAGCACGACTATATTTGTTGATAAAGGTGACCATAATTACACAAACCTAGTTTATTCTGCTATGGAGGGGGAAGCTACAACACAGACAGACACGTAGGAAAGAATAAGGTAAAGAGAACTAAAGATGGATATATATATATATATATGTATATGGCTTAGTGGTTAGAGCCTTGGCCTTGCAATCAAAAGGTTGTGAGTTCAATTCTCAGACCGAGTGATGTGTTGTTTCCTTGAGCAAGACACTTTATTTCACATTGCTCCAGTTTACTCAGCTGTAGAAATGAGATGATAGGGACTGGGGTCCCTATCATTCCACTGCTAAGTGGTCGTGGAGGTGCCACGGCAAAAAAAAGCACCCAGCACTCACTGTAAATGAGGTTGGTGTTAGGAAGGGCATCCAGCTGTAGAAATCAAGCCAGAATCAGTTCCCGTCCCACTCTTGCAAGCAGGGAAAGGCGGACGCAAAATGATGAGGATGATGATGATGATGATATATATATATATATATATATAACGAAGGAGGTGTGGTAAGGAACCAGGTGGACCCTAATGCAGCACCAGAGTACTCAATACTTAGGGTAGTAGAGTGGGTAATAGGAAAAAGTTTAACCCCAACGGCAGAGCTCAAGCCGTTTCGACGACTATTTCGAAACGGCTTGAGCTCTGCCGTCGGGGTTAAACTTTTCCCTATTATTATATATATATTTATAACAAAAGTAACGAAGAGCGCCAGTATAAATACAGGGTCCTCTGGCCATCGTCTAGCTCACTCAATGAATCTGGTGAATTGCAGTTATGCAGCTGCAATCAACTGTTCAGAGTGCATACAGTTAGTTTACTGTAGACGGTTGGCTGAGTATAGCTAAGAGAGAGGGGGAGTTAAACAGTCAAAGCACAGCTTGTACTATGGTGTTTAACAGGGAGAAAGTTTGATGTCATCATAAGTGGCTAGCTTGACACTAACACAATGTTTCACACTGGTAAGGTGTTATAATAAGAGGAAGTTAAGAGGAGAACAGATGTTTCCAACCAACAAAGACCCCACTGTCTACTATGATATCTGATAGTAACTCTAACTAACATAGGAACAGAGTTTATTTCAAGGAAATATTTCAATTGCACAAATTATTGGGGTAGGTGTTAACACCCTGTGTTTAATATTCTTCAACGTCTGAGAAGCATTAGTAATTTTTAACGTTTTATGACTATTTTAAGTCTTAACAATCATTTACCATGTAAGAACATGTAGTGTTTGATACAAAATGTAAACTTTCTGCACAAAATTAGATTTAGAACTGCACAAAATTAGATTATTGAACATAAATAGAGGTTAACTTCACATTAAAATAATAATTGCAGAAGAGAGAGAGAGAGAGCTAGTAATATTTTAGACCACTGCTTTACAAACAGATCTGAATAAGTGGAAACATGGCTGTATAAGTTAAAAGAGTTCGTTTTACAGCCACATGGTCTCTAGATTCAGTTCACACTGGACAACACTTTGGATAAATATCTTCTACTAAAACATTTGGTTCACCCAATGTCTTGTGAGAGGAATTTGGTGGACAGAAGCTACAGAAACATGTTACAGAGAGAGAGAGAGAGAGAGAGAGAGGAGGGGAGATATCTCT
>OZ024754.1:41439194-41461694 GCA_964016885.1 Eledone cirrhosa
CACATTAGCAAGACAGGTTTGATAAGTACAAACCAACACTATGACTACATCACATTAAATCTTAAAATAAAGTACCAGTAATACACTGGGATAATTGCTGGCCTTGTGCCAAAAGTAGAAACAATTAATTCTTAACTTCCTGTACCACATGAAACCACATTAGCAAGTACAAAACAGTACTATGACTACATTACATTAATTCTTAACTTCCTGTACCACATGAAACCACATTAGCAAGACAGGCTTGAAAAGTACAATACAGCACTATGACTGAAATTGCACCTCTGCCCAGACATGTGTAATACTGATCTTTGGCAAATATTAGACCCTATTAAAATATTTGACAAGTCATACTATGAGGTACGCTTGTGTAGTCATGTAGTTCCCAGCACTGTATTTTTACCTATAGAGGCTTAATAACTTATATAAATGGTTTAACCCTTTAGTATTTACATTACAGTTTAACCCTTTAGTATTTACATTACAGTTTAACCCTTTAGTATTTACATTACAGTTTAACCCTTTAGTATTTACATTACAGTTTAACCCTTTAGTATTTACATTACAGTTTAACCCTTTAGTATTTATATTACAGTTTAACCCTTTAGTATTTATATTACAGTTTAACCCTTTAGTATTTATATTACAGTTTAACCCTTTAGTATTTACATTACAGTTTAACCCTTTAGTATTTACATTACAGTTTAACCCTTTAGTATTTATATTACAGTTTAACCCTTTAGTATTTACATTACAGTTTAACCCTTTAGTATTTACATTACAGTTTAACCCTTTAGTATTTATATTACAGTTTAACCCTTTAGTATTTATATTACAGTTTAACCCTTTAGTATTTACATTACAGTTTAACCCTTTAGTATTACAGTTCCCGTATGAGCAAGACAAGGTCAGCCGACCGGACACTGCCCACAACAGGACTGCCCACAATAGGACAACCCGCCTAACCCATGCTAGTGTGGAAGAACAGACGTAAAAACGGTGATGATGATGATGATGATGATTACTCTACATTTACTATTGTATTTTCACAGTAAGGGTTTTATCTCACATAATATCGAGTCTATAGGATTTTGATGATGTTATTATTTATTTTAAGAACGATATCTTAGCGTTAGTGTGACCGGTTACGGCTGATTTCAAAAAGGGAAAAGACTTCTGGCCAGATACAGCTGCTGCTTTAAATGCTAAAGGGTTAATGATCCAGCCACCATAGTACTTCTTCTCAGCCATGATAATAATCAAAGACAGATCATACGCCTGAAGAAGTTTCTTTTTTCACTCTCTGACGATAGCTTATCTGACTTTAATAGAAAGTGTTCCTAGTCCAATGGATGGGAAGCCTTTGATGACAGGTGTGTGTGTGTGATCAGGATTGATCTGTGGCTAAGTAAATACAGAACCAACAAGAGAGTACCTAGGGTGGTGCAACCTGATAGAAGAGATAGCCCATGGCACGTGCCATGCTTGTCATGTCCTAGTTATATCTCTCCATATAACTACAACAACAACTAGTAACAGAATTGTTTCTACGTTAGGCACCAGGCCACCAATTATCCCAGTGTATTACTGGTACTTTATTTTATCGACCCCGTAAGGATGAAAGGCAAAGTTAACCTCGGTGGGATTTGAACTCAGACCATAAAGGACCGTAACTCTTTGCTGAAAAGCATGGTGTCCGACCCTCTACCGATACTGCCAATCCACCGCCCCAGCATGGTGTCCGACCCTCTACCGATACTGCCAATCCACCGCCCCAGCATGGTGTCTGACCCTCTACTGATACTGCCAATACACCGCCCCAGCATGGTGTCCGACCCTCTACCGATACTGCCAATCCACCGCCCCAGCATGGTGTCTGACCCTCTACCGATACTGCCAATCCACCGCCCCAGCATGGTGTCCGACCCTCTACCGATACTGCCAATCCACCGCCCCAGCATGGTGTCTGACCCTCTACTGATACTGCCAATACACCGCCCCAGCATGGTGTCCGACCCTCTACCGATACTGCCAATCCACCGCCCCAGCATGGTGTCTGACCCTCTACCGATACTGCCAATCCACCGCCCCAGCATGGTGTCCGACCCTCTACCGATACTGCCAATCCACCGGCCTCAACAACTAGTATTATAATAAAGATAATAAGGTTGGATTGGCAGTAATGGTAGAGGGTCGGACGCCATGCTTTGACGTATAGAGTTACAGCCCTTGCCATTCTGAGTTCAAATCCCGCCAAGGTTAACTTTGCCTTTCATCCTTACGGGGTCGATAAAATAAAGTACCAGTAATACACTGGGATAATTGCTGGCCTTGTGCCTAACGTAGAAACAATTATAATAAAGATAATCCAATAAGTAACACCATAGCTGCACACGTCTGGTCAAACTAAATCAATCTGACCTAAACATGTGTGTATATAACAAAGAAATATAATTTATGGTCTGTTATTGTTTAGTAAGAAGACTACACTTTATACAAGTGAATTGTGATGGCATATAAATGAAATATTAATCCATTATTATCTACAAGAAGGGCGGTGGATTGGCAGTATCGGTGGAGGGTCGGACGCCATGATTTGACGCATAGTTACGGCCCTTGCCATTCTGAGTTCAAATCCCGCCGAGGTTAACTTTGCCTTTCATCCTTACGGGGTCGATAAAATAAAGTACCAGTAATGCACTGGGATAATTGCTGGCCTTGTGCCAAAAGTAGAAACAATTATTATTTTAGGGGCCTTGATTGGCAGTATCGGTAGAGGGTCGGACGCCATGCTTTCCAGCATAGTTACGTCCCTTTACGATCTGAGTTCAAATCCCGCCGAGGTTGACTTTGCCTTTCATCCTTACGGGGTCGATAAAATAAAGTACCAGTAATGCACTGGGATAATTGCTGGCCTTGTGCCAAAAGTAGAAACAATTATTATTTTAGGGGCCTTGATTGGCAGTATCGGTAGAGGGTCGGACGCCATGCTTTCCAGCATAGTTACGTCCCTTTACGATCTGAGTTCAAATCCCGCCGAGGTTGACTTTGCCTTTCATCCTTACGGGGGTTGATAAAATAGAGTACTAGTAATGTACTAGGATAATTGCTGGCCTTGTGCCTAAAGTAGAAACAATTATTAACCTGCAAGAAGACATCTAGAAGTTAGTAGCTTCATGGAATTTACAGAGTTTATAGCTAATCACTGGTATGGTTGAGTAAACCCACTTAGTGCAGTTCTAACATTGGTTTAGCTAATTACAATGTGGTTGTTTAGCCATAGGTCAGTCCTCACTCAAGAGGCAGTTCTCACTCAAGAGGCAGTCCTCACTCAAGAGGCAGTCCTCACTCAAGAGGCAGTCCTCACTCAAGAGGCAGTCCTCACTCAAGAGGCAGTCCTCATCAAACAGCTATGACCATCATGTTTTTGGGGGGTTTTTTTGTTCATATTTTCCATATGCAGTATATCTGATACTACATTATCTAATGTGTCCTTCTATTCATAAGACTGTAAAGGGGTAATTCGTCAGAGTATTGGCTGCTATTTCTTCTATCAGGCTGAACAACCCTAGATACTTTCTCATAGGTTCTGTATTTACTGAGCTACAGATTAACCCTGATTGTTATGATGGTAGTGGTGATGATAATGGTTGTGATGGTTAGCATAATGGTGGTGGTGATGGTGATAATGGTGATGGTGATGGTAGTGGTGATGGTGATGGTGATAGTGGTGCTGGTGGTGATGATAATGGTTGTGATGGTTAGCATAATGGTGGTGGTGATGGTGATGGTAGTGGTGATGGTAGTGGTGATGGTGGTGCTGGTGATGATAATAGTGGTGGTGGTGATGATGATGGTGATAATGGTGGTGTTATGATGGTAGTGGTGGTGTTGGTGATAGTGGTGGTCATGATGGTAATAGTGGTGGTGGTGTTGATGGTGGTGGTGGTGGTCATGGTGATAATTGTTTCTACTTTTGGCACAAGGCCAGCAATTACCCCAGTGCATTACTGGTACTTTTATTTTATCGACCCCGTAAGGATGAAAGGCAAAGTAAACCTCGGCGGGATTTGAACTCAGAATGGCAAGGGCCGTAACTCTATGCATCACAGCATGGCATCCGACCCTCCACCTATACTGCCAATCCACCGTGATAATGTTGTAGAGTCACCTGATCACATACAGTAACACAGACAACAAAACAACACCAGGAAGCCATGACAGTGTATTCAGTAAATATGTGTGGGTCTTTTATCAAAGTTTCCCCTCTTCTTTGTCTTTCAAGTCCTGCTGCTAACTCCACATCTGTCCAGCTCACCATAACAATAATCCTCTTGAAAAACTAACACTGATCATGTTTCTCTTCCTCCTTTACAACAAGCTTAGAAGTTATGTAGGCGAGCAGCCATTGTGACATTTGTGGAGGGGAGCATTCATTGTGCCACTTGTGGCAATAGACATTGTAGGCGAGCAGCCATTGTTGCCATTTGTGGAGGGGAGCATTCATTGTGCCATTTATGTCAAGGGATATTATGTAGGGGACCATCTATTGTGTCACTTGTGGCAACAGACAAATTATGTAGAGGCGCATTCATTGCGCCACTTGTGGCAATAGACATTGTAGGGGAGCATTCATTGTGCCATTTGTGTCAATAGGCATTGTGTAGGGGAGCATTCATTGTGCCATTTGTGGCAATAGACATTGTTGGGGAGCATTCATTGTGCCATTTGTGTCAATAGGCATTGTATAGGGGAGCATTCATTGTGCCATTTGTGGCAATAGACATTGTAGGGGAGCATTCATTGTGTTATTTGTGTCAATAGGCATAGGGGAGCATGCATTGTGCCGTTTTTGTCAATAGTTCTGTTTAGACATTCCATAGGGGAGCATTTATTGTGCCATTTATGGCAACAGTTCTGTTTCTATTCTGGCTTTTCAATTTTCTATTAAATTTTTATTTATTGTAAAAATGCAAAATAAAATGTCTAATAGGAAAGAAAGAGAGAAGGAAAGAGACCAAACTAAATTAACAGATTGGATGACCTCAGGCTGTATGTTCAGTCATCAGACTTGATGTCGTCATTAATTTAATGGTTGCCAATAAGAATATATGTATCTGACATATCTTTGTAGTTTCTACAAATATTGAAAACACACAACAGATGGAAAAACAACAACAACAACAACTACAACAAATATATTTGCAAACAACCAAATAACAGTAATGTTTTCATTAATCCATGTCTATATAGACTGACTTACTTATCTATCATAGTTCTATCATTACAGATTTACTTCTATATCTCATATTTCCAAGTAGGAAACTTCAGAATAGTAATAGAAAAAAACAATGATATGACTAAGTTGGCATTACAGCTATGGTTGTTATTGTGAGACAACAATACTGTGTCAGATAGTATATATATATATATATACCCACCAACACCACCCTTTCTCTGTAAAGTTATGTTGGTACCACAACATCCAGTCCAAACTAAAGAGGTTGTGTAGGTGTCACGATAAAAAAGTACCCAGTCCATGCTGTAAAGTGGTCATGTAGGAGACACAGTATAAAGGCTCCCAGTCCACACTGTAAATATGGTTGGTGTTAGGAAGGACATCCAGCCGTAGAAAACCTTCCAGATACAGTCCTATACGAGCGAGACATGGTCACCCAATCAATCTTGCCTCAAGTGGGACAATTCCCGTCTAACCCATGCTAGCGTGGAAGATAGACGTTAAACGATGATGATGATGATGATGATGATATATATATAGAATATGAAGTTTGAAAGCCACAACAATGTGGATTGGATGGAAAATAATTAAATTGTAAGAAACGGGGGTGTTTTTTTTACCTTAATTTATTCAGATGTCCTGATATTTTGAGATTAATATCTCTTCTTTTGAGGAAAATAAAGGAACTATTCCAGTGTCCGATGCGGCTTGCTGGCCAAGGGGTTAATCTTTAAATTTGGAGAAGGTTAACTCCAAAAAGGTTTTTTTTTTTAATAATATTTCATTGTTTTATAAGTTTACCATCTGAGGAGCTCAGGTTGTCATAACTGATAATCCTCATTGGGATATACAGATTCTAGTGAACCAAAACCAAATAAATATGGCCTCAAATTTGTATTGATATATATTTATATATATTGATGAAGCAGGTGTTATGAATGTGCTAGAAGCTGGTGGCTAATATATATATATATATAGAGAGAGAGAGAGAGAGAAAGAGAGAGAGAGAGAGAGAGAGAGAGAGAGAGAGAGAGAGAGAGAGAGAGAGAGAGAGAGAGAGAGATGGAAAGATTTCAAATCAAAAGATCAAAATGTAGACAGTGGCACCTCAAAGATGAGATGATGCAGAACAGATGCATTGGTGTATGACTGATAGAACTGGTGGGGGTGGGGGTGGGGGTGAGGTGGACGGAGGTGGGGGTGGGGGGTGAGGAAGGTGTGGGTGGGGGTGAGGAAGACAGTTGTAGTGGTGGTGGTGGTGATGGTGGTGGTGAGTAAGATGGTGGTGGTAATGGTGATGGTAGTGGTGGTGGGGAGGATGGCGGTGGTGAGGAGGAGGATGGTGGTGGTAATGGTGGTGGTGGTCGTGAGGGGGATGGTAATGGTGGTGGTTGTAGTAAACCCACAGTAGCAGTAGTGGTAGTAGTACTAGTACACACCACGGATATAGTAGTGGTATTAGTACATACCACATTAGCAGTGGTAGTGGTATTAGTACACACCACAGTAGCAGTGGTAGTAGTACTAGTACACACCACAGTAGCAGTGGTAGTAGTACTAGTACACACCACAGTAGCAGTGGTAGTAGTACTAGTACACACCACAGTAGCAGTGGTAGTAGTACTAGTACACACCACAGTAGCAGTGGTAGTAGTACTAGTACACACCACAGTAGCAGTGGTAGTAGTACTAGTACACACCACAGTAGCAGTGGTAGTAGTACTAGTACACACCACAGTAGCAGTGGTAGTAGTACTAGTACACACCACAGTAGCAGTGGTAGTAGTACTAGTACACACCACAGTAGCAGTGGTAGTAGTACTAGTACACACCACAGTAGCAGTGGTAGTAGTACTAGTACACACCACAGTAGCAGTGGTAGTAGTACTAGTACACACCACAGTAGCAGTGGTAGTAGTACTAGTACACACCACAGTAGCAGTGGTAGTAGTACTAGTACACACCACAGTAGCAGTGGTAGTAGTACTAGTACACACCACACTAGCAGTGGTAGTAGTACTAGTACACACCACAGTAGCAGTGGTAGTAGTACTAGTACGCACCACATTAGCAGTGGTAGTAGTACTAGTACGCACCACAGTAGCAGTGGTAGTAGTACTAGTACACACCACAGTAGCAGTGGTAGTAGTACTAGTATACACCACAGTAGCAGTGGTAGTAGTACTAGTACACACCACATTAGCAGCAATGGTATTAGTACACACCACAGTAGCAGTGGTAGTAGTACTAGTACACACCACAGTAGCAGTGGTAGTAGTACTAGTACACACCACAGTAGCAGTGGTAGTAGTACTAGTACACACCACAATTAGTAGCACAATACTATTGTTGACTACTCTACATTAGAATCAATAGATGAAGAAGCAATAAGTGAGGCAATTGGTTAAATGATGGTTTAAGTGATTCCTTGAAAACTCCATTGAAATAAAATGGTGAATATTTCTGAAAGACAATTATAATGTTTCCTCAATTCTAATAAGAACAATCTCTATTCGTGAATCTATTTCACACCATTATATGAACTAAATTCACAATCATGCTGTTCAGATTATTCCTCAATAACATCAACTAAGAAGTGGTCGGTCTTGTCGGAGATAAGGCAAAAACAAATTCACATCAAAGTATTTAAGCTGTAGTAATCTCTATGGAGAATTTGAAATCCAAAAGTTGAAAGAGACACGAGTTAGTTTGATATCTTGAAGAAAGTTACATTGTTAATAGGTTAAATACTTCGTTAGATTACACGGAGAATCACATTGACTATTTAAATTAAAGCAAATATCTATTCATTTGTCTCTCTTCTAATAAATCAATAAAGAATTGAGACAGACATTCTTGTTAATCATCATCTCCATCATTATCTTCATCGTCATCTTCGTTACTGTTTTGTGTCTATAGCATGAGTTGATGGTTATGTTCTGATGCGAGACAGACAGGTCAGATGACTGTGTCTAGTTCATATGTTCCAGTTTGGCTTAGTTTCCACAACTGAATACCATTCCTAATACCAACCACTTCACAGTATATACAGGGTTCGCTTTCTTGTGACACCACCAATACTATCTGAAAAGGTAGACTCGGTACTTTTCTTTATGGTACCAGCACTATAACTTTACCATAAGAGCTCAGTGTATTCTTGTTAATATAGGTTGGAAAATTCTACAAACTTATTTGCCAATAAATTGGTCCACCAATGGTTGGGTTTGGAAACTATGTAGAGTATTCAACAGTAGTATTGTTGCTACTAATTTTGGCTTAATAGTCAGCTACAGTATTCTATAAATTATGTTTCATAGAATTGCAGAAGTCTGCTAACTTAACAAGATTCTGGGAAATGGAAACTTTCTTTCAGAGAAATACCCAAAGTAAGAAATATGGAAAAGTCATTTAAAATACAGTTTATTATGTAATTAAGCCAATCAAATTTAATTGTTATTGATTATTTATTTTCTTCTAAGAATTCAAATATTTACATACATTGAAGTATATTTTGATATTGGTAAATTGCAGGTTTTCCCCATTTATTTCTGTCTGTGAGATAATTATTTAAAACTAATGGACCAGTGCCATGAATAATAACAGCAATAACATTGAATATATTTAATTTTTGGAGTTCAGAATTGGTATGTCATATATACCAGGATTAAAGAGAAGCCCTACAATGTATTTATATTAATTATTGACCCAATATGCACCCCACCCCACACCCTCGTCTCCATCCTCTCACTACTGCCCAATGTAAAGTGGTCGTGTAGGTGGCACGACAAAAAGCACCAGTCCACACTGTAAAGTGGTCATGTAGGTGACACGACAAAAAGCACCAGTCCACACTGTAAAGTGGTCATGTAGGTGACACGACAAAAAGCACCAGTCCACACTGTAAAGTGGTCGTGTAGGTGACACGACAAAAAGCACCAGTCCACACTGTAAAGTGGTCGTGTAGGTGACACGACAAAAAGCACCAGTCCACACTGTAAAGTGGTCATGTAGGAAACACGGTAAAAGACTCCCAGTCCACACTGTAAATGTGGTTGGTGTTAGGAAGGGCATCCAGCCGTAGAAAACCTGCCAGAAACAGTTCTGTATGAGTGAGACACGGTCACCCCACCAATCTTGTCTCGAGTGGGACAAACCCATCCAACCCATGCTAGAATGGAAGATGGATGTTAAACGATGATGATGATGGTGGTGATGATGATGGTGGACACAAGGAAATGACTGAAGATAAGAATGTTATTTCAATAATTTACATTTGTATAAATATTCAGTATATATATATAGGTGTGTGTGTGTGGGGGGGGGGGTATGCCTATATATGTCTGTCTGTATGTCTGTGTCAATTTTAAAGATTAACAGACAAAGATGTAAATATATATATATATATATATATATATATATATATATATATATATATATATATATATATATATGTATATATATGTATGTATGTATATATATATATATTTCTTTTTCTTTTCTTGGACACACTAGAAGGGGAAGACCAAGGTTAACATATGTTGATGCCCTAAGGACAGACACTGGTCTGTTGGAGATGCAGGATATGGCAGCGATAATGAGGGACAGAGACCGCTGGAGAGAACTCGTCCATGGATCTCAGGAATTTTACCCGCCTTAGATAGATAGATATATATATATGTCACTCGTTCAGCGCATCGGTAGGGGTTCTGCTACATGGATATAAAGTAGTGGCCATACCCGAAAACGAGTTGGCAGCCACCATATGTATATATATACATAATGTGTGTGTGTGTGTGTGTATATATAAACACACACATATGACATTATTACAGTTGTTTCAGTCAAATCAGATTGTGTGAAAGATGTATCTGCAGGAATCTACAGTAAGAGAACATCCTGAAGTGGTAGGGAGGGGCATAACAGGATTGGGGGGAACATTGGTGGGTTACATTAACAACAATATTGGCAGAATCGGTAGAGGGTTGGACGCCGTGCTTTCCAGCATAGAGTTACGGCCCTGTACGGACTGAGTTCAAATCCCGCCGAGGTTGACTTTGCCTTTCATCCTTACGGAGTTGATAAAATAAAGTACCAGTAATGCACTGGGATAATTGCTGGCCTTGTGCCTAAAGTAGAAACAATTACTAGTGTTACACATGGGAATGATGAAGGATCAAACGAGGTCCAATATTGGTTTCTGATTTAGGCACAAGGCCTACAATTTCAGAGAAAGGAGAAATCAATTCAATCGACCCCAGTGTATTACTGGTACTTTATTTTATCAACCCCGTAAGGATGAAAGGCAAAGTTAACCTCGAGGAGATTTGAACTCAGAACGTAAAGGGCCATAACTCTATGCTATAAAGCAAGTTGTCTGACGCTCCACTGATTACTGCCAGTCCACCACCTTGAGATCTAATATTGAAGTTGAGACAATAAATCATTGAAAGAAATGGTATCAAAATATATCAATTAACAGGTATGATAGGTAAATATAAGTAACAGGTATGACGGGTAAATATATCAATTAACAGGTATGACAGGTAAATATATCAATTAACAGGTATGACGGGTAAATATAATAAGTAACAGGTATGACGGGTAAATATAATAAGTAACAGGTATAACAGGTAAATATAACAAATAACAGGAATAACAGATAAATATAATAATTAACAGGAATAACAGGTAAATATAATAAGTAACAGGTATAACAGGTAAATATAATAAGTAACAGGTATAACAGGTAAATATAATAAGTAACAGGTATAACAGGTAAATATAATAATTAACAGGAATAACAGATAAATATAATAATTAACAGGAATAACAGGTAAATATAACAACAGTGGAATATTGGTATTTTATCAGGTAAGTATCAATATTTACAGTAGAATATTGATAAATATATATATAATGTATATATATATGTATATATATATATATAATATATATATACACATATATATTCATATAAATACACACACACTCATATATACATATATCTATATGAAAATCAAAGTTGGTTTATATATATATATATATATATATATATATATACACACACACACACACACACACACACATATACACAGACATATATATATATATATATTAGGTTTCTTGTAGATGTAGTTCTAACTATTTTAAGACGTTGATGAATTAGTAGAAAATACAAATTAAATAAAACAATATTACAGGAAACTAACAAACATTTTTTTAAAAAGCCAAAACAAACTCTGATGGCTTCAACAAAAGAGAAAGAAAGAATTTTTACTCAACACGCAATCCAATTTAGGTAGAAAAACAGATCACGCTGCAAGATAGAAGAAAGAAAAGAAGCGTGCAAAATGTTACTGTCTTAAGACAAGAATTCTTATTTTCTTTAATCTTTCGGTGAGTTTTTTCTCGTTATCTCCTATTTTAAAATTTATTGTTCGTGTCAAAGCAAGTAAAAATAGTATCGGTATTTGTGAGGCAGAGTGACAATATGGAAGAGAAAACTCCGTAGGAAAGGTTCACAACTGTCTTAAAGTCTTCAGATGTAGAGGAGGAGGAGGAGAGAAAAGAAAAAAAAAGAAGAAATTCTGGAGAGAAAGGTAAGTAAAAGAAAAATAATTTAAAAAAAAATAAAAAAAAAACATACCCTTGCTTGTTATTTATGTCCCACCCACCCCCTTCACTGAGAAGAAATTTGGTGTGTCTGCATGTGTGTGTGTGTGTGTATAATATATATATATCTACATACATGTATGCATGTATAAATATGTATATATAAACATGAATAAATCCATGTGTGTGTGTATATACACACGCACACATATCATCATCATCATCATCATTTTACGTCCGCTTTTCCCTGCTTGCAAGGGTGGGACGGGTCTTATTCAGCACAGCATCTCTCCACTCGTCACGGTCCCTCGTCATCTCCACCGTGAGCTTCAATGATCTGAGGTCTGTTCTCACCACCTCCGCCCATGTTTTTCGTGGTCTACCTCTACCACGTCTTCCTTCAACTGGCATTTCCTGGCACTTCTTCACCCATCGGTCATCCTCCATGCGCATCACATGTCCATACCACCTCAGTCTCCTCTCCCGTACACTACATTCTATCCCTCTCAGACACAGTTTCTCTCTCAACACATTTATGCTGGGTCGTTCACGCACATTTACACTGCACATCCAACGGAGCATGCTTGCCTCATTTCTCTCCAGCCGTCGCATATCTTCTGCGGTAGCTGCCCATGTCTCACTACCATGCAGCATCGCGCTCCTCACACAGGCATCATACAACCGGCCTTTCGTACGCAGGGAGAAACCCTTCTTCGTCAACAGAGGAAGCAGCTCCCTAAACTTCTTCCAACCCGTCCTTATTCTAGATACTATGGCCTCGGAACACCCTCCTCCCATGCTAATCTGATCTCCTAGGTACCGGAAGCTATCCACCACTTCTATAGCGCCCTCTCGCATTTGAAAAATGTGTCTATCAGTGCGACTTCTACTGTCTAATTTCCCTGTACATCTACTGCATACATATTTCTCCCTACCTGTTAGTTTGCCTGCTATCCCGCTACATCTCTTGTGTACCCAGGACCTACATTGTGTGCATTTTATAGAATTTATGCCAGTTCCTTTTCTGCATATCGAACATGGCCATTTCCCTGACGGAATCAGGGTTTTGTCCTCTTTTCTACTCATCAACACTTTTGTCTTAGCTAGATTTACTCTCAGTCCTCTTGCTTCCAACTGCTGTTTCCATAGCCGGAATTTATTCTCTAGCTCCTCTACTGATTCTGCCATAAGAGCCAGATCGTCAGCATAGAGAAGTTCCCATGGACAGCCAGTCTTAAACTCCTCTGTTATGGCTTGGAGGACTATAATGAACAAGAGCGGGCTGAGGACCGAACCCTGATGTACTCCTACTTGTATCTGAAATTCCTCACTAAACTCCATTCCTACCCTGACTTTACTGAGAGTACCTCTGTACAAAGTTTGCACTGTCCTTACAAGCCATTCCTCAACACCCAGCTTCCTTAGGGACCACCAGATGACAGATCGGGGTACCCTATCAAAGGCCTTCTCTAGGTCAACAAAGGCTAAGTATAGTGGCTTATTCTTCTCTAAGAACCTCTCTTGCATTTGTCTCACCAAGAAGAGGGCATCTGTTGTACTCTTCCCAGGCACAAAACCAAACTGCATCTCATCTAGTTTGACCCTTTCTCTAATTAGTTGTGCTAGAATCCTTTCTGCCACTTTCATAACCTGATCTATCAGTTTTATACCCCTATAATTGCTCCTCTCCAAAGCATCCCCTTTACCTTTGTAGCAATTTATGAGAATACTGCTGCACCAGTCTTTGGGTATGACACCACCATATATAGCCTGATTGATTATGCGTGCAACCAGTTTAGTGCCTACGTCCCCTGATGCCTTCAGCATCTCAGCAACTATTCCCGATGGTCCGGCCGCCTTACCATTTTTCATTTCCCTAATCGCCTCTTGGACCCTATATTCGTCAATCTCAATAGCTGGTCCCTCTGTCGGATCTACCAAGGGTAATTTCTCTCTCTCCCATTCGTTCTCCACATTCATCAGTCTCTCATAATGACATTTCCAGGCCTCCTTTTTCTGGTCATTCGTGACACTAAGTACACCGGCATCATCCCGGACACATTTATCACCAACAACATCCTGATTTGCATTGACACACTGCCTTGCAATGTGGAACACCGCAAGCCTCTGATCTTCCCGTCGCAGAACATTGGCAAACCTCCTACTCTCTGCCTCCCTGCGTGCTAAGTACACCTGACGTCTAGCTTCTCTCTTAGTGGCTGTATATTCTTCCCTACTCCCACCCTTATTCCAAGCCTTCCATGCTAGTCTTTTGTCTCTAATAGCCTTATCTACACTGCTGTTCCACCACCAGGTCACTCTCTGTCTGGTTGGAGCTCTGCTCCAGCCACAGGTTTCATCAGTAGCCTTCAGCAAGTTGTCACGTAAGAACTTCCAGTTATTATCTATGTCATACGTCTCTAAATCGTCTTCTTTTTCGTCATATACATCTTGAAGGGCTTTCCTAAATTTGAATTTTAGTGAAAGGTCTTTTAGCTTCCAGACCTTTCTTCTCCACACCTTCCTATATGTCTCATTCCATCTCTTGCTTACTGAGATATCACTAACAACTAACCTATGCTGTGGGGTACATTCTTCCCCAGGGTATGCCTTGGTATTAGACACTATCTGCCTGTCCCGCTGCCTAACTAGCAGGAAGTCAATCTGGCTTATGTGCTCACCAGATTTGTAGGTTATTAGGTGATTGGCAGGTTTCTGGAAGTTTGTGTTGCAAATAGTCAATGTACTTGCATCACAAAATTCAAGAAGTCTCACTCCTTCTTCATTTCTTGAACCGTAACCGTGCCCACCATGTACCCCAGTGTAAATCCATGTGTGTGTGTATATACACACACACATGCACACACACACACACACAGACACACACATATATATATATACACATATATATATATAAACATGCTTATATATATATGAATGAGTGGTTAGAGAATTGAATTTGCAATTGTGAGGTTGTGAGTTCAATTCCTGGACAGGGCAAGACACTATTTCATGTTGCGCTTTCGACCTGGAGTTGCAACCGATTGCAGCAGCTGTGTTGGGACAGCAAGCAGCAGACAGCCACAGGAAACAAGCGCCACCAATCTCTGGGAGGGCTCTGTAGAAACAGTAGACAGCTTCTGCTACCTAGGTGACCGAATTAGCAGCGGAGGTGGGTGTTCGGAAAGTACAATGACTAGGGTAAGAACGGGATGGAAGAAGTTCAGGGAGCTACTGCCACTGCTAGCTGCAAAAGGCTTTTCCCTAAAAATGAAAGGCAGACTGTATGATGCGTGTATATGAACAGCAATGTTACATGGTAGTGAGACCTGGGCGCTGAAGGCGGAAGGCTTACGTAGATTAGGAAGAAACGAAGCCTGCATCCTCCAATGGATGTGTAATAGTAATATGCGCGAACGGCAAAGCATAAACGAATTAAGAGAGAGACTGAGCATAAGATGAATCAAATGCTGTGTGCAGGAGAGGAGGTTGCATTGGTATAGACATGTGATGCATATGAAGGATGACAGCTGCATAAAAAGGTGCAGAGCACTAGAAGTTGATGGAAGCCCCGTGAAGTGGGGAGACCCAAGAAAACCTGGGATGAGGTGATAAAAGCCGACCTTACCCAATTGCACCTCTCAAAGGCGATGACATACGACCATGACCTCTGGTGTCACACAGTAATACAGAAGACCCGACTTCCCATGGGTACATGCTGAAGCTGAAGGATATAGACAATATGCCTCCACCGCCTCCCACTTAAAGTGGTTGTGGAGGTGCCACGGCAAAAAAGCACCTAGCACTCACTGTAAATGAGGTTGGTGTTAGGAAGGACATCCAGCTGTAGAAATCAAGCCAGAATCAGTTCCCATATGAGCAAGACAAGGTCAGCCGACCGGGCACTGCACATAACAGGACAACCCGTCTAACCCATGCTAGCGTGGAAGAACGGACGTAAAACGGTGATGATAATGATGATGTGTGTGTGTGTGTGTGTGTGTGTGTGTGTGTGTGTGTGTGTGTGTGTGTGTGTGTGTGTGTGTGTGTGTGTGTGTGTGTGTGTGTGTGTGTGTGTGTGTGTTTGGAACACTTCAGAGAGCATTAGGGTCATAAAAAAGAGGATAGTTTAACAAATAACACCCAGTAGAGTTTTGTAGTCAGTCAAGCTCCAACAGTAAAAGATCAGACTGTAAATACCCCCCCCCCCCTCCTACAAGCCCCCCCCCGTCCCTCCCTACACACTCCTACCCCCCTCTCTACACACTTCTAGAAAAGATATTTAGAATTTCCATTTGATCATATGTCACACCTCTCTCTCTCCCTCTCTCTGATTTCTCCTCTCAAGTGATTGTATTTTAATAGCTGTGTTATAATATATATATTAGAGGATCTCTCTCTCTCTCTCTTCATAGATATATATATAATTGTTTCTACATTTGGCACAAGGCCAGCAATTACCCAGTGTATTACTGGTACTTTATTTTATCGACCCCATAAGGATGAAAGGCAAAGTTAACCTCGGCGGGATTTGAACTCAGAATGGCAAGGGCCGTAACTCTATGCGTCAAAGCATGGCGTCCGACCCTCTACCGATACTGCCAATCCACTGGCCATTCCATAGATATATATATAATACTATTTAAAGATGTGTGTGTGTATATATATATATATATATAATACTATTTAAAGATGTGTGTGTGTGTGTGTGTATATATATATATATATATAATACTATTTAAAGATATATATATATATAATACTATTTAAAGATGTGTGTGTGTGTGTGTGTATATATATATATATATATATATATATATATATATATATAATACTATTTAAAGATATATATATATGTAATACTATATTATATGTATACATATAAAGATGTGTGTGTGTGTGTGTGTGTGTGTGTGTGTGTGTATATATATATATATATATATATCATCTCATATATATATTTATATATAAAGTTGAAATGCAATTGGAGTCGTTAAGAAGATTTATTAATGATAATGTATCGTTAATAAATCTTCTTAAAGACTCCAATTGCATTTTCAACTTTATATATATATAAATATATATCTATATATATATATACACATACACATAAGATATATGCTCTTTTCTTTTCCTTGCTTTAGCGGGTAAAATTACCTTGAAATGGTGCAATCCACAAAACTCAGATTAGTTATTGACCATTTTTCCTTGTGTTTGTAACACCCCACCCCCACCACCACCACACACACAAAGATTTGAATGTGTGTGTGTATATATAAAAAGTCTCCCAGTCCACATTGTAAATGTGGTTGGTGTTAGGAAGGGCATCCAGCCATAGAAAACCTGCCAGAGACGCTTCTGTACGAGCGAGACAAGGTCTCCCGACCAATCTCGCATCAAATGGAACAGCACCATCTAACCCATGCTAGCATGGAAGATGGACGTTAAACGACGATGATGACGATGATGATGTATATACATTAAAACAACAACAGAAGGATGGACTGGAAAATTTACTTTAGAATTTTAATTCCACAAAAGCACTATGCATGTTTCAATGGCCGAACCCCATCATCTGATTATGATGTAAGGCTGGAAGATGTCATCAGGTGTTATTTGCAGAATTATATAATAGGATTACATTGAACCCAAACAGTGGAGAGAGTGAGAGGGATTGAAAGAGAGTGTGGGGTAGAAAGAGAGAAAGACAGAGGAAGATAAAGGAAGAAAAAGAGAGAAAGTGGAGTGAGAGAGAGAGTGTGGGAGAAAGAGAGACAAAGAAAGAGAAAGAAAAAGAGAGAGAAATAAAAAGAGAGAAAGAGAGAGAGAGAGAGAGAATTACATTATTGATGAATTTGTTTGTGAAAAGTAGTAGATTTCTAATAACGAGTTAATGGAGGAGAAGCAACCAAAACTAAAATGTAATATTATCTCTGTTAAAACTGGAGATAACTTATGAGGATATAATTTCTGTTAAATGGTGCTGTTGTTGGTGGTGCTGTTGTTGGTGATGGTGGTGGTGGTGGTGGTGATGTTAGTGGTGCTACTGAAAATCCTGCTGTTAATGGTGCTACTGAAAGTGCTGCTGTTAATGGCAATAAAAGACCTATTCTAAAAGTCTCACTGTGATGAATTTTAGTTTAACCCTTTAGCATTTACATTACTTTATATTTATTATTGTATTTTCACAGTAAAGGCTTCACCTCACATAATTATCTCACATAATATCAAAGCTATGAGATACTGATATTATTTATTTTGCCTTTCATCCTTACAGGGTCGATAAAATAAAGTACCAGTAATGCACTGGGTAATTGCTGGCCTTGTGCCAAAGAGTAGAAACAATTATTTATTTTGAGAACAATACCATAACATCAGTATGAGTGGCCAGTTATGGTTGGTTTAAATGCTAAAGGGTCAAACTGTTTTATGTTTAGAAAAAATTTAAATCAAAATTTAATCCCAAAGAGAGGACATTGAAACATTATCCACTGAAAGTTCCTGATAAAGGGACTTTTAGGTCCCGAAATATTGGATAGTTGAAAGAACAACAATAACAACAAATATTACCAGGTAACTTCTACTTTTCGTTACCTCATCTTACAGTCCATTTTGTATTGTTTAGCCTTCTATCTCTTTCAATGTTATATCTGTCCCTTATTCTGTTATTCTGTTATTTCAGACCCTAAAAGTCCCTTCTTTGGGGTTTAAGGAACTTTCAGTGGATAATGTTCCAATTTCCTCTCTTTGGGATAAAATTTTGATTTTGAATTAAATTGTTTTTCTGAATATAAAACAGTTTAAACTAAAATTCATCATGGCCGATTTGATTACTGTGACAGACTTTTAGAATAAGTCCTTTATAACATTTTATTGTTTTATATCTAATTTGCCTTCAATTTTCAGTTGAAATATCTTTCCCCCAATACATCTCGCACAGATACCAACTAAATTTATATTTTTATATGAAGTTAGTAGAGACTTTACAAGCAACTAAACGTGCAGTTTTTTTATTTTTAATATAATATTTGTAAATAAAAATTTAGTGCAAATTCTTGTTACTGAACTAATGATATGTATTTTAGAAAACACATCTCTCTGAAAACTTGTGGAATAAATATAAAAAATATACATTTATTTTCACTAATATTGATTGTGTGTCTGTGTGTGTGTGAGTGTGTGTGTTGGTGTGTGTGTGTGTGTCTATGTGCGTCTGTGTGCATGGTATGTGTATGTGTGCACGTATGTGTATGTGTGTAAGTACGTGTGTCTGTGTGGCTATGCATGTGTGAGTGAATGTATGTGTGTGTGTGTCTGTAACTGCATGTGTATGTGCCTATGTATATATGTGTGTGTGACTGCATATGTGTGTGTGTATATGTATGTGTGTGTGTCTGTGTATATGTATGTGTCCATGTATATGAATGTATGTGTGTGTGTGTCTGTGTGTGTGTGTGTGTGTGTGTGTGTGTGAATTTTAAACATGATTAATGTATTGTTTATTCCTCCAACAATTCATTACATTTAGGTTTATCTGAAACCAGATTTCCTCAACTACTACTTATATTGATCAACTATTATTTTGTTCATTCACATTGGGACGGACACACACACATTCCAGATATTCTAAATGCTGCTTAAATCACCCACTTTCTTTACATTTCTATTTGCAGGCCCTTAACCCTTTAGCATTTAGACCAGCCATATCTGGCCAGAATTCTCTCACCGCTTTCTCTTCAAACTGGCTGTAACTTGCCACTCATACTGATGTTAAGATATTGTTCTCAAAATAAATAATATCCAAATCTCAGATTCGATATTATGTGAGATAACCATCAACCTTGTTACATATGATTGATTCCTGGCTACCTAAGGAAAGTGAAACTGTGCAAAATATTACCCCCCCCCCCCACTCCTAACTGATAATCAATTGTGTCAAGGTTTTCAATTAACAGATCACAGGAACTCTCTCAGGTAGAAGTATGTCAATAGCTGTGAAGGTTATAATATCCTGTCTACCAGTTAATTCAGACTGTCTATTTTTCTCATTTTCTTTCTCTAACAAAGCCATCACCGTCAACTGACTGGGTTAGATTATCAAGTCATGAGTCACTCAACTATGAATGACAGTTGTAAAGTAGAAATGTATGTTGAAGAAGAAGCAAGTGTTTATATGAACAACAGGAGGTTACTAATCTTAACATTTTGTACTACATTAACCAGGCATTCTTGAAAAGTACAAAACAACACTATGGTAGCATTACTTTAAAGATTAACACTTTCATTTCCATATTTCTAAGGAAAAACATTGCCTATCATTTTCAAATATTTTTGAAATAGTCAAAAATTTGGAAGAATTTATTAATATAACTTTCACATTAGTAAATTGGTGCTTGGAGCTGTTTTATGAAACTGGTTCTTACATAAAATTAGAAACAGGAAGTTTGTAGATAAATTTAAATACTTTAACCCTTTAGCATTTACATTACTCTATATTTACTATTGTATTTTCACAGTAAAGGATTTACCTCATATAAATATCTCACATAATATCGAATCTATAAGATTTTGATATTTATTTTGAGAACAATACCGTTACAGCCAGTTTCAACAGAAAGAGGTGAGAGAATTCTGGCCAGATATGACTGGTTTAAATGTTAATGGGTTAAAATAAACAGAGCCAGGGGTAATTTCAGGTGGTTTGGTATCGAAAGGGTTTAATGATTTTTTTACAATTTTTACAATTTTCTATCCAAAAAGATGCAACAAACATGTTTTCAGATATTTTCTGCTTAAATCATTACAGAATGTTAAGAATTAAAGACACAGTCAATAATTCAAAAGCTAATGGAATAAATATACTTTCCTGAACACAACCTAATTCTCTACACAAATATAAACACTATTAAAATCCATTGACATCTGGTTAGTGTATGATAAAAATGAAAGAAAATGTATAACTGTTAACATAGATTATTTCTGAAAGTATATGAAGCAGCCATTTTGTAAGAAACATCATAACACCAACTCTACCACAACAAAGTAGAACATATTTTGTTATTCTAATGTATTTATTTTGAATATGCAGTGTCTAACTCAAGAGTAAAAAACATATATTTCTATTTTAACCCTTTAGCATTTACATTACTTTATATATACTATTGTTTTCACTGTAAAGGCTTTACCTCACATAATATCAAGTCTATGATATTTTGATATTATTTATTTTGAGAACAAAAGCTTAACATAGGTATGAGCAGCTGATTACAGCTGGTTTGAACAGAAAGAGGTGAGAGAATTTTGGCTGGATATGACCAGTTTAAATGTTAAAGGGTTAAACATGGTAACAAGCTGGTTTGTTGGTGGTCATGACACCTACACGAACACTGTACAGTGTGGATTTGGGCGTTTTTTGTCATGACACCTACACGACTACATTACAGTGTGGATTAGGCGTTTTTTTTGTCATGACACTTACACGACCACTTTACAGTTGTAGACTGGCACTTCTAAACTGATATAATTTATGGCACTTGGTTGGATTTTCCCTCAATCTCATCATTTGCCTTACACATCTCCATATTGGCCAACAAATATTCTAGAATTCTACAATGAATACAACTGAAGAAATTGATGGAGAAAAATATATGAATGAGATTATTTCTCAGGAAATTAAAACTCAATAGAGAGAGATTTTTTTACTATGTGGCCATTTAATCAATTACTGTCACGGGACTAAAGAATGAAAAATATTCCATTGTATACCGGTGTTGAAATTATTCCAAGGTGAGGATTTATGGTCCAGTCACATACTAAGGTTATTGACTATAGAAAAGAAATCATGTTCCCTAAACAAGAAAACATTCTTCACACTGATCTAAATGATAATTCTAGAGAAGGAAGGAGTATATTATTTGTGAAATAAAATATAGAGAAATTGTGAACCACAAAACATTTTACTGGAAGAAATATTTTACTATATTAAGACAGCAAAAAGGCAGAAATTGAAGACTGTCAGATTAAATGTTTGAAATCATTAGTAGTGGTGGTGGTGGCTGTGGTGGTAGTGATAGTAAAGTGGTAGTGACGGAGGAGAGAAGTAGTTTTTTATTTCCTACATTCTTTTTTATTTTATATTTACATATACATACCCATGCTAGCGTGGAAAATGGACGTTAAACGATGATGATGATGATATATATATATATATATATATATATATATACACACACACATATATATATATATACACACACACAAACAAGAGAAGAGGGTGGAGCCATCAATATTCCAGCAGTGACCTGACATACAAAACATTGCCAGAAATGATTACCAAACTAAACCAATTCGTTACCACAGCCATGAAGTCTCCCCCCCACTCTATCTCAACCTACCAGCTCTCATCCCACCCTACTTCACCCCACTCTATCTCGACCTACCAGCTCTCATCCCACCCTACTTCACCCCACTCTCCCTACACTTCATCTGTTGCTTTAACTATTTCTACTCTGGCTGTGTTTGATGAAAAACCTGCACTGATTTCCATGCGACATCATTTGTTTTCGAAGTATTTTAGTTTAGTTTTTCAACATTGTCAAGGTTCAAATTCAACTAATGTTCAACGCTCTTCATCCCCCGGGACTGAATGA
>OZ024754.1:41481694-41489194 GCA_964016885.1 Eledone cirrhosa
TGATGATATATATATATATATATATATAATGAAGGAAATGTGGTAAGGAACCAGGTGGACCATAACGCACCAAAGTACTCAATACTTAGGGTAGTAGAGTGGGTAATAGGAACGAGTAGGACCCCGACGGCTGAGCTCAAGCCATTCGACGGCTAATTCTGAACTCAGTCCAGAATTAGCCATCGAATCGGCTTGAGCTCAGCCGTCGGGGTCCTACTCGTTCCTATATATATATATATATATATACATTATGAAGAGAGGAACAGTTTAGGTATGATACATTTTATTACTAATTATATCTAAATGTTTCTTCTCTCTTCATAATGTATTTTTAACTCTGATACTGGTTCAGTCTAGTTCAAACTGAATTGGTCTGTCCCAGTCATTCATTGAGCAACATCGGTGAAGTTGGCACCCTTAACTCACAGTTGGGTGCGGATGCATTCATGTATATATGTGTGTGTCCGCATGTATCTGTGTGTTTCTAAATATATATATATATATATATATATATATATATATATATATATATATATATATATGCGGGCATGTGGTTAGAATGTCTCAGGAAAGAATGGCTGGACAGATCTTATGGGGAAAACCAACCGGCAGGAGATCCAGAGGTAGACACCAAGCAAGATTGACACCACCACGAGTTTGGCTGGTCTTGCTTGGGGATCCAACCAATAAGTTGGAGATGGTTGCTTCTGACAGGACTTGCTGTGGGGAGTGTTTGAGGAGCCTGCCACCTCGAAGTTCTCACAAACATGTGGGAGAAGAAGAAGGCAAAGAATATGCTGCCCTCTCAACACAGTCATTTCGAGCATTTGGAAGAGACCACCCTGAACATGTTGAAGGCAAAAAGTATATCATCATCATCATCAATGTTTAACCTCTATCTTCCACGCTAGCATGGGTTTAGACGGGAATTGTCCTACTTGAGGTAAGATTTGTCGGGTGACCATGTCTCGCTCATATAAGGCCGTCTGGCAGGTTTTCTACAGCAGGATGCCCTTCCTAACACCAACCGCGTTTACAGTGTTAACAGTAAATGCTTACAGCACCCAGGGTTCCCAAGCGGTCACCCATCCAAGTACTAACTAGGCTCGACGTTGCTTAACTTCGGTGATCGGACGAGAACCGGTGTTTTCAGCGTGATATATATAGAGATAGATAGAGAGAGGGAGAGAGAGGGAGATAGATAGAGAGAGAGAGACCATGCCATCATCAATATATATATATACATACATATAAACAAATATATATATACACAGACACACTCTCACAGACACACACACACAGATAAATTTATCAAACCTCTCCGCTCCTCTTAAGTATAGTTAATGTCTAGTCTCTCTTGGAAACTTTATTACAAGAAATTGCTAAATGAGAAAAGCCCATGAGAGCCAAGCTATTGGAATTGTCAGATATGCTGTCAAAATAACCATTTATCCTTTTGATACCAAACTACCTGAAACTACTGCTGGTTCTGTGATGCAACACATATTTTAAAGTAATTAAGACCTTTTGTCATAATTTTATGTAATCACCTTTGATAAATTATGTTTCAAACACCAATTTATTTGTTCCTACTTTTGGCACGAGGCCAGCAATTATTCCAGTGTATTACTGGTACTTTATCTTATAGACCCCGTAAGGATGAAAGGCAAAATTAACCTCGGCGGGATTTGAACTCAGACCATAAAGGGCCATAACTCTATGCTGTAAAGCATGATCCCACCAAATTCTTGGTTATTCTAAAAATTATTATTAACCCTTTAGTATTTACATTACTCAATATTTGCTATTATATTTTCACAGTAAAGACTTTATTTCACATAATATCAAATCTATGAGATTTTGATATTATTTATTTTGAGAACAATACCTTAACATCAGTATGAGCAGCCGGCTTGAACAGAAAGAGGTGAGAAGATACGGCTGGTTTAAATCATAGTGTTTTTCATTAAGGGTTAATTAAGGGTACACAAGCAGGGGGATCAGCTGAACCATAGGGGCAAGTTGTGATATTGAAAATTAATAGAATACACTGCAATTATTTAGTAAAGGAAGGGGTCATACTTAATGACTGGTATAGCTGTGTCATCATTAACTGCTACAAAGGCTAAGGAGATGCTCTTGAGAGAAGCAACTACAGAGGCCTCTAATTGATGGCTCAAGTTACAAGAGTTATAGAGATGGAGGCACATGGCTTAGTGGTTAGAGCATTGAGCTTGCAATCGAAAGGTTGTGAGTTCAACTCTCAGACCGGGTGATGTGTTGTTTCCTTGAGCAAGACACTTTATTTCACATTGCTCCAGTTTACTCAGCTGTAGAAATGAGATCATAGGACTGGGGTCCCTATCATTCCACTGCAAAGTGGTCGTGGAGGTGTCATGGCAAAAAAGCACCCAGCCCACACTGTAAAGTGGTCGTGGAGGTGCCACGGAAAAAAGGCACCCAGCACTCACTGTAAATGAGGTTGGTGTTAGGAAGGGCATCCAGCTGTAGAATTCAAGCCGGAATCAGTTCCCGTCCCACCCTTGCAAGCAGGGAAAATCGGACGTAAAATGATGATGATGATGATGATGATGAAAGCACAGCTAACTAGGAAGAAAATTTGCTATGGTCAGATGTAGTTTGGGTTTATGTCAGGATGGTGGTATTACTGATGTTATCTTCGTTGTGAAACAACTACAGAAGTTCTTAAAACACAAGCCACTACATGTAATATTCATTGATATAGAGAAACACTTTGGCATGTTCTAGTTCCTAGTTCTGTAACTCACAAGGGAGTCATAGGGGTGCCACATTCACATGTGGCATTTCAAGGACATTTTTTTAAACCTGGCGAAACCCATCTCCCTCTCCAGGTCTGATTACAGTAGATTTCTTCCATAGAAGGATAGAGAGAGAGAGTGAAAGAATCATCATCATCATCGTTTTTACGTCCACCTTTCCATGCTTGCATGGGTTGGACGTAATGGAAATGAGAAAGAGGAAGAATCAACCCCAGTATTAGACTGGTACTTTTTTTTACCAACCTTGAATGAATGTGAGGCAGAGTTTACTTCCTATAACTTACAACAACAACAAAATAGTAAAATAGTTGTTTCTACTTTTGGCACAAGGCCAGCATTTACCCCCAGTGCATTACTGGTACTTTATTTTATCGACCCCCGTAAGGATGAAAGGCAAAGTTAACCTCGACGGGATTTGAACTCAGACCGTAAAGGGACGTAACTATGTTAGAAAGCATGGTGTCCGACCCTCTAGTAAAACAAAATGACCACAAATACTTTTGTAAACTAATTTAAATGTCAGCATTAGCTAAACATGTCGAAACTTTGCACAAATTATTTTATGGTAGGAATCTTCAAAATCAAATTGTTTGGAATTCAATATTTTCAAAAAGACAAGAGTTGAAAGAATTTACCAAAATGAATGACAGTTCCTTCAGCTTCATATACCAGTGGTTGCTAAGGATCATAGTTCCTTCAGCTCTATATACCACAGTGGTTGCTAAGGATCATATTCCTTAAGCTCTATATACCACAGTGGTTGCTAAGGATAATAGTTCCTTCAGCTCTATATACCACAGTGGTTGCTAAGGATAATAGTTCCTTCAGCTTCATATACCACAGTGGTTGCTAAGGATCATAGTTCCTTAAGCTCTATATACCACAGTGGTTACTAAGGATGATGGTCCCTTAAGCTTCATATACCACAGTGGTTGCTAAGGATGAGAGTTCCTTCAGCTTCATATACCACAGTGGTTGCTAAGGATCATAGTTCCTTAAGCTCTATATATACCACAGTGGTTGCTAAGGATCATAGTTCCTTCAGCTTCATATACCACAGTGGTTGCTAAGGATCATAGTTCCTTAAGCTCTATATATACCACAGTGGTTGCTAAGGATCATAGTTCCTTCAGCTTCATATACCACAGTGGTTGCTAAGGATAATAGTTCCTTCAGCTTCATATACCACAGTGGTTGCTAAGGATAATAGTTCCTTCAACTTCATATACCACAGTGGTTGTTAAGGATAATAGTTCCTTCAGCTTCATATACCACAGTGGTTGCTAAGGATAATAGTTCCCTCAGCTTCATATACCACAGTGGTTGCTAAGGATAATAGTTCCTTCAGCTTCATATACCACAGTGGTTGTTAAGGATAATAGTTCCTTCAACTTCATATACCACAGTGGTTGCTAAGGATAATAGTTCCCTCAGCTTCATATACCACAGTGGTTGCTAAGGATCATAGTTCCTTCAGCTTCATATACTACAGTGGTTGCTAAGGATCATAGTTCCTTAAGCTCTATATATACCACAGTGGTTACTAAGGATCATAGTTCCTTAAGCTCTATATATACCACAGTGGTTGCTAAGGATCATAGTTCCTTCAGCTTCATATACCACAGTGGTTGCTAAGGATAATAGTTCCTTCAGCTTCATATACCACAGTGGTTGCTAAGGATAATAGTTCCTTCAACTTCATATACCACAGTGGTTGTTAAGGATAATAGTTCCTTCAGCTTCATATACCACAGTGGTTGCTAAGGATAATAGTTCCCTCAGCTTCATATACCACAGTGGTTGCTAAGGATAATAGTTCCTTCAGCTTCATATACCACAGTGGTTGTTAAGGATAATAGTTCCTTCAACTTCATATACCACAGTGGTTGCTAAGGATAATAGTTCCCTCAGCTTCATATACCACAGTGGTTGCTAAGGATCATAGTTCCTTCAGCTTCATATACTACAGTGGTTGCTAAGGATCATAGTTCCTTAAGCTCTATATATACCACAGTGGTTACTAAGGATCATAGTTCCTTAAGCTCTATATATACCACAGTGGTTGCTAAGGATCATAGTTCCTTCAGCTTCATATACCACAGTGGTTGCTAAGGATCATAGTTCCTTAAGCTCTATATATACCACAGTGGTTGCTAAGGATCATAGTTCCTTAAGCTCTATATATACCACAGTGGTTGCTAAGGATAATAGTTCCTTCAGCTTCATATACCACAGTGGTTGCTAAGGATCATAGTTCCTTAAGCTCTATATATACCACAGTGGTTGCTAAGGATCATAGTTCCTTCAGCTTCATATACCACAGTGGTTGCTAAGGATCATAGTTCCTTAAGCTCTATATATACCACAGTGGTTGTTAAGGATCATAGTTCCTTAAGCTCTATATATACCACAGTGGTTGCTAAGGATCATAGTTCCTTCAGCTCTATATTCCACAGTGGTTGCTAAGGATCATAGTTCCTTCAGCTCTATATACCACAGTGGTTGCTAAGGATAATAGTTCCTTCAGCTCTATATACCACAGTGGTTGCTAAGGATAATAGTTCCTTCAGCTCTATATACCACAGTGGTTGCTAAGGATAATAGTTCCTTCAGCTCTATATACCACAGTGGTTGCTAAGGATAATAGTTCCTTCAGCTTCATATACCACAGTGGTTGCTAAGGATCATAGTTCCTTAAGCTCTATATATACCACAGTGGTTGCTAAGGATAATAGTTCCTTCAGCTTCATATACCACAGTGGTTGCTAAGGATCATAGTTCCTTCAGCTCTATATACCACAGTGGTTGCTAAGGATAATAGTTCCTTCAGCTCTATATACCACAGTGGTTGCTAAGGATAATAGTTCCTTCAGCTTCATATACCACAGTGGTTGCTAAGGATAATAGTTCCTTCAGCTCTATATACCACAGTGGTTGTTAAGGATCATAGTTCCTTAAGCTCTATATATACCACAGTGGTTGTTAAGGATCATAGTTCCTTAAGCTCTATATACCACAGTGGTTGCTAAGGATCATAGTTCCTTCAGCTTCATATACCACAGTGGTTGCTAAGGATCATAGTTCCTTAAGCTCTATATATACCACAGTGGTTGCTAAGGATCATAGTTCCTTAAGCTCTATATACCACAGTGGTTACTAAGGATCATAGTTCCCTCAGCTTCATATACCACAGTGGTTGCTAAGGATAATAGTTCCTTCAGCTTCATATACCACAGTGGTTGCTAAGGATAATAGTTCGTTCAGCCCTGTTAAGAGAATAGCGAGCTGTTTGATGAGAATGTAGACTATGGTGCTATGCCATAACTTGAAGCTGATGTAGTAGCTCAGCATGAGACTGTTTAACCCTTTTCATATCAAACCACCAGAATCTTGGTCAGACGCCATGCTTTGCACCAAAGAGTTACGGCCCTTTATGTTCAGAGTTCAAATCCCGCCGAGATTAACTTTGTCTTTCATGCTTACGAGGTCGATGTTGCTCGTTTGCTCAACACTGACAAAGGAACGCTGTACTAGTTTCAAGCTTATTAGCTATCGTCAGCAACGTATACCTTCCTGCCAGATGGTTGAACGTATATACTTACCTTATGCATATTAACATACTACTGTGCGTCTGTATACATATATGTATGTACGTGTACATATATATATATATATATATATATATATATATATATATATATACAGACGTACAGTAGCATGTTAATATGCATAAGGTAAATATATATATATATATATATATATATATATATATATATATATATATATATATATGCTTATGTGTCTGTGTCTATATATGTATGTTTGCATGCATGAATGAATACACTAAGCTTTAGATTTAGTAGAATGTACAACCACTGACTCTAGCTATTTACACCGTCAGGTCGACGTTGCTTGGCCGCCGCAGACAAAGCTTCGATTTTACTAAGCTTCCACTTGTATATATATATACACACATATATATATATATATATATATATATATATATATATATATATATATATATAGCAGAGAGGCACAGCATGACGGCTGAGCTCTTGCCATTTCTACTATATTTTCTCGCTACAACTATCGAGTACTCTGCTGAATGATGGTCTTACTAGTTTAAAATTGGTATGATTTGCATATTTTACATACATACATATGTGCCCCAGCATGGCCTCACCGAGTAAAAGAGTAAAGAGTGTATATATATATAGAGAGAGAGAGAGATAGATAAGAATAATTATAGATAGAAGTAAGGGGTATACGGTTGTCAAATACGTACATACGCATAATGTTTATATATATATATACACATATATATGGCTATATATATATATATATATATATATATATATATATATATATATATATATATATATATATACACATATATATGCCTTTATATATATATATATATATATATATATATATATATATATATATACACACATATATATGGCTATATATATATATATATATATACACACATATATATGCCTTTATATATATATATATATACACACATGTATATGCCGTTATATATATATATATATATATATACACACACATATATATGCCTTTGTATATATATATATATATACACATAGTGCTACTTATCTGATATATGCATAGTTATATTGTTCTACAATATTACTCACCTCCTACATATATACACACATATATGGCTATATATATA
>OZ024754.1:41496694-41501694 GCA_964016885.1 Eledone cirrhosa
CCACTCTCATATAAACACGCACTTTCGCACACACGCACTTTCATACACACGTATAAGTGTGTGTGTTTGTGTGTGTGTGTGTGTGTGAAGGAAAAATACCCACACTAGATATACATACAGTAGAGTCTTACATAAGCTGCAAATGAAATGTTCCTTACAATTAGAACATAAAAACTCCCAGACGTTTAAAATCTAAAAGCAACAATCAAGGGAGATAACTCCAATAATAATAGCTAAACCATTTTTTTTTTAAAATAAAGCTTTCTGATTTAGGCACAAGGTCAGCAATGTTGGGAGAGGAGAGAGTCGATTAAATCGACACCAGTGTGTTACTGGTACTTTATTTTATTGACCCCCGTAAGTATGAAAGGCAAAGCTAACCTCGGCGGGATTTTAACTCAGAATGTAGGGACATAATGAATTTACATAAATGTAAATCTTGTAGTTAAAGATAACTCTAGAAAGCAACAGACATTTCCGACCTTATTCGGCCTCCTCAGCAAACCAGATTTGACCCAGTTAGCGAAATTTTGAGATAATTATCTCTTGCTATTTTCTTTTGGTTGTTTTTTTTTTTGTTTTTTTTTTGTTGTAGATTTAAAACATCTTTAGTTTTTTTTATATATTCATATCCAGGGTGTCACCCAAAAATGTATACACACATCAACGGCCAGCATTCTAATAAATATTGCCTCTACAGGTAATCAAAGTGTGTATACATTTTTTGGACACCCTGTATATGCACTCCACTTTGTTTTAATACTCAATGGTAAACAGATTATCTTTATTAATCATGGGTGGATTGGCAGTATCGGTAGAGGGTCGGACGCCATGCTTTCCAGCATAGTTACGTCCCTTTACGATCTAAGTTCAAATCCCGCCGAGGTTGACTTTGCCTTTCATCCTTACGGGGTCGATAAAATAAAGTACCAGTAATGCATTGGGTAATTGCTGGCCTTGTGCCTAAAGTAGAAACAATTATTATTTGTAGTCTTGTAGGGCGATGGACTGACAGTATCAGTAGAGGGTCGGACGCCATGCTTTGACGCATAGAGTTACGGCCCTTGTCATTCTGAGTTCAAATCCCGCCGAGGTTAACTTTGCCTTTCATCCTTACGGGGTTGATAAAATAAAGTACCAGTAATACACTGGATAATTGCTGGCCTAATGTAGAAACAATTATTTGTAGTCTTGTAATATTTAAAATATTTCCACTTGGTCTTAACTTCCTTTTAATCATTTTAATTCTAACCCACCCAAAACTACTTCTGGTTCTATGAAATAAACCCTTCCAAACCTGTTTCTGGTTCTATGAAATAAACCCTTCCAAACCTGCTTCTGGTTCTATGAAATAAACTCACCCATTTTAACATGTTCCCATTTAAATTAAAATTAAAATCATCCAAGATATTTTGATAAAAGAACATTTTGTTTTTGAACAGGTAGAGCTGCTACTTCTCTGAGTTGAGAGATCACAGCTCTGGTACTACAGACTTTGTGGTTAGAATGTCTCAGGAAAGAACTGCTGGACAGATTTTATGGGCAAAACCAACCGACAGGAGACCCAGGGGTAGACCCTGAACAAGTTGGTTGGTTAACATCCATGAACTTGGCTCGTCTCACTTGGGGATCCAGCCAGATCAGTTGGAGATGGTTGCTTCTGACAGGACCTGCTGGAAGGAATGTTTCAGGACTCTGCCCCAGTGACCCTTTCAGGAATAAGTGGGTGATGAAGAAGAAGAAAAGAACATTTTGTTACAATTATCATCTAAATAATTCTCATACAAAAGGTTGAGAAGACCCTCATGTTGTACTAAAGATATAACACCCTCCCTAGCGCTGACTGATGGTTTTCATTATAACACACCCAGTACATGCTGTAAAGTGGTTAGTGATAGGAAGGACATCCAGCCGCAGAAAACTTGCCAGACAAATGGTTGAGAGGACCCTTCAGTTGTGTCAAAGATATAACAACCTCCCTAGTGCTAGTGCCACAATAAAATGTACTCAGTTGAGCACAGGACCATATGTAAACAAGATACAAACCCTCAACTCATCTGTGAGGTCAGTTGCCCTAACTCGGTCAGTCATGACCCAACCAACAGTCATGACCCAACCAACAGTTATGACCCAACCAACAGTCATGACCCAACCAACAGTTATGACCCAACCAACAGTCATGACCCAACCAACAGTTATGACCCAACCAATCCTTACTAGAAAGGCAAATGAACATTAAACGATGATGATGACATGCTGTGCATATCCCTGTTTTTACAGTAGCAAAGCGGACCCCTGTGTGTTATAAGAGAACTTAAAAGATTGGCATCAGGAAGGGAATCCAACTGTAAAAACATCTCATCCAACTCATGCTGGCTTGAAAAGTTGACATAGAAATTACAAATAAACAACAAACTGTGTATTTCATTAAAAATACGGTTCACTTTCCTGACAATTGTACATTATTCTATGTATTATACATGCACCTTTGATGAGTTGTAGTGCACCTGAGCATTGTACACAATAATTTTCATTAACTTTATCAAAAACAGGTTAAAATATATAGTGAAAATCTGGTTTGTAGCAATACTTGAGTGCCTCAACCATGTCATTTATTTCTACAGCGCCACCTGGTTGACATTAAATAAACTAGTAAAAACCAGTGAAATCACAACACTTATAAATATTGGTGGACGTGTTAATAGACAGAAAACTGTGTATATATATATATACAGTGTATATTGAACAAAACTTCAATGACTATAATAGAAGGAACCAATACTGTAAAGTAATGATACCATGAAACATGCAAAGATAAAAGACGACTTTAAAAGGATTCATTCCGATAAGAAATATAAAGATTTTAGTTCTATTTTTTTTTTTAAGTGTTGAAAAAAGAAAATCAGAAATCAACCACATTTAAAGATATTTAAATTACCTGAGTTGATAGTGAAGGAAAGAGACTTGAGACACTCACAGGGTGTCTCCAGTGTTGATAGTGAAGGAAAGAGACTTGAGACACTCACAGGGTGTCTCCAGTGTTGATAGTGAAGAAAAGAGACTTGAGACACTCACAGGGTGTCTCCTGTGTTGATAGTGAAGTAGACTTGAGACATACAGTGTCTTTCTTTTGTATAATAAAGTGTTAAAGTCTGTTTTGTGACCTCTAGACAGGACACCAGTCCACTACAGGGTTAAACTCTATCTCAAACCCAGTGGACAGGACACCAGTCCATTACAGTGTGAAAGTCTGTCTTGAGACCTCAGGACAGGACACCAGTCCATCACAGTGTTAAAGTGTGTCTGGAGACTGGAGGCTCATCAGGCTGGTGTTTATTTCAGTGTTAACCCAGAATATAACAACTCTGTCCCAATAGCAGTGGACAGAATGAAGAATGCTTGCTTTAACCAAGAAGAAAGCGCAAGTATATGTTGGATTTTTTTCATAAAAGCTACAGTCTGACATATGTGTCTGAACACGGAAGAACCAAACTCCCACTGTCATTGCCTCTATCTCTCTCACCCTCTCCTTCTTTCTGTATGGTGAGCAAATTGGGTCCCACGCGCTGTCTTCCCCCACAGACCCGGTGGACAGAATGTAGAAGGCGTTTCCCCTGAGGATGGTAAGGGAGATGCGCTGGAAGAGCCATTCCAACTGGCGAGGCTCACACCTGCGGCTGGCCAGCTCACCACCTATGGTGATGGGTAGGGAGGTAGCCCTGGGGGCAAGGACACCAGAAGTCGCCACTGCTAGGAGCACGACCGCAAACCTGTCGAAGAGCAGGGGGGTCACATTGAAACAGCCACGCCTGGGAGTGGTTCCCTCTGCCCCTGCATCAGTGGGTAGCAGGTTTTAGGTCAACATAAGAATCAGCTTTAACCACAAAGAACTTTGTTTGTGCTGGATATTGTTGTCATGGCTGGACAATGGCCACAGCAGGTCAAGTGTCCATTGTCATGACAACAACAGAATGTTTAACAAGAGACATTGTTGTTGCTGTTGTTGTTGTTGTTGTTGTAAACCACAGAACTACTCTTTATTAGTACAATGTAATTATATTTAATGGCAGACATTTAAAACATAAATACACACACATACACACATACACACTAACACATACACACTAACACATACACACTAACACATACACTAACATACTAACACACACACTAACACGCACACTAAAACACTAACACACTAACACACACATATTAACCTACATCAACTAACACACACACACTCACACTAACACATACATATTAACCTACATCAACACACACACACACGCACACACACACACACTAACACATACATATTAACCTACACTTACACACATTAACTTCCACATTATTTTCTTATTGTTTCTATTTCAACACAATAAATATATATTAGTTCAGTTTCCTTGAAAATGTTGATTATTGATTAAGACAAGAGAGAAGACTGTGGGATGGTAGAGTGGCAGAACGTCAGTTAGAATGGTAGAGTGGTAGAACGTCAGTTAGAATGGTAGAGTGGTAGAACGTCAGATAGAATAGTAGAGTGGTAGAACGTCAGATAGAATGGTAGAGTGGTTAGAACGTCAGATAGAATGGTAGAGTGGTTAGAACGTCAAATAGAATGGTAGAGTGGTTAGAACGTCAGATAGAATGGTAGAGTGGTTAGAACGTCAGATAGAATGCTAGAGTGGTAGAACGTCAGATAGAATGGTAGAGTGGTTAGAACGTCAGATAGAATGGTAGAGTGGTAGAACGTCAGATAGAATGGTAGAGTGGTAGAACGTCAGATAGAATGGTAGAGTGGTTAGAACGTCAGATAGAATGGTAGAGTGGTTAGAACGTCAAATAGAATGGTAGAGTGGTTAGAACGTCAGATAGAATGGTAGAGTGGTTAGAACGTCAGATAGAATGGTAGAGTGGTTAGAACGTCAGATAGAATGGTAGAGTGGTTAGAACGTCAGATAGAATGGTAGAGTGGTTAGAACGTCAGTTAGAATGGTAGA
>OZ024754.1:41506694-41521694 GCA_964016885.1 Eledone cirrhosa
AAATAACAGCAAAAGAAATGGCTATATATAAGAAAACCTACTAAAAATTCTTTGAAACAACAATTGCTCTGACATATGTATAGACTGAGACAGTTAGAAAGGTATTTTACTACTTAATTATCGAAATATATCTGAAGTTTAAGAGGTGACAATAGTAATAATTATAAAATTGATTGGTTAATTAGAGGACACGTGTCTTGATATATTAATGATTCCAGAAGGTGTGACATTTGTCTCGTGGAGAAGTATAAACTACTTTTAGAGTCATTTACAATTTGGAACAAAAGATTGGAACTAATGAATTCTTGGAGATGTTTTCATTGTTATTTAATGAAGAATTTCCAGCTAAACCAACCTAGCTAAAATATTTTATTTCTCACATTCACTTAACCATTGCCATAAATCCTGTGACAACAATAGCAGCTTTCTCCTTGTTTTCAATGTTTTATGCATAAGATACTGAAGACTTAGAAATATCACACATAGAATATATCTCATATGAATATTTCACATTTTCTGTGTACAAAAACTCGAGAAATAAATGTGTGATGCATTTTTTAACATATTTTTCAGTAATCAAATTTCGAAGACAAATCATATTTCAATGTGTTTAACAATATTTTGGTTTATGCATTGATGACCTTTTGACATGCTTGTTCTCAGAGAGTTATATATATATATTTTCTATGTATATAGTTTAAGCTTATTGAATGAACATTCTACTGAAGTTACTTTCGTAGGCAGAGCGAGAAAATTCTGGAATAATGCACGAGAATTTGAAAGAGATGTACTGCCAGTAGCAGTATATATTTTGTTAAGTTCTCCCAAATTACTTTGGTATGTTGTAGTTCTCATGTCAATCAATTCATTTCGAAATCCTTTGTCATTTACATCAGCCTTACAAAGTTCGTCAAATGTCATTTCCTTTTTCCAATATAAACAAGTATTGCCAGAGAAATAAAAATTTATCGGAAATTTTCTTTGCAGCATCAACATTTTTTGACAGAATTGACAATCACATAAAAAAAAACAGATGTCCAAGATTATAATTATGCATATATGTCAGGATCAAATGCCCAAAATAATGGTTTCTACTTTTGGCACAAGGCCAACAATTTGAGGAGAAAGGGAAAGTCAATTAAATTGACCCCAGTGCATTACTGGTACTTTATTTTATCAAACCCTTTAGGGATGAAAGGCAAAGCTAACCTCGGTGGGATTTGAACTTAGAATGTAAAGGGGAGTACACTTCAAGACAGCACTCTGTTGAATCCAAACTATGGTAAACCACACTTTCCCTCATTGAGGAATTTGTAAAGATACAGGCCACAACACCTGTAATGTCAAAATACAGACCACAACACCTGTAATGTCAAGATACAGGCCACAACACCTGTAATGTCAAAATACAGAACACAACACCTGTAATGTCAAGATACAGACCACAACACCTGTAATGTCAAGATACAGGCCACAACACCTGTAATGTCAAGATACAGGCCACAACACCTGTAATGTCAAAATACAGAACACAACACCTGTCATTTCAAGATACAGGCCACAACACCTGTAATGTCAAGACACAGGACACAACACCTGTAATGTCAAGACACAGGACACAACACCTGTAATGTCAAGATACAGACCACAACACCTGTAATGTCAAGACACAGACCACAACACCTGTAATGTCAAGACACAGGACACAACACCTGTAATGTAAAGATAAAGGTCTGAACACCTGTAATGTGAAGATAAAGGTCTGAACACCTGTAATGTCAAGATACAGGACACAACACCTGTAATGTAAAGATACAGGCCACAACACCTGTAATGTCAAGATACAGACCACAACACCTGTAATGTAAAGATACAGGCCACAACACCTGTAATGTCAAGATACAGACCACAACACCTGTAATGTCAAAATACAGAACACAACACCTGTAATGTCAAGATACAGGACACAACACCTGTAATGTAAAGATACAGGCCACAACACCTGTAATGTCAAGATAAAGGCCACAACACCTGTAATGTAAAGATACAGGCCACAACACCTGTAATGTCAAGATACAGACCACAACACCTGTAATGTCAAGATACAGACCACAACACCTGTAATGTAAAGATACAGGCCACAACACCTGTAATGTCAAGATACAGACCACAACACCTGTAATGTCAAGATACAGACCACAACACCTGTAATGTAAAGATACAGGCCACAACACCTGTAATGTCAAGATACAGGACACAACACCTGTAATGTCAAGATACAGGCCACAACACCTGTAATGTCAAGATACAGGCCACAACACCTGTAATGTCAAGATACAGGACACAACACCTGTAATGCCAAGATACAGGCCACAACACCTGTAATGTCAAGATACAGACCACAACACCTGTAATGTCAAGATACAGGCCACAACACCTGTCATGTGAAGATACAGGCCACAACACCTGTAATGTCAAGACACAGGACACAACACCTGTAATGTCAAGATAAAGGCCACAACACCTGTAATGTAAAGATACAGGCCACAACACCTGTAATGTCAAGATACAGACCACAACACCTGTAATGTCAAGATACAGACCACAACACCTGTAATGTCAAGATACAGGACACAACACCTGTAATGCCAAGATACAGGCCACAACACCTGTAATGTCAAGATACAGACCACAACACCTGTAATGTCAAGATACAGGCCACAACACCTGTAATGTCAAGATACAGGCCACAACACCTGTAATGTCAAGACACAGGACACAACACCTGTAATGTCAAGATAAAGGCCACAACACCTGTAATGTAAAGATACAGGCCACAACACCTGTAATGTCAAGATACAGACCACAACACCTGTAATGTCAAGATACAGACCACAACACCTGTAATGTCAAGATACAGGCCTGAACACCTGTAATGTCAAGACACAGGACACAACACCTGTAATGTCAAGATACAGGCCACAACACCTGTAATGTCAAGATACAGGCCACAACACCTGTAATGTCAAGACACAGGACACAACACCTGTAATGTCAAGATACAGGCCACAACACCTGTAATGTAAAGATACAGGCCACAACACCTGTAATGTCAAGATACAGACCACAACACCTGTAATGTCAAGATACAGACCACAACACCTGTAATGTCAAGATACAGGCCTGAACACCTGTAATGTCAAGATACAGGCCTGAACACCTGTCATGTGAAGATAAAGGTCTGAACACCTGTAATGTCAAGATACAGGCCTGAACACCTGTAATTACTGATGTCTAGGTGGAAACATGTATATTGATATATTGATGTGATGATGATGAAGAGGTGGAGGAAGAGGCTGAGGAAGAGGCTGAAGATGAAGAAGGAGGAGGAGGGGGAGAGGAGGAGTCTGAAGAGGAAGGAGGGAGAGGGGGAGTATATCTACGAGAGAACTGGTTTCTAGCTATTCCACATCTGACATTTATAACAATATGTAAAACATATTGACATTTTAACAGACAGATTACTGAAGACACAGTGTGTGTGTACGTGTGTGTACGTGTGTCTGTGTGTGTGTGTGTACGTGTGTCTGTGTGCGTGTGTGTGTGTACGTGTGTGTGCGTACGTGTGTCTGTCTGTGTGAGTCTGCGAGTGTTTGTGTGTGTGTGTGAATATATATGTGTGTGTGTGTGTGAATATATATATATATATATATATATATATATATATATGTATGTGAGTGAGTCTTAAGCTGTACTTTATTTCACTAATAATTGTGCCACAATTCCTACAACAACAACAACAACAACAGCAGCCACAACCACCATCACCACAACAACAACAACAACAACAACCACAACAACAACAACAACAACAGCCACAACCACCATCACCACAACAACAACAACAACCACAGCCACAACCACCATCACCACCACAACAACAACCACGACAACAACAACAACAACAACAACCACAACAACAACAACAAGTTACTATGGAAGAGAAAGAAGAACACAAAATCTATTGATAAGTTGTATTGGGTTGGGGTGGCATAGGATGACCCTGTTTTATGGAAGCTAACATAAGGTATTTGTTGATAACTGTGGCCATTTTCAGGGTCATATAATCATCAATATATACTACTAGCTGGTCCATCCGGCTGGCACCCTTTCAGGGTCATATAATCATCAATATATACTACTAGCTGGTCCATCCGGCTGGCACCCTTTCAGGGTCATATAATCATCAATATATACTACTAGCTGGTCCATCCGGCTGGCACCCTTTCAGGGTCATATAATCATCAATATATACTACTAGCTGGTCCATCCGGCTGGCACCCTTTCAGGGTCATATAATCATCAATATATACTACTAGCTGGTCCATCCGGCTGGCACCCTTTCAGGGTCATATAATCATCAATATATACTACTAGCTGGTCCATCCGGCTGGCACCCTTTCAGGGTCATATAATCATCAATATATACTACTAGCTGGTCCATCCGGCTGGCACCCTTTCAGGGTCATATAATCATCAATATATACTACTAGCTGGTCCATCCGGCTGGCACCCTTTCAGGGTCATATAATCATCAATATATACTACTAGCTGGTCCATCCGGCTGGCACCCTTTCAGGGTCATATAATCATCAATATATACTATTGTATTTTCACGGTAAAGGCTTTACTTCACATAATATCAAATCTACGACATATTTATATTATTTAGTTTGATATTATTTATTTTGAGTTCAAATCCCACCGAGGTTAACTTTGCCTTTCATCTTTACGGGGGTCGATAAAATAAAGTACCAGTAATACACTGGGGATAATTGCTGGCCAGCAATTTTGGGGAGGGGAAAGAAAGTCGATTAAATCCACCCCAGTGCGTGACTGGTACTTTATTTTATCGACACTCCCCCCCCCCCCCCCCCCCCCCCCCCCCGTAAGGATGAAAGGCAAAGTTAACCTCGGTGGGATTTGAACTAAAAGAAATAAATAATATCAAACTAAATAATATCAAAATGTCGTAGATTTGATATTATGTGAAGTAAAGCGGGATTTGAACTCAGGCCGTAAAGGGGACGTAAACTCTGTGGCCGCAAAGCATGGCATACGGCCCTCTACCGATCACTGCCAATTCACTCCTCTCCAGATAATAAGTCCCACAACTGACTTTCACTGACTTCTTAGTTAGCATTTTTCTTTTCTTGGGAATGTAATAAAGATTCAATGAAAGTATCTGCAATATAGGTGATATCATACCTATATTGATAATATCATATATTGGTATTATCATATATTGGTATTATCATACATTGATAACAATGAAAAGGTTAGTATCTGATACGGTTCAATAGTTTTTGTTCAATAGATCTCTGGCACACAGCTAGCCTGATTACTCTCCACATTGTCACACCTCACTTTCAATATCTTATAATTCAAATCAACTTAATGTCACATACTGCATGCATGTGTGCACACATACACACATACACGCATGGACACATGCACACATGCACACATGCACACATGCACACATACACACATGCACACATATACACATACACACAGACACACATGCACACATGTATACATACACACAGACACACATGCACACATACACACATACACACAGACACACATGCACACATGTATACATACACACATACACACATGCACACATACACACATACACACATGCTCACATGCACATGCACACCTACATATATACACACTTTCTGTCCCCCCTACTCTCTCCCCTCTCTCTCCCTTCTCTCTCCCCTCTTCTCTCCCCCTCCCCCTCTCTCCCCCTTCCCCTCTCTCCCACTTCGCCCCCCCCCCCCCCTCTCGTCAGATATGTTAAACATGTTACTTCTGATACTAAATACTATTAAGATCTACAAAACATTCCGGTGTAAGATTGTGAGATTTTATACATGGTACTACATGGTACTGCATGGCACTGCATGGTACTGCATAGCACTGCATGGTACTACATGGTACTGCATGGCACTGCATGGCACTGCATGGTACTACATGGTACTGCATGGTACTGCATGGCACTTCATGGTACTACTTGGTACTGCATGGTACTGCATGGTACTGAATAGCACTGCATGGTACTACATGGTACTGCATGGTACTGCATGGTACTGCATAGCACTGCATGGTACTACATGGCACTGCATGGCACTGCATGGTACTGCATGACACTGCATGGTACTACATGGTACTGCATGGCACTGCATGGTACTACATGGTACTGCATGGCACTGCATGGTACTGCATGGTACTGCATGGCACTGCATGGTACTGCATGGCACTACATGGTACTGTTTGACACTGTATGACACTTCACTTTAGGCAAGAAGTGCCTTCTATCTTATTCATACATAGACTAAAGTCTTGTAAATGAAAGTTGGTGGACAGAAACAGAGTGGAAGCCCATCAGATGGTCTATGGCTGTTCATACTAATTGTTACAACAGAAATTTAACATATTTCATTTTTAGAAATCTATAATTACTGAAATTTGTAGAAATTTAGTAAATTTCATGATGCCTCTTTAAGGAAAGACTTTGTATTGAACCGAGAGTTACTAAGAAGAAAACTTCAAGACAACAAAAGAGAGGAGTTTTATGAGATGACTGCAAAGTTAAATAATTACGTTATATATAACTTTATTTCATGTATTTAGGAAATATATGAAGATGTAGTTCTGAAATTTGTAGAAATTTAATTAAACCATGAAATAGTATAATAGAATGTGACTGATATGGTGGACTTTGTACTTTAGCAGGAGATGATAGCAAGAAGCCATCTTGATGGTAATGTTCTGTAGTTCAGTTAGATGAAAGCTGAGCAACATAATTACGTTATATATAATTTTATTTCATATATGTATTTAGAAAAATATCTCAAGATTTAGTTCTGAAATTAGTGAGAAATTTAGTTATTCTAGGAAATATCGTACATGGTGTCTCTGTGTTGACATGTCAGAGTCTGAATAACAGAAGTCATTTTACTTACAGTCTTACACCATCTTATGTAAATATTTCTACAGATATATAACATAAGTCACTAGACTTTCACTATCTTATGTATATACTGTAGAAGGTGTGTGGCTGAGTGGTTAGAGAACTGGATTCGCAATCGTGAGGTTGTCAGTTCGATTCCTGGACCAGGCGATGCATTATGTCCTTTACGGTCTGAGTTCAAATCCCGCAGAGGTTAACTTTGCCTTTCATCCTTACGGGGTTGATAAAGTACCAGTAACGTACTGGTGTCGATTTAATCGACTTTCCCCTCCCCAAAATTACTGACCTTGTGCCTATACTAGAAGTCACTAGACTTACACTGTCTTATGTATATAATGTGACATATTTCTACAGATATATGACATAAGTCACTAGACTTACACTGTCTTATGTATATAATGTGACATATTTCTACAGATATATGACATAAGTCACTATACTTACACTGTCTTATGTATATAATGTGACATATTTCTACAGATATATGACATAAGTCACTAGACTTACACTGTCTTATGTATATAATGTGACATATTTCTACAGATATATGACATAAGTCACTAGACTTACACTGTCTTATGTATATAATGTGACATATTTCTACAGATATATGACATAAGTCACTAGACTTACACTGTCTTATATATATAATTTGACATATTTCTACAGATATATGACATAAGTCACTATACTTACACTGTCTTATGTATATAATGTGACATATTTCTACAGATATATGACAGAAGTCTCTATACTTACACTGTCTTATGTATATAATGTGACATATTTCTACAGATATATTAACATCAAACCCATTACATTATGATTGTAAGTCCAACACCTTTACCACTAGACCACACACTTCCACATTAAATCCATTTGTCAATAGAAAACAAACAAGACAATACATTTGTTAAATACCATTCTTTCATCTGATATAATACCAATATATATTTTTAGAGATGTTCCTACTATGTTTTTCATGATAATATCATTACAGTTTTAGTGAGGAAATCTATTGTTTCAGAGAATCTACATTTAGTTTGATCAATAATTTAGCACCCATTCATAACACCATTCAACATTTTCATAATGATTTGACAACTCGTTTAGTGAGTTCTGCAATAGATAGAAATGAAGAAGATAAAATATGCACCATTTTAACTGAGTGGACATTTATTAAAATAGAGTTGGCAAAATACTGCTGTAAAATGAGATTTGAAAAGCAGACATGCTTTCTGCTTTATTTGGATAAAAAAAAGCCCCCCAAAAAAAACAAACCTAAAAGGTTTGGAAATTTAAAGCATTAAATTACGGTGTTAGATTTTCATTTTAAATTTTTAAGGGACGTTAAAACCTTTATATTTCAAATGAATTCTCACATAAAATGTGCATTATTTTAAAGCAATGTTCCACTATTTGCAACATCTCGCATTTAGAAATCGTGAATTCTTGAATAAAATTGTAAATTATTGCATAATATCAACTGAAAGGCAGACATTTTTTTCAATATATCACATGCTGGAATATTCAAGAAAAAAACTGTGTAGAGAGTTCCCAGATGGTTTTTAGGGGGGGGGGGGGGGGGGGGGGAGAATAATAAAATGACTTATTGAATGTATTGTATTATTTAAGTTAATGTTTGTGGTGTTTGAGTGTGAGGAGTGCTGCTTCAAAGAAACCTGTTTCAACAGTAACATATGTTCAGTGCTAAATGAAATACAGATAAATATATGATTATTTCTAGATTAATGTTTTGATAAAGAAAACCAGAATATTCCATCATTTATCAAAGAACTTAGCTTGTTTCATGGATAATTTCCCTCTTTGCCATGAAGATTGATGTATTTATTTGTACAATATTGAAGAAATTAACAATGACCAATTTTTTGTTTTTAAAATTTTTGGATTTGTTTTAATTTTTGAGAGGGAGGGTTCGTTTTAATTTTTTTGGTTTTGTTTTAATTTTTCTTTCTTTTGTTTTAATCTTTTTTTGTTTTGAATTTTTTTGTTTTTGCTTTTCATTTTTTTTCTTTCTGTAATACAAAATTATTAATTTCTCTGAAAAAAATCTATTTGTTGAAAATCTATTTGTTGAAAGTTTGGTAAGAACTGACACTAGAAACAATTCATTTGATAAATTATTGATTTTGTTGTTGATTGCAATATTCCCAGGGGGTGCTCTACAATGATGCTTGCTGGAATGTATTTCAGTTTTTAATAGCTTCATGATACAATTATAGTCAAATTACATGGAGCGGGAACATTATTGGTGAAGGGGTTAAATATGTTCTTATTTTTTCACACATTCAAACATATATATCATCATCATCATCATCATCATCATCCGGCAGTCTCAGCCAAAATGGACTCAACAATTGATCTCCACGTGGGTCTGTCGTTCATTGCTGTTGCCAAGACCTGGATTTTAATACCAGAATCTCTGGAGATGACATCGGGGTAGGAGAGCTTGCGCCCCCTGTTATTAGTGACTGATTGTGGTTTCCAAAGCACTAATAGGGACACAGCCTCATAAGTGGCACAATGGCAGGGGCCAGCAAATCTTACTTTCCTTTCATGTACAACAACAGATATGCGTGGGAGGCCGGCATATATCTCTCTCAAAGGCAGATGTCACCAGCTTATGTTCTGAATGCGTTGAAGCATAAAATATATAAAAGTGGTGCCCTAGCATAGCCTCAGCCAGATGGCTGACACAGGGAAAAGAGTAAAAGAGTAAAACAGCAATAAATGAATGCTCTTTTATGTCTAACTTCTCATCTTTAACCCTTTCTTGCCCCTTTCCCTCTATCATGATCTTTATCTTTCTCTCTCTCACTCACTCTCTCTCATTCTCACACCCCCCCTCTCATTCTCTCTCTTTCTCGCTCTCTCTCTCTTCCTCCTCTCAAAAAGATGAAACATCATAATTGGACCATGAAACGTTAGGTAGCATGTTTTGTTCCATGTATAAACATAAATAACATTATATATAAATATCTCAACAGTCGATCGACTTTCGTCAAATCCGACCAGGGAAACAATATTTCCATCGGTCTTTCCAATTGCTAATACTATCTATCAGTCATAACTCCAGGTAGAAGGAGCAACAGGAAATAAAGTGCCTTGCTCAAGGACATAATGCATCGCCTGGTCCAGGAATCGAACTCACAACTTCACGATTGCGAATTAGAAACCTTTAAAATGGGTGGTTTTATTTCATAGAACCAGAGCTGGTTTTGGCTGGGTTGGTAACTAAAGGGTTAAAATGGGTGGTTTTATTTCATAGAACCAGAGCTGGTTTTGGCTGGGTTGGTAACTAAAGGGTTAAAGGTGCATATGTATGTGGAATGCTCAGCCACTTACATGGATTTTCAGGCTGTTCCATTGATTTAACAACAGGAACATTCAACATGGAAACCAACAGAAGTCCATTCAAAATGTATCAATATAACGATCAAAGTATTTCATCTGTAATAAGAAAGATTTATCCTATATTGTATCTATTTGAAAGAAATCCCTAACTACATGTTCACCATTTTTCAGAAATGAAACACAAATCCACACCATTTTCTCGCTCTTTTTTGAAGTTAAACTTTTCACCACCATTTTCTGCTCCCTAACCCCAAAAATCTACAAAAGAAATAAAAGATTTCTACTCTTTCATGCTTTGCTTTGATTGATTCATTTAAAGAATTCCAGACATGTTGTCTGCAGGTATAAATGTAGTTTGCTTGAATGAGCATCGGAAAGCAATTTCAGCTGTAATATATGTCAAGTGAAGAAAAAGCATCGTTTCTGAACCACAAACTATTCTGTGACACATAATTTGTGGCTTCAATAAATAATGTTGCCTAAACTGTTTGTTGCATCAGGAGAGGTAGATAAGAAAATGTTAATGCTCTATATTTTAAATTAACTGTCCACAGGCTTAAAATTGCTATAAAACATTCTGATAGGGAAGCAATATAGTCTACTGAACACACACACACACACACACACACACACACACACACACACACACACACACACACATATAGGGTAGAGAGTAAAGACCCCCTCCGATGTTTGTGGAAGACCAACAGTCGGCCGTGCATACCAGTCTCCTCTCTCCATGCCACTGATGTTGTCCAAGGGAAAGGCAATGGACATTGCAGCTTGGCACCAGTGACATTACAATATATATATAGATGGAGGCACATGGCTTAGTGGTTAGAGCATTGGCCTTGCAATCGAAAGGTTGTGAGTTCAATTCTCAGGCCGGGTGATGTGTTGTTTCCTTGAGCAAGACACTTTATTTCACATTGCTCCAGTTTACTCAGCTGTAGAAATGAGATGATAGGGACTGGGGTCCCTATCATTCCACTGCAAAGTGGTCGTGGAGGTGCCACGGCAAAAAAGCACCCAGCGCTCACTGTAAATGAGGTTGGTGTTAGGAAGGGCATCCAGCTGTAGAAATCAAGCCAGAATCAGTTCCCGTCCCACCCTTGCAAGCAGGGAAAAAAGTGGATGTAAAATGAAATGAAAAAATGAAATGAAAATATATATATATATATATCGTATATATACACTATATATACATTATATATATATATATATACACTATGTACAGTATCTATACATTATATATGATGTTGTCCAAGGAAAAGACACTGGATATTACAACTCATTTCTACAGCTGAGTGAACTGGAGCAACATGAAATAAAGTGTCTTGCTTAAGAATACAATGCAAACCCAGTCTGAGAACTGAACTCACAACCTCAAGATAGTACACCCGACACTCTAACCACTATATATATATATATATATATGTATATATATGTATCTCTCTCTTTCTCTCTCTCTCTCTTTCTCTCCCCTAGATCCGCCATCTTGCGAGCTGCAGCCATTTTCTCTCTTTCTGTCATTCCTGCAGCTCCATATATTCTCCATACCAAAACAGTTTACCTACCATTAAATTTGTGTCGAAGAATACAGGTGAAATTATTGTGGTATTACATTGAAGTAATATAAGTTTGAAAGTACTAATAACACAGATTATAGCTCCATGCAATGAAATATAACTCCCAAATGAGAGAAGCACAATGAAATCCTTATAAATAAATGCTTAATGAAGATAATTTATACAGTCAGAGCGACATGCCAGCTAAATCTTCAACATCTCAATCAAAATGTTGTCCCAAAAGATATCAGCAGATAACAAACTCCTTCAACCAAGATATGGACATGTCTGTTTATGCCAAAACTAATGGTTTCAAAAGCGCAATTTCTTAAATATGAAAATAAAATGCCATTCATGCCATTCTATTAACTCTTTTGCATTTAAACCGGCCGTATCTGGCCAGATTTCTCTCACCTCTTTCTGTTCAAACCAGCTGTATCATCATCATCATCACAATCGTCATCATGATCACTATGGTCATCAACATCATCACCATCACCATCATCATCATCATCTTCACCCCCACCATCACCATCACCATCACCATCACCCCCACCATCATCATCATCATCCCCATCACCATCATCACCATCACCACCATCATCGTCACCTCCACCAACACCATCATCACCATCACCATCACCATCACCACCACCATCAACATCATCACCATCACCATCACCATCATCACCACCAACACCATCACCATCATCACCCCCACCAACACCATCATCACCATCACCATCACCATCACCAACACCATCACCATCATCACCATCACCACCACCATCACCATCCCCATCACCATCACCACCATCATCACCATCATCCCTACCATCACCATCACCATCACCATCATCATCATCACCATCACCATCACCATCACCACCATTACCATCATCACCACCATCACCATCACCACCACTGGTTGTTCTATCAACCTACTCAGAGGAGGAGAAGAGAAAACTAAATGTTTTTTATAGATTTGGACAGAAAAAAACAATACAACAAATATTTCTGTTGCTTTTCTGAAAGTTTTAATAGAAGAGATTATTAAAAATCAATAAGTTTATATAGATTAAGCATTTTATCTGTGGATATCGATATATTTCCGCCTAAACGATCATCTTCAGGGCAGACTTAGTCCACAGAAAGTTTAAGGGTTGAAATGTTCATAAGAATAGTTTGAGGGAAGAGATTTAAAGTTTTAAACAAATATTAAGCTTTTTAAAAGAAATATTAAGATTTTTTTTAAAATATTAAGTTTTCAAAAATATTAAGATTTAAAAAGATATTAAGATTTTTTTTAAATATTAAGATTTTTAAAAAAAATCAAGATTTTAAAAAATATCAAGATTTAAAAAAAATATTAAGATTTAAAATATATATATATTAAGATTTTTAAAAATATTAAGATTTTTAAAAAATATCAAGATTTAAAAAATATTAAAATTTAAAAAAATTTAAGATTAAAAGAAAATTCAATGTTTAATTACTTACTAATTCATTTATTGTCTTTTTTTATTTTATTTATTTCCTCTTTTTCTATATTTATCTGAATAAATTGTGAATATGTATAATTTGTATATTTAGAAAGGCTTTAGATCGCAACTTGAGATATGCTTGGCACAACACATGTTCTAAATTATAGTCTTTGCAGAATTTGGTTTTCTGGCAAAGTTCTTAAGCAGTGATTCAGGCATGATTTCCTTCCATACAGCCGTTATCCCCACTAATGCATGCAGAGAATCAGCAATGCACCCATGCACACATTAGGGTAGTGGGTGTATCAAAGAAAATTATGGATGGATAAACACAAAATAATATTGGCAGAAGCAGAAAATGGAATTCTAGAAAAACTTTAATAAGTATAAGAATGGTTTCTGATTTAGAAACAAGGCCAGCAATCATGGAGAGGGAGAGGAAAATCTTTTGTAGTATCTATGGTAACAAAAACATTAATTTGGGGTTCTTTAAATATTGGTTTCAGATTTTGACACAAGGCCAACAATTTTTGGGGATGGGAAAGTCGATTAAATCTACCCCAGTGGATTACTGGTACTTTAACTTATCGACCCCGTAAGGATGAAAGGCAAAGCTAACCTCAAATAATGATTTCTACTTTAGGCACAAGGCCAGAAATTTTGGTAGGGACAAGTCAATTAAATCGACCCCAGTGTGTTACTAGTACTTTATTTTATCAACCTCAGCTGGTTTTGAACACGTAAAGTGCCGTAACTCTATGCCACAGAGCATGTTGTCCGACGCTCTACCGATTCTGCCAATCCACCGCCCTTTTAATAAATATGATAATAATCTTATGAGAATGTTATGTTAATGTTTTGAACATAGGCTGATACAGCTTGGCACCAGTGCTATCACAATTCATTTCTAAAGCTGAGTGAACTGGTCTTTCCACTGGTCTTTCCACTTGTCTTTCCACTGGTATTTCCACTGGTCTTTCTACTGGTCATTCCACTGGTCTTTCCACTAATCTTTCCGCTGGTCATTCCACTCGTATTTCCACTGATCTTTCCACTTGTCTTTTTACTAATTTTTCCACTGGTCTTTCCACTGATCTTTCCACTCCTCTTTCCACTCATCTTTCCACTGGTCTTGCCACTCACCTTCCCACTCGTCTTTCCACTCGTCTTTCCACTCATCTCTCCACTCATCTTTCCACTCGTCTTTCCACTCGTCTTTCCACTCATCTTTCCACTCGTCTTTCCACTCGTCTTGCCACTCATCTTTCCACCCATCTCTCCACTCGCCTTTCCACTCGTCTTTCCACTCGCCTTTCCACTCGTCTTCCACTCATCTTTCCACTGGTCTTTCCACTCATCTTCCCACTCGCCTTTCCACTCGTCTTCCCACTCGTCTTTCCACTCGTCTTTCCACTCATCTTTCCACTCATCTTCCCACTCGTCTTTCCACTCACCTTTCCACCCGTCTTTCCACTCGTCTTTCCACTCACCTTTCCACCCGTCTTTCCACCCGTCTTTCCACTCGTCTTTC
>OZ024754.1:41536694-41544194 GCA_964016885.1 Eledone cirrhosa
CCCTTTGTATTTGTCCCCTTCTTTTGTGCCCCTGTGGCTAATAAAGAAATCTATCTATCTATCTAACTATTGTTATTGCCTCCTCCTTATTGAGGACGCCTTGTTTTGTAAACTCCCCCCATTGTACTTGTCCCACTTTTGATGCCCTGGTGGCAAATAAAAGAAACATATCTATCTAACTATCTATCTATCTATATATATATATATCTGTCTCTCTATCTAGCTATCTATCTATATTGATAGAGTCTATTGTAATGATCAAGCCGCCTCCCCTCTTCAAAAACGAAGAAGAGGCTGTGTTTCTGTGCGTAATAGCCATGGCGAAAGAGGTTGTATGGTGGACGCGTCTGAAAGGACTGAGGTCAGACACCTTTCTCTCTGGCCAACAACTGGTCCGTTTCTTCCGATATCATTTCGGAAGAAGGATCAGGATGGAGAGAGAGGTGCTGCACCCCAGCCGTTTCTATGAAAGATGGGTGAAAGTGGCGAGAATGGCCCGTGTGAATGGGCCTTCACTCTACATCAGACTATAGGTGAGGAAGATGAAAGACCAAGGGAGCACCCCTTCTCTGTGCTCCTGAGGAAAAGGGTTGCACACTTTTTTTCGGGGGTGTGTGCGACCCCCCCAAGGCGCCTCCTCTCTATTGAGGACTTTGTTATAAATTTCATTTTTTGTTATATTTTATTTTATTTTTATATATTGTTATTGCCTCCTCCTTATTGAGGACGCCTTGTTTTGTAAACTCCCCCCTTTGTACTTGTCCCACTTTTGATGCCCTGGTGGCAAATAAAAGAAACATATCTATCTATATATATATATATATCTGTCTCTCTATCTAGCTATCTATCCATCTATCTGTCTATATGTCTGTCCATGTGCACCACATGTCCATACCAACGCAGTCTTCTCTCCTACACACCACCTCAGAATCCCCTTAAACCCAGTTTCTCCCTCAACCCGTCCAAGCTCTGCCTTTCTCTCACACTTACATCACACATCCAACGAAGAATGGCTGCTTCATTTCTTCCCAATCTCCACATGTCCTTTGTAGTCACAGCCCATGTTTATTTTATCAAACCATGTAGTAAAACAAATGTTTTCATCAAACCATGTAGCAAAACAGATGTTTTTAAATAAAAAAAATGAAGTAAAACATGTTTTTATCAAACCATGTAGCAAAACAGATGTTTTTGTCAAACCATGTAGTAAAGCTGGAGATTGTGTCACTACCACATGTTATATATCGCAATGGTTTCATGTCTCTGAACAGTTAATTCACTTTAGTTCAGAAGACTTTCTCTAATTATAAGGTGTAAAGGAAATTTTCAAGTGCTTTGAACAAAAGCAGAAACCATTGTTAATTCTGCACATAGATGCACATAGTCACACATACTGCACATAGTTGAACATACTGTACAGACTGTACATGCTACTAACACTGCCTTCAGAACTCTTGAGGAGAATGAGATACAATAAAATTGCTATAGATGGAACTAATCAGAATCCAATAAAGCTATTTCCTCTAATTACTCAATACTTTGACTAGAAGTATAGTTACAGCTGTGACATACCTCTGTCACTAGAGCTATAGTTACAGCTGTGACATACCTCTATCACTAGAACTATAGTTACAGCTGTGACATACCTCTGTCACTAGAACTATAGTTACAGCTGTGACATACCTCTGTCACTAGAACTATAGTTACAGCTGTGACATACCTCTGTCACTAGAACTATAGTTACAGCTGTGACATACCTCTGTCACTAGAACTATAGTTACAGCTATGACATACCTCTATCACTAGAACTATAGTTACAGCTGTGACATACCTCTGTCACTAGAACTATAGTTACAGCTGTGACATACCTCTGTCACTAGAAGTATAGTTACAGCTGTGACATACCTCTGTCACTAGAACTATAGTTACAACTGTGACATACCTCTATCACTAGAACTATAGTTACATCTATGACATACCTCTGTCACTAGAACTATAGTTACAGCTATGACATATCTCTATCACTAGAACTATAGTTACAGCTGTAACATACCTCTATCACTAGAAGTATAGTTACAGCTGTAACATACCTCTATCACTAGAAGTATAGTTACAGCTGTAACATACCTCTATCACTAGAACTATAGTTACAGCTGTGACATACCTCTGTCACTAGAACTATAGTTACAGCTGTGACATACCTCTGTCACTAGAAGTATAGTTACAGCTGTAACATACCTCTATCACTAGAAGTATAGTTACAGCTGTGACATACCTCTGTCACTAGAAGTATAGTTACAGCTGTAACATACCTCTATCACTAGAAGTATAGTTACAGCTATGACATACCTCTATCACTAGAACTATAGTTACAACTGTGACATACCCCTATCACTAGAACTATAGTTACAGCTATGACATATCTCTATCACTAGAACTATAGTTACAGCTGTAACATACCTCTATCACTAGAAGTATAGTTATAGCTATGACATCTCTCTACACTTGACAGAATAATTAAAAACAAAAATTGTTGAAAATGAAAGGAATAGGATTTATCTGTATCATATGTACTCATTAATGGATATGTTTCACACATACATTGAAGCAATCAAAAAGGAAAACAATTCTATTTGAGAAGTATTGACAAATTTTAGTAATTATTCATAAAGTTCTTGTAGAATTCAAGAGTTAACATTTTATATCCTTGAAAAATTAAAGGTTTGCCCGAAATGTTTGAAAGGAAATGAGAAAGTGTTTAAGACACTTTGTACTGAAATAGTTAATCTGTATGTCAAGTTTCTAGATTATATTGAAAAAGATCTTTCTTCTGATATGGAGCCTTGCATCACTTATTTGATTGCTAATTAGGGAGCAGAAAAGGATTACGGGAAGTATTTTGACCAAGTTAGTAACCCCAAAGCAGTTTGTGGAAAATTACAAGGCTGATGAATAATTTAGTGATCTGCCAACACATAAAATGTGGGCTTGATAATTTGAGGAAGCTAAGAACATAGAAATGGTGCCCAAAATTGTTAAGAATCAGACTCTGAGGTTAAGAAATAGATAATCACAACCATATGGTTTAAGGTTCCATCCCACTACCAGATATTTTGACCAACTGTCTTCTGCTATAGACACAAGCTGACCAAAGACTAATGAGTGAATTTAGTAGGCAGAAAGTATGAAGACATCTATTGCATTATATATATATATATATATATATATATATATATATATATATATATATATATATATATATATATATATATATATACATACATATATATATATGAGCGTGAAACTAATAAACCTTTGTTCGTACTGCCTCTCTGTTTTGTTCCCGTTCAATTTTTTACTATATATATATATATATATATGTATATATATATATATGTATATATATATATATGTGTATATATATATATAAATATATATATATGTATATATGTATATATATATATATATATATATATATATATATATGTGTGTGTTTCTTATTGGCAACATGACCCTCCCAAAGCATAACAATATCGGTTTCAACACACGTTTTCAGATAAAGAATCTTGCTAAACAAATTTAGAAACAATATATATATATATATATATATACACACATATATATATAATGTATATATAAATAAATATATATATCATATATATATAACGTGTGTATGTGTTTGTGTGGATGTGTATGTGTGTGTGTGTGTGTGTGTGTGTGTGTGTGTGTGTGTGTGTGTGTGTGTGTGTATGTGTTTGTGTGTGTTTATGTGTGTGTGTATGTGTATGTGTGCATGTGTGTCTGTGTGTGTATATGTGTGTATGTGTGTGTATATGTGTATATGTGTGTCTGTGTGTATATATGTGTGTCTGTGTGTGTTTCAATCCCCCTTAAAATGATTCTACTCTGTTGCCATTTGTTGTTTTAGTCCCAACATGAAATCTCACACAAAATCTTGCACGACATCTCACATGAAATCTCGCATGACATCTCACACGAAATCTCGCACGACATCTCACACGAAATCTCGCACGACATCTCACACGAAATCTCGCACGACATCTCACACGAAATTTCCCACGACATCTCACACGAAATCTCGCATGACATCTCACATGACATCTCACACGAAATCTCGCACGACATCTCACATGAAATCTCGCACAACATCTCACACGAAATCTCGCACGAAATCTCACTTGACATCTCACACGAAATCTCACATAACATCTCACACGAAATCTCGCACGACATCTCACACGAAATCTGTTGCCAAATAGAAGAAGAACTCCATTAGCTTCCATGAAATTGTTCACCTGAAGTGTTTAAAGATAAAACATAGAAAACAAAGAGAAAAATGTAGGTAGTGTGTTAATGTAACATATTGAAATTGTTGACTCAAACAAACAAGATTTGACAGAAAGTCCAACAACAGCAGCAGCAACAACAACAATAACAATTCATCAAGTATCTCCACCATCTTTGATGTCATTTCCAGATACTAGCAACAGATAGATTTCACTAATTTACTTAAAATCATCAACATATCATCCATTTTAATTGATTCACATTGCCACATGGTAAAACAACCACAACCTCCACCATCACCACCCTACCAAAAAAAAATTCCACACAAAAAAAAAACGAACAGCAAAAAGTAACAAAACCCCACCAAAGACCTCCACCCCTCCAAAATAAGGGAGAAAAAAAATGAAAAAATTACACCCCCCCCCCCCCCAAAAAAGTAACCCTATAAAAAAATAACATGAATCCCCCCCCCCCCTAAAAATAACATGAATCCTCCCCCGAAAAAGTAACCCCCTAAAAAATAACATGAAACTCCCCCAAAAATAAATAGCAAAAGAGGGAGCCCCAAAAAATAACATGAACTCTGCCCCCCCCCCCCATAACATGACCCCCCCCACACACACACACACAACAAAAAATGTTCCCGCCACACACGCACGAAAATGGAATAAGAAAATACAAAAAAAAAAAGCAAACCAACCTAAAGTCCCCCCCCCCCCCCAACCTTATATATATATATTATATATCACATTCAAAGTTATAGATGTTAAACATGCGTCTCGTCTCCCAAAATAAGTTCAAAGAAAATTTCAAGGAATAAATCCAAACATTTAATCATTACAAAATAGTGAATGACATATATATATATATATATATATATATATATATACATATATATATATATATACATATATATATATACATATATATCCAATGATATAAATGTACATTACATATCAATGTACATTACATATAAATGTACATTACATATAAATGTACATTACATATCAATGTACATTACATACCAATGTACATTACATATAAATCTACATTACATATAAATGTACATTACATATAAATGTACATTACATATCAATGTACATTACATATCAATGTACATTACATATAAATGTACATTACATATCAATGTACATTACATATCAATGTACATTACATATCAATGTACATTACATATCAATCTACATTACATATAAATGTACATTACATATCAATGTACATTACATATAAATCTACATTACATATAAATGTACACTACATATAAATGTACATTACATATAAATGTACATTACATATAAATGTACATTACATATAAATGTACATTACATATCAATGTACATTACATATCAATGTACATTACATATCAATGTACATTACATATCAATCTACATTACATATAAATGTACATTACATATCAATGTACATTACATATAAATCTACATTACATATAAATGTACATTACATATCAATGTACATTACATATCAATGTACATTACATATCAATGTACATTACATATCAATGTACATTACATATCAATGTACATTACATATCAATGTACATTACATATCAATCTACATTACATATAAATGTACATTACATATCAATGTACATTACATATCAATGTACATTACATATCAATGTACATTACATATCAATCTACATTACATATCAATGTACATTACATATCAATATACATTACATATCAATATACATTACATATCAATGTACATTACATATCAATGTACATTACATATCAATATACATTACATATAAATGTACATTACATATAAATGTACACTACATATAAATATACATTACATATAAATGTACATTACATATAAATGTACATTACATATCAATGTACATTACATATCAATATACATTACATATCAATATACATTACATATCAATATACATTACATATAAATGTACATTACATATCAATGTACATTACATATCAATGTACACTACATATAAATCTACATTACATATAAATGTACATTACATATCAATGTACATTACATATCAATGTACATTACATATAAATGTACATTACATATCAATGTACATTACATATAAATCTACATTACATATAAATGTACATTACATATCAATGTACATTACATATCAATGTACATTACATATAAATGTACATTACATATAAATGTACATTACATATCAATGTACATTACATATCAATGTACATTACATATCAATCTACATTACATATAAATGTACATTACATATCAATGTACATTACATATCAATGTACATTACATATAAATGTACATTACATATAAATGTACATTACATATCAATGTACATTACATATCAATGTACATTACATATAAATCTACATTACATATCAATGTACATTACATATCAATGTACACTACATATAAATGTACATTACATATAAATGTACATTACATATCAATCTACATTACATATAAATGTACATTACATATAAATGTACATTACATATAAATGTACATTACATATAAATGTACATTACATATCAATGTACATTACATATAAATGTACATTACATATCAATGTACATTACATATAAATGTACATTACATATAAATCTACATTACATATCAATGTACATTACATATCAATATACATTACATATAAATGTACATTACATATCAATGTACATTACATATCAATGTACACTACATATAAATATACATTACATATAAATGTACATTACATATAAATATACATTACATATCAATGTACATTACATATAAATGTACATTACATATCAATATACATTACATATCAATATACATTACATATCAATGTACAATACATATCAATGTACATTACATATAAATGTACATTACATATCAATGTACATTACATATCAATGTACATTACATATAAATGTACATTACATATCAATATACATTACATATAAATGTACATTACATATCAATGTACACTACATATAAATCTACATTACATATAAATGTACATTACATATCAATGTACATTACATATAAATGTACATTACATATAAATGTACATTACATATCAATGTACATTACATATAAATGTACATTACATATCAATGTACATTACATATCAATGTACATTACATATAAATATACATTACATATAAATGTACATTACATATCAATGTACATTACATATAAATGTAC
>OZ024754.1:41551694-41589194 GCA_964016885.1 Eledone cirrhosa
TATTTTGTAAAATTAATTTTGGAATTGATAGTTAAATGAAGAGAGAGAGAGAGAGAGAGAGAGAGGGAGAGAGGGAGAGAGAGAGAGGAGAGAAGAAGAAGAAGAAGAAGAAGAAGAAGAAGAAGAGAGAGGGAAGAAATGGGAGAGAGAAGAGCGGTAAGGGAAAGATTCCATAATAAAACGTAAAAGAAAAGATGGTGGTGGTGGTGGTGGTGGTGGTGGTGAGGGAGATTGATGATGACGGTGATGATGATAATGTTGATGATAATGGACATGGTGATGATGATGATAATGTTGATGATGATGATGATGATGGTGATGATGGTGGTGATGATGCATATTTCTCATTTGCAATCAAAACTGTGAAGCCTTAATGTTATATATACGGTCCTTTATGGTTGATATAAATAAAGTACCAGTAATGCACTGGGGTAATTGCTGGCCTTGTGACAAAAGTAGAAACAGTTATTATGTTGTGGTGGATTGGCAGTGTCGGTAGAGCGTTAGACACCATGCTTAGCGGCATAGAGTTGTGGTCCTTTACGTTCTGAGTTCAAATCCTACTGAGGTTAATTTTTGCCTTTCATCCTTAAGGAGTTTATAAAATGAAGTACCAGTAATACACTGGGGTAAATGCTGGCCTTTTGCCATAAAGTAGAAACAATAATATATATTGTGTAAACAACACCTGGTTTTAACCACCCCCACAACTGTTAAACCCAACCTAAGGTACTGTCTCTCTTATATATATATATATCTCTCTGATGGTTTATTGACTACAAGAAACAGAGCTAGTCCTGTAAGAGTCACTTTCCAATAAAATATTGTCCTCTCTCTACTTGAAGCGTGGAAAAATGGACATAAAAACTATGTGATAAGGATTCCCTCTCTCTCTCTCTCTCTCTCTCTCTATATATATATATATATATATATATATATATATATATATATATATATATATTAGAAAGATCGAGTATCGAAAAATCGGCGCACGAGTTCACGATAAACGAAATTCGATATGAGCGGCATATATATATAGATAGATAATTTAATATATCTACTAACATAAGCGCACAGATGTACGCTAATGCCAGCAAATACACAGGTTATGTCATAGTACCTAGGTGGTTCAATGCAGGAGGATGCAGAACAATAATATAAATGACGTAAAATAAGAAAATTTTAAAAAAAAATTTTAAAAAATTAACTTACTTACTTAAATTTTCACTCCATTTCAGTAAGTTAATTTAAAAAAATTTTTTTTTTAAATTTTCTTATTTTACGTCATTTATATATATATATATATATATAAATGACGTAAAATAAGAATATGCTTTACATTACACCTTACATAACAAATACCTACATTATCACTACATGCCTCTCTAACAAATTACACGCTATCTTAAACATTTATAACAACTATAACAAGCTTTAACACCCCACACAAAATATGTTTACTTCAACTGCATTATAACTCTTTCCTCATACATGCATTATTGACTTATTGACCCCTGGATTGTACACCAGTTGTCCTTGCTTATAACTTCTTTGCCTGTGTTTTTTTCGCTTGTGCTTTTTACTTATACCTATTACACTTCCAACCAGTGCTGCCTGTAATTGTGTATCAACAACATGTGTACCTGTCTTTCCCACACCAATTTGGACTGCCTGAAGAGGTCACAGCCAATAATATCTGTCACCGAAATATATATAGCAGTATATTTATAATTTACAATAAACGAAGCCAAATTTTACATATTTGATTTAATTATTTATTATATATATCATCATCATCATCATCATCATCCTCATCATCATCATCATCACCGTTTTACGTCCGTTCTTCCACGCTAGCATGGGTTAGACGGGTTGTCCTGTTGTGGGCAGTGTCTGGTCGGCTGACCATGCCTTGCTCATACAGGAACTGATTCTGGCTTGATTTCTACAGCTGGATGCCCTTCCTAACACCAACCTCATTTACAGTGAGTGCTGGGTGCTTTTTCGTGGCGCCTACACGTCCACTTTACAGTGTGGGCTGGGTGCTTTTTTGCCGTGGCACCTCCACGACCACCTTGCGGTGGGGGGAGTGGGGGCATATTGTCTATATGCTTCAGCTTGTACCCATGGGAGGTCGGGTACTCTGTATTACTGCGTGATGCCAGAGGTCACGGTCATATATATATATATCTATGTATATATATATATATATATATATATATATATATATATATATATATATATATATATATATATACACATATATATATGTACAGGTAGTTCGGATCTAGCTGTCGAAATGGCCGGAGCTCAGCCGTCGGGGTTCTGACGCTTTTCATATATACATATATATATATATATATATATATATATGTATATATATATATATATATATATATATATATATATGTATATATATATATATATATATATATATATATATATATGTATATATATATATATATATATATATATATATATATATATATATGTATATATACATATATATATATATATATATATATATATATATATATATATATATATATATGTATATAGATATATAGATATATATATGTATATATATATGTATGTATATGCATGTCTGTGTCTGTGTATGCATGTCTGTATGTGTGCATGTGTGTATCTGTGTGTGTGTTTGTAGGTTTGCGTCTGTATATGTGTGTGTGTGTGTCTGCCCTTGTGTGTGTATGTGTGCGTGTGTGTGTGTGCGCGTGAGAGAGAGAGAGAGAGAGAGCTTGGGTTAGTAGTCTGGTTCAATTAAGAATCTATGACATTGATTCCTGCTTTGAAAGATGCAACTGTTACAGAGAAGTGCTGAAAAGATGGTTGGTGGCAAACTTTGATTCCAGAAAAATACTAGAATAATGTTGTTTTCTCTGATAATTAAATTTTACAAAGTGAGAAGTTAATTATAAAACTAATCAAAAAATATTTCCAAGTTAAAAGGAAATTTTTCAGTATTTAAGGACCAAAACCCCATTAATTTTTAATTGAATATTGAAGGTCAAATGAAATTTCTTTTCTAGAATTATCTTCATACAGTCAACTAACATCATTTTTCTCATATTTGAGGAATAGCATGTTAGAGGTTAAATGGAAAACTCAGGTTCTAGTTACTACCAAGATTATATTAAATACACTTGCCATTCCTCTTTGGAGCTTGTGGCTGCAGTTGTTTTTGTTTTACATGATGATGATGATGATGATGATGATGTTGTTGTTGTTGTTGTTGTTGTTGTTGTTGTTTCCTCACCACAAAATTAGTTTTTATAATGTCTGATTAAATCAGCCATCTTTGAAAGTGTTCAAGCCATATTTGCATTAAAAGTATTTCTTCAACTACAGCAAGCCGCTAAACAAAACATTCATTGATTTTATAGCTCTCTCACTTGCTACTAGTCATGAAAAGCATGAGGAACTGACTTGCTTTGAGGTCAGGTTTTCAGAAGAGGAAGCAGCAGTAAAGAAGAACTGTTTCCTTGTAGGGCAGACAAAATTGTGTGTTTGTATCCAGGGTATTAAATATGGATGTGCAATGTCAATGAGCATGAATGACCAAGCATAGACGAGTTGAGAGAGAAAATGTGTATACGAGGTATAAGCAGTAATGTGGGGGGAGAGAAGACTGCATTGGTATGGACATGTGATGCACATGGAGGATGACCGCTGGGTAAAGAAGTGCCAAGAAATCCCAGTGGAAGGAAGACGCAGTAGAGGAAGACCACGAAAAACACGGGTGGAGGTGGTGATAGCTGACCTTAGATCGCTGAAACTCACAAGCAGGGAAAAGCGGACGTAAAATGATGATGATGATGATGATGATGATCCTGAGTTTTTTATTGGCTACCTTGATGCTATTTCTCAGCTGGAGTAGAGCTAACCAGGGACTAAATAGCAAAACAATAACAACAACAGCAACAGCAACAATAAAAATAAGTAGCCCCAAGCATGCTGTCTCGGTTGTGTAAGAATGAAAGGCAAAGTTAACCTTGGCAGGTTTTGAACTCAGACCATAAAGGGATGTAACTCTATGCTGCAAATCATAGCATCCGACCTTCTACTAATACTGCCAATCCACTGTACCAGTAATTCAAAGGGTTAGCCTTGTCATACTGAATCTCCCAGAGAACTACGTTATGGGTACACGTGTCTGTGGAATACTTGGCCACTTACATTATAATACAAGATGGATTGTACCTATAATTGAAAGGGCCAGCCTTGTTACACCGAATCTCCCTGAGAAATTACATAAGGGTACTCATGTCTGTGAAATACTCAACCACTTACACTATAATTGTTTCTACATTTGGCACAAGGTCAGCAATGACCCAGTGTATTACTGGTACTTTATTTTATCGACCCTGTAAGGACGAAAGGCAAAGCTAACCTCGGTGGGATTTGAACTCAGATCATAAAGGGCCGTAACTCTATGCTGCAAATCATGGCGTCAGACCCTCTACCGATACTGCCAACTCATGTCTGTGGAATACTCAGCCACTTACATTATAATGCAAGATAGACTCTACCTATAATTCAAATGGCCAGCCTTGTTACACTGAATCTCCATGAGAAATTACATAAGGGTACTCGTGTCTGTGGAATACTCAGCCAGTTATATTAACTTCAGTAACAGTCAGACTGTTCCATTGATTAAACAACTACAACACTGATTGTTGAAACTGATTCTATAAATTTCTATAAATTTCTATATATTTATATAAATTTATATAAATTTATATAAATTTATATAAATTATATAAATTTATATATATTTATATAAATTTATATAAATTTATATAAATTTATATAATTTATATAAATTTATATAAATTTATATAAATTATATAAATTTATATAAATTTATATAAATTATATAAATTTATATATTTATATAAATATATATAAATTTATATAAATTTATATAAATTATATAAATTTATATAAATTTATATAAATTTATATATTTATATAAATTTATATAAATTTATATATTTATATAAATTTATATAAATTTATATAAATTTATATAAATATATATAAATTTATATAAATTTATATAAATTTATATAAATATATATAAATTTATATAAATATATATAAATTTATATAAATTTATATAAATATATAAATTTATATAAATTTATATAAATATATAAATTTATATAAATTTATATAAATTTATATAATTAGCAGTGATTAGTAAATTAGTTAATGAAGCAGTTTAAAATGGAGGTCGACACTTCAGATCTTGTTAAAATGGTGCTTAAGTTTCACTTCTTGACTCTCAGTTACCAGCTTTACATAGGTTTAACTTTCAAGTGTACATTATCAATGTTAACCTGATCATCAGATATCTAGTTTAAAATAAACCTCTCAGGTATAAAATATCATGTACAGTCGAGATGTAAAGTACATTATTATTATTATTGTCGTTCTATAGAGGATTAGTGGAGAGGAAGAACGGCGACGTACTTGGGGAGACTCTGGGCATCGACGAAAATCAACTAGCCAATCTCTTCGGGAGAACTTTCGGGCTGGGGCCTATGGACAACTTCCAGAAATCCCTGGCCTGGCAGTGCTATGGAGGAGCTTTGCCAGTTCAGGATAAACTCTACAGGCATGGAGGTGCCGTCAGCCGGGCATGTCTGTGATATGCGCAGGGCGACGAAACCATCCTGCATGCACTCGTCCAGTGTCCGAGCATTGCTGACTTGTGGGTTTATGTCGGACACCTGCTGTCACGTGAAGGACGGATCCGGCTATCAGCTGAGTCCATCGTGAGTATTGCCCCACCCTCTTCCTTTAGCCGGGAAGGGCAGGCAGTTTTTATCTGTCTGGTGGCCATGGCGAAAGAGATAGTATGGTGGACGTGCCTGAAAGGGCTGAAGATGAGCACTTACCTCTTCGGTGATGCCCTGATTAAGTTTTTCAAATTTCATTTGAAAAGGAAAATCAAGGTAGAGAGGGAAGTGCTCTCTTCCCAGCATTTTGTTGAAAGGAGGGTGAGAGAGGCAAGAATGGCCCGAGTGAATGGACCTACTCTGAGTATGTCTGTAAATTAAAGGTGGAAAACTGGGAGAGGGCACCTGCCCTGGTGGTCAGGGTCACCGTGGCTTTTTTAATGGGCTTTCTCCACGAATGTCCCTCGGAAGTCTCCCCTCCCCTATTGGGGAATTTTTCATTGTTTCTTTTTTCAAACGCCTATATTTATGACACACACACACACGCATTCACACACACATGCATACACACACACATACATGCACACAGATGCACACACACACACATGCATGCACATACACACACACATGCATGTACACACACACACACATACACACACACATGCATACACACACACATACATGCACACAGATGCACACACACACATGCATGCACATACACACACATGCATGTACACACACACACACACACATGTATATATACACACACATTTATACGCACACACGCACATTCCTACACACATGCACACACATATGTATACACACACACAGACACCACACACAGACACATACACACACATACACACACACATACACACACACACACATGCATGCATAAACACACACACACACACATGCACATATACACACACATATATATATATACACACACATACACACACATACACACATCCACGTATAAACACACACACACACACACATGTACATATACACACACATACACACACATGCACGTATAAACACACACACACACACATACACATACATGCACATATACACACACATACACACATCCACGTATAAACACACACACACACACACATACACACACATGTACATATACACACACACACATACACACACATGTACATACATACACACACATATATACACACACATATACACACACATACATACAGATACACATACTACTTCTACTTAGGTAAGTCTTCTTTGTTAACAAACATCCACTAAAGCTTGTAATATCATTTCTATGGACATCTAGGCTGAATTTTTACACATTCCACTTGACCTTGTCCCCACCATAACCCTAACTTCTTGCTTCCTTTTTGTGAGAATTAATGTAACATTCTAAATATATATATAACAATATCACAAACTCACACAATTGTAAAACTATTCTATTACAATATTAATGTAATTTTTGTGTCCAACTATATAAAATCTGTGTAAAATAGACATTGTGGTTGCTGTTGTGGTTGTTGTTGTTGTTGTTGTTACTCTTGTCTGAGAATCAATAAAACTTTGCAATGGACTTTATGCTACGGTCCTTGGATATAGAGGATTTGCGAAAACTAGTTAGAAGTGAAGCTAGCATGGTCCAATGGATATGTAATATTAGTGTACATGAATGATGGAGCAGAAATATATTGAGAGAGATAAACTAGATATAAGAGGAATGAGATGTAGTTTGTTAGAGAGAGGACTGAGCTGGTACAGACATGTGGTGTGTATGGAAGATGGAAGTTGGATTAATAAGAGCTGAACGACAGCAGAAGTGAGAGAAAAATCAGATATAAGAGGAATGAGATGTAGTATGTTAGAGAGAGGACTGATCTGGTACAGACATGTGGTGTGTATGGAAGATGGAAGTTGGATTATTAAGAGCTGAACGACAGCAGAAGTGAGAGAAAAATCAGATATAAGAGGAATGAGATGTAGTATGTTAGAGAGAGGACTGAGCTGGTACAGACATGTGGTGTGTATGGAAGATGGAAGTTGGATTATTAAGAGCTGAACGACAGCAGAAGTGAGAGAAAAATCAGATATAAGAGGAATGAGATGTAGTTTGTTAGAGAGAGGACTGAGCTGGTACAGACATGTGGTGTGTATGGAGGATGGTAGTTGGATTAAGAATGGTAAACACCAGAACACAAATGAATTGAAAGAAGAGCTGAATATAAGAGGAATGAGATGTAGTATGCTAGAGAGAAGACTGTGCTGGTACAGACATGTAGTGTGTATGGAGAATGGTCATTGGATTATGAAGAGGTGAAGACAGCAGAAGTGAGAGAAAAGTCAGATATAAGAGGAATTAGATGCAGCGTAGAAGAGAGAGGACTCTGCTGGTATAGACATGCAATGTGTATAAAGGATGGTAGTTATATTAAATGCCAAGTGTTTGAAGTAGGAGCTTCTAGAAGAAGAGAAGCAAGATAAAATGGGATGAAATAGTGAAGAACAATCTCAAGAATCTGTGATTATTGGTGATAAACTATACAAGAGAACTCCCGCCTAGTATAAACATGGCAAATAGTAATTAACTTTTTAACATTTACATTACTCTATATATACTATTGTATTTTCTTGGTAAGGGCTTTATCTCACATAATTGTCTCACATAATATCGAATCTATGAGATTTTGATATTATTTATTTTGAGAACAATACCTTAACATCAGTATGAGTAGCCAGTTACAGCCGGTTTGAACAGAAAGAGGTGAGAGAATTCTGGCTGGATACAACCAGTCTGAACAGAAAGAGGTGAGAGAATTCTGGCTGGATACAACCAGTCTGAACAGAAAGAGGTGAGAGAATTCTGGCTGGATACAACCAGTTTGAACAGAAAGAGGTGAGAGAATTCTGGCTGGATACAACCAGTTTGAACAGAAAGAGGTGAGAGAATTCTGGCTGGATACAACCAGTTTGAACAGAAAGTGGTGAGAGAATTCTGGCTGGATACAACCAGTTTGAACAGAAAGAGGTGAGAGAATTCTGGCTGGATACAACCAGTTTGAACAGAAAGAGGTGAGAGAATTCTGGCTGGATACAACCAGTTTGAACAGAAAGAGGTGAGAGAATTCTGGCTGGATACAACCAGTTTGAACAGAAAGTGGTGAGAGAATTCTGGCTGGATACAACCAGTTTGAACAGAAAGAGGTGAGAGAATTCTGGCTGGATACAACCAGTTTGAACAGAAAGAGGTGAGAGAATTCTGGCTGGATACAACCAGTTTGAACAGAAAGAGGTGAGTGAATTCTGGCTGGATACAACCAGTTTGAACAGAAAGAGGTGAGTGAATTCTGGCTGGATACAACCAGTTTGAACAGAAAGAGGTGAGTGAATTCTGGCTGGATACAACCAGTTTGAACAGAAAGAGGTGAGTGAATTCTGGCTGGATACAACCAGTTTGAACAGAAAGAGGTGAGTGAATTCTGGCTGGATACAACCAGTTTGAACAGAAAGAGGTGAGTGAATTCTGGCTGGATACAACCAGTTTGAACAGAAAGTGGTGAGTGAATTCTGGCTGGATACAACCAGTTTGAACAGAAAGAGGTGAGAGAATTCTGGCTGGATACAACCAGTTTGAACAGAAAGAGGTGAGTGAATTCTGGCTGGATACAACCAGTCTGAACAGAAAGAGGTGAGAGAATTCTGGCTGGATACAACCAGTTTGAACAGAAAGAGGTGAGAGAATTCTGGCTGGATACAACCAGTTTGAACAGAAAGAGGTGAGAGAATTCTGGCTGGATATAACTAGTTTGAACAGAAAGAGGTGAGAGAATTCTGGCTGGATACAACTGGTTTAAACAGAAAGAGGTGAGAGAATTCTGGCCAGATACAGCCGGTTTAAATGCTAAAGGGTTAAATGCTCTGATGGAAGCTGGTTGAATCAGGCCTTTTGCCTATGATACTTCCATACCTCACAACCTCTTAAGTTTCAATCTGGACATTAAGTATTTCCTCCTTAGGTTAACAGATAAAACAAATATGGAGGTTGGTTATTAAAGGCACATAGGCTGACCAAGATACTCTCATGGAATGACCAAATGAGGTTTATTTTTCAACATTGTCCCTAGAAATAAACAATGCAGTTATTAATAAGAAGAGTTGAAATTAATGCATGCAAGATTTCACAGCTCTAACAGCACTCCTTTATAGTCCGCCTACGAACTTTTCAGCCTACCTTCATACTTCAAAATTTCACAGCTCTAGCGTCACTCCTTTATAGTCAGCTTACAAAATGTTCAGCCAACTCTCGTACTTCAAGATTTCACAGCTCTAGCATCATTCTTTACTTCAAGATTTCACAGCTCTAGCATCACTCTTTACTTCAAGATTTCACAGCTCTAACATCACTCCTTTATAGTCCGCCTACGAACTTTTCAGCCTACCTTCATACTTCAAGATTTCACAGCTCTAGCGTCACTCCTTTATAGTCAGCTTACAAAATGTTCAGCCAACTCTCGTACTTCAAGATTTCACAGCTTTAACATAACTCCTTTATAGTTAGCCTACAAATTTTTCTGTCAACTCTCGTATATGAAAAATCCCCCTAAATCCCTGTCAATCTTTCACCATACACATACAGTAACAGTATGTCAGAGATAGAGTTTGATCCTGTCTCAATAGTCCAGTTTATTAATCTCTGCACTGCACATATGTTATTACCCAGTTTTAAAAGCTATTAAATATTTCCCCATTCCTTCATGTTCTCATAAAATATGAAAATAAAAGAGATTTTGAAAAACAAAAAAATTGCAAAACCTAAAAAAGAACCAAAACAATTTATCTACTATTTTTGGTTAATGTTTTAAACATTTGAAGGAATTTTATGGCAATTTTCTTTAATTTTATATTCACATTAACAAAACTTCTTTCAATATATATCTGTAAATAGTTGCTGTCTAGCTTGTTAGTATGGACTAGAAGAATTTGTTGTACTTTGATATTATTACGAGAAGTATTTCATTTCACAGGGGAACTGCATTTAGAAACTATCCCTATAAATTGTACAGCAAAGTTAATAAAAATAGGATGTCCATTAATACTAACTGACAACTTTCTGACATCGTGTTCCACTATAGCATGGAAATCATTATATTGCCAACAGACATAATGATTTGGTTCTTCCTTAACCTTCTTCTCCTCTACAGTTGAAGATACTTGGTACCTGATAAACATACTTCTAAATTTACAAATCTTCATTACCCTCAGGATAAACTCACACACACACATATAATTATATATATATATCTATATCATCATCATTATCATCATTGTTTAACATCCATTTTTCCATGCTAGCATCGGTTAGATGAGTTGTCCTGTTGTGATGTCCGTGTCTTGCTCATACAGAACTGTTTCTAGCTTGGTTTCTCCGACTGGATGTCCATCCTTCCTAACACCAACCACTATCATGGTGTGGACTGGGTGCTTTTAGTTGTGTTACCAACTCAACCACTTTACAGTATGGATATATATATATATATATATATATATATATATATATAACGAAGGAAATGTGGTAAGGAACCAGGTGGACCATAACGCACCAAAGTACTCAATACTTAGGGGAGTAGAGTGGGTAATAAGAACGAGTAGGACCCCGACGGCTGAGCTCAAGCCGTTTCGACGGCTAATTCTGGACTAAATTTAGTCCAGAATTAGCCGTCGAAACGGCTTGAGCTCAGCCGTCGGGGTCCTACTCGTTCCTATATATATATATATATATATATATATATATATATATAGAGAGAGAGAGAGAGAGAGAGAGAGAGAGATAACGAAGAAAGTGTGGTAAGATACCAGGTGGACCATAACGCACCAGAGTACTCAATACTTGGGGTAGTAGAGTGGGTAATAGGAAAATGAGTTTGGATCTAGCTGTCAAAATGGCCGGAGCTCAACCGTTGGGGTCCGGACTCTTTTCCTATATATATATATAAACAGGGAGTGTAACATGATGTAGGTTCACCCAGGTGATATATGTATATATATATAATTGTTTCTACTTTAGGCACAAGGCCAGCAATTACCCAGTGCATTACTGGTACTTTATTTTATCGACCCCGTAAGGATGAAAGGCAAAGTCAACCTCGGCGGGATTTGAACTCAGACCATAAAGGGACGTAACTATGGTGGAAAGCATGGCGTCCGACCCTCTACCGATACTGCCAATCCACCAATATTAATGCGGTGGATTGGCAGTTTCGGTAGAGGGTCGGACGCCATGCTTTCTAGCATAGTTACGTCCCTTTATGGTCTGAGTTCAAATCCCGCCGAGGTTGACTTTGCCTTTCATCCTTACGGGGTCGATAAAATAAAGTACCAGTAATGCACTGGGTAATTGCTGGCCTTGTGCCTAAAGTAGAAACAATTAATATATAAGGGAACAAAGAATCAGTGTTGCATCATAACATATTTATTACATATTACATATGTTTCACTGTCGATCAGCTCGAGGAATGATCCATTAATGATTGAACCTGACTCTCTGGAATCGGAAAAGAGAGTGTGTCTGTATGTGTATATATATATCTATGTGTGTGTGAGTGTGTGTGTGTGTATCTGTGTATGGTTGTGTGTGAGAGAGAGAGAGCGAGTAAGAGTGAGAGAGTGAGAGAGAGAGAGAGAGAGAGAGTATGTGTGTGTGTGTGTTTCTATGTATGCTTGTGTGTCTGAGAGTAAAGGAGAGAGAGAGAGAGTCTGTGTGTCTGTGTGTGTGTATATCTGTGAGTCACTGTGTATGCTTGTGTGTGTGTGTGTGTGTGTGAGTAAAAGAGAGAGAGAGAGAGAGAGAGAGAGAAAGAGAGCGTAAAACATGTTTAGCAACAATTTTTGTAATTTTCTCTGAAATTATGATTTTAACAAATGAATTATGTAGAAGAAGACTTAGACATTTTCTTTAGTAAACAATATCTGTCTTAAAAACTCACAACTTTGTGGAATTCAATTTACTTTGGTCGTATATGGGGGGAGTGGAGGAGTGATGGTATGGTGGGGGGGGGGGGCTGGAAGGGAAAGAGGAGGGCGGGTGAAAATGTTATTTGTTTTAATGACTGAAATTTCTGGAAATAAAAACGAATAAAGAAAGAATTGTTTTGGCGAAAAAAAAAAAGAAAAAAAAAGATAAAATAAATAAATAGATATTAATGAAAAACAAATTAAAAATTAAATAAAACTTAAATGAAATGAAAGATAATTATCTTTTGAAAATGTCTTCCATAATTTAAAAGAAATCTAAGATTTGTCGAATCAAAGTGATTCTCTTTGTCCCTTTAGCACCTCTGTCTATTTATTGTTTGTTTAGCGTTCTTGGATACAAACTTCTTTCTAACAGACTTGGGCAATACTGCTCTGTGTTTGTAACATCACTATAGTACTTGTGACACTAATATAGTGTTTGTAACATCATTATAGTACTTGTGACACTACTATAGTGTTTGTAACATCACTATAGTACTAGTGACACTACTATAGTGTTTGTAACATCACTATAGTACTAGTGACATTACTATAGTGTTTGTAACATCACTATAGTACTTGTGACACTACTATAGTGTTTGTAACATCACTATAGTACTAGTGACACTACTATAGTGTTTGTAACACCACTATAGTACTTGTGACACTACTATAGTGTTTGTAACATCACTATAGTACTTATGACACTACTATAGTGTTTGTAACATCATTATAGTACTTGTGACACTACTATAGTGTTTGTAACACCACTATAGTACTTGTGACACTACTATAGTGTTTGTAATATCACTATAGTACTTGTGACACTACTATAGTGTTTGTAACATCACTATAGTACTTGTGACACTACTATAATATTTGTAACATAACTATAGTATTTGTAACATCACTATAGTTATTTGAAAATTCAAGGCAGTATATTTCATTAGAAATATGGTTACAAAAGGATTAAAGATGGAAGTGATTTTTCGATGGAGGCCTACCCCCAGATTTGACAAGGACTCAGCCCCATGGTTAACACTAGAGGAAGCTTCCTTATTTATGGACAAGCCCACAAGAAACCATTGACTTCTAGCTGGACTACTTAAAGGCAAGGCCTGATTTAGATCTGGGGAGGCCCTGGGCACTTTAGGTTTGGGAAGTAGGCCTCATACACAGCAAACCTCCCAATTTTACATATCAAAGTAAGCTTGACACAAGTAATTGAAATTTAAAAAATTATACATACAGGTATTAAATTCCAAAAATCTAACCATCCTAAAACTAAAAAGCCCAGTTGAGGGCACACATACATTGGTATGGCCGTCACTGGTGGGCCCCACCTCCCACTGCAGGAAGCCCAGGGCAATTGCTCTCTTTTCCTCCAATTAAAGCCAACCCTGCCTAAAGGTATCACAGTTTTTGCCACCCTTTCTCTCCATCAATATTCACTTCCCTGACATTTGTACATTATTCTATGTACTATACATGCACCTTTGATGAGTTGTAGTGCACCTGAGCACTGTACACAATAATTTCATTATTATTATTATTATTATTATTATTATTATTATTATTATTATTATCAGTTTCGGATGTCCTTATTTTCACTAAGTCATACAAAATTTAAAATTATGAAAGTTTTAGTATAAATTCCTAATCCGTGGCATTAAAGTTTGGACTTTAATTTCGAAATATATAAAGAAAGGTTTTTAAAAATGATTCTGCACAAGTGAATAAACATGTAATGGAGTGAGGACAATTTTCCATATACCGAATTATGAGATTTAAAATATTTTATGTTCTATGGGAGTTTATTGGGTGGGGGAAGTCTTTTATATAATTCTTTTACATTAGAAAAGTTAAATAATAAATAGATTGAAGATTAAAGAGGTAGCTTTAAGTGGAAAATTAAAAAAACCCACAAACTTTGTTCTCGTTTTCACTACCAAACAGACAAAATTTACTCTTTCAATGTTGAGTTCATTTTACTTATAAATTCTCATGAGAGAAAAATATTTTTTATAAGTCTCATAACTTGAATGATATTTTTATTTCTTCTGTAAGTTATGCATTTATTCATTAAAAAAACAGTATTTGAGTGGAAAAGTCTTTTAAAATCTTTTTTTAGTTTTAGACACTCCAAATATACAAATATACACAGATGAGAAATGAATTTGGAAATGTTTGCCTGCAAAACTATAAAATATGGCAGAGAAAACAAAATGTATAAATGTACAATAATAACACTAACACTACTGACTATAGATATGTTTCATCATCATCATCGTCATCATGATTGTTTAACGTCTACCTTCCATGTTAGCATGGGTTAGACGGGTTTGTCCCATTTAGAGGCAAGTTGGGTCAGGTGACCATGTCTCGCTCATATAGGAGAGTTTCTGGCTGGTTTCCTACGGCTGGATTCCATTCCTAATGCCAACCACATTTACAGTGTGGGCTGGGTTTTCTATGCTGTGTCTTTTACATGTCCACTTTACAGTGTGTGCTGGGTGCTCTATGCTGTGTCTTTTACATGTCCACTTTACAGTGTGCACTGGGTACTCTATGCTGTGTCTTTTACACGTCCACTTTACAGTGTGGGCTGGGTGCTCTTTGCTGTGTCTTTTACATGTCCACTTTACATTGTGCGCTGGGTGCTCTTTGCTGTGTCTTTTACACGTCCACTTTACAGTGTGGGCTGGATGCTCTTTGCTGTGTCTTTTACACATCCACTTTACAGTGTGGGCTGGGTGCTCTTTGCTGTGTCTTTTACATGTCCACTTTACAGTGTGGGCTGGGTGCTCTTTGCTGTGTCTTTTACACGTCCACTTTACAGTGTGGACTGGGTGCTCTATGCTGTGTCTTTTACACATCCACTTTACAGTGTGGGCTGGGTGCTCTTTGCTGTGTCTTTTACATGTCCACTTTACAGTGTGGGCTGGGTGCTCTTTGCTGTGTCTTTTACACGTCCACTTTACAGTGTGGGCTGGGTGCTCTTTGCTGTGTCTTTTACATGTCCACTTTACAGTGTGGGCTGGGTGCTCTTTGCTGTGTCTTTTACATGTCCACTTTACAGTGTGGGCTGGGTGCTCTTTGCTGTGTCTTTTACATGTCCACTTTACAGTGTGGGCTGGGTGCTCTTTGCTGTGTCTTTTACACGTCCACTTTACAATGTGGGCTGGGTGCTCTTTGCTGTGTCTTTTACATGTCCACTTTACAGTGTGGGCTGGGTTTTCTTTAATTTAAACTTATTTTAACATATTTAAAAAAATTTTAATTATACACTAAGATTTATGATAATTTTTTTTATAGATAAGAACATTTAATATTTTTTTAAACATAAATTTTTAAAAACTTACTTTTAAAATTTAAAAAGTTTTGTAATTTTACATAATTTTAATATTATTTTTAAAACATTTAAAATTATTAATAATTAATATCTATTTATTCCACTTTACAGTGTGGGCTGGGTGCTCTTTGCTGTGTCTTTTACATGTCCACTTTACAGTGTGGGCTGGGTGCTCTTTGCTGTGTCTTTTACATGTCCACTTTACAGTGTGGACTGGGTGCTCTTTGCTATGTCTTTTACATGTCCACTTTACAGTGTGGGCTGGGTGCTCTTTGCTGTGTCTTTTACACGTCCACTTTACAGTGTGGACTGGGTGCTCTATGCTGTGTCTTTTACACATCCACTTTACAGTGTGGGCTGGGTGCTCTTTGCTGTGTCTTTTACATGTCCACTTTACAGTGTGGGCTGGGTGCTCTTTGCTGTGTCTTTTACACGTCCACTTTACAGTGTGGGCTGGGTGCTCTTTGCTGTGTCTTTTACATGTCCACTTTACAGTGTGGGCTGGGTGCTCTTTGCTGTGTCTTTTACACGTCCACTTTACAGTGTGGGCTGGATGCTCTTTGCTGTGTCTTTTACACATCCACTTTACAGTGTGGGCTGGGTGCTCTTTGCTGTGTCTTTTACATGTCCACTTTACAGTGTGGGCTGGGTGCTCTTTGCTGTGTCTTTTACACGTCCACTTTACAGTGTGGACTGGGTGCTCTATGCTGTGTCTTTTACACATCCACTTTACAGTGTGGGCTGGGTGCTCTTTGCTGTGTCTTTTACATGTCCACTTTACAGTGTGGGCTGGGTGCTCTTTGCTGTGTCTTTTACACGTCCACTTTACAGTGTGGGCTGGGTGCTCTTTGCTGTGTCTTTTACATGTCCACTTTACAGTGTGGGCTGGGTGCTCTTTGCTGTGTCTTTTACATGTCCACTTTACAGTGTGGGCTGGGTGCTCTTTGCTGTGTCTTTTACATGTCCACTTTACAGTGTGGGCTGGGTGCTCTTTGCTGTGTCTTTTACACGTCCACTTTACAATGTGGGCTGGGTGCTCTTTGCTGTGTCTTTTACATGTCCACTTTACAGTGTGGGCTGGGTTTTCTATGCTGTGTCTTTTACATGTCCACTTTACAGTGTGGGCTGGGTGCTCTTTGCTGTGTCTTTTACACGTCCACTTTACAGTGTGGGCTGGGTGCTCTTTGCTGTGTCTTTTACATGTCCACTTTACAGTGTGGGCTGGGTGCTCTTTGCTGTGTCTTTTACACGTCCACTTTACAGTGTGGGCTGGGTGCTCTTTGCTGTGTCTTTTACACGTCCACTTTACAGTGTGGGCTGGGTGCTCTTTGCTGTGTCTTTTACATGTCCACTTTACAGTGTGGGCTGGGTGCTCTTTGCTGTGTCTTTTACATGTCCACTTTACAGTGTGGACTGGGTGCTCTTTGCTATGTCTTTTACATGTCCACTTTACAGTGTGGGCTGGGTGCTCTTTGCTGTGTCTTTTACACGTCCACTTTACAGTGTGGACTGGGTGCTCTATGCTGTGTCTTTTACACATCCACTTTACAGTGTGGGCTGGGTGCTCTTTGCTGTGTCTTTTACATGTCCACTTTACAGTGTGGGCTGGGTGCTCTTTGCTATGTCTTTTACATGTCCACTTTACAGTGTGGGCTGGGTGCTCTTTGCTGTGTCTTTTACATGTCCACTTTACAGTGTGGGCTGGGTGCTCTTTGCTGTGTCTTTTACACGTCCACTTTACAGTGTGGGCTGGGTGCTCTTTGCTGTGTCTTTTACACGTCCACTTTACAGTGTGGGCTGGGTGCTCTTTGCTGTGTCTTTTACACGTCCACTTTACAGTGTGGGCTGGGTGCTCTTTGCTGTGTCTTTTACATGTCCACTTTACAGTGTGGGCTGGGTGCTCTTTGCTGTGTCTTTTACACGTCCACTTTACAGTGTGGGCTGGGTGCTCTTTGCTGTGTCTTTTACATGTCCACTTTACAGTGTGGGCTGGGTTTTCTATGCTGTGTCTTTTACATGTCCACTTTACAGTGTGTGCTGGGTGCTCTTTGCTGTGTCTTTTACACGTCCACTTTACAGTGTGGGCTGGGTGCTCTTTGCTGTGTCTTTTACATGTCCACTTTACAGTGTGGGCTGGATGCTCTTTGCTGTGTCTTTTACACAGCCACTTTACAGTGTGGGCTGGGTGCTTTTTGCTGTGTCTTTTACAAGTTCACTGTGTAAATTCAGATATGGCTTGGTCTACCAGTTTATTGCAATATCTTCTGTTTATTAGTATTTGATTGATTCTATGGAGTTCTTCAGTAAATGTAATGTTTCTGTAGGAGAATCTAATTTCTCTTCTAAATAAGAATTGTATTCCTGACATTTTATAGCAGTACAGACAGTCACTACCTACATACAGGTATATACGTGTGTGTGTGTCTGTGCGCGCGTAGGCGCGCGCGCGTGTGTGTCTGTGTGTGTGTAAAAGGTGAAACTCCAGAATAACTAAACTCATTATTTAGACTTGATGAAATATATATATATATAATATATAATACAATATATTATATATTATATTATATTATATATATTATATTATATATATATATATAATATAATATATATAATATAATATATATATATAATATATATATATATATATATATATATATATATATATATATATACATATATAATATATTATATATTATATTATATATATATATATATATAAGCAAGGAAAAATTGGCATAAAACGACAATGGTGATGATGATGATGATTTTTTTATATAATATATATATATGCATATATATGTGCATATATATATATATATATAGAGAGAGAGAGAGAGAGAGAGATAAACATTTATTATCACAGTCCCATCTGTCTTTCAGTGCCGGTATGGTTTGGATCAAACTTTTGTGGCAGTCTTTTGCAACCAGATGACCTTTCTGATGACAAACCTTTGAGTCATGTCTTATAACTTGCAGGAATAAGATATACCGATTCCACCAGAACATACTTACACATACACATACACATACACACACATACACAGACACATACAGACACATACACATACACAGACACATACACACACATACACAAACACATACATATACACATACACACACATACACTCACACTCACACACAGACATATACAGACACATACACATACACACACACATACACAAACACATACACACACAGACACATACACATACACATACAGACACATACACAAACACATACACAGACACATACAGACACACACATACACAAACACATACATATACACAAACACACACATACACTCACACACAGACATATAGAGACACATACACATACACACACATACACAAACACATACACATACACACACAGACACATACACATACAGACACATACAGACACACACACACACACACACACATACACAAACACATACATATACACAGACACATACACACACATACACATACACTCACACTCACACACAGACATATACAGACATATACAGACACATACACATACACATACAGACACATACACAGACACATACACATATACATACAGACACATACACAGACACACACATACACAGACACAGACACATACACACACATACACATACACATACACTCGCACTCACACACAGACATACACAGAGACACACACACACACTGATACACATACACACACACACTCACACAGACATATACAGAGACACACACACACTGACACACACAGACACACACACACAGACATACACACACACATACACAGAGACGCACAGACGCACATTCGATATATATATATATTTTGTAAACTTTGTGGTTTAAAAGATGTTTCCTTACTGTAACAGTCCACAAACCTATCGAAACATACTAGTACAGTCTCTGTACTAAGTAATGTACTAATGTACTACGGTACTAACGTACTAATATACTAATGTACTAATGTACTATGGTACTAATGTACTAATGTACTATGGGCCTAATGTACTAATGTACTATGGTACTAATATACTAGTACAGTCTCCACACTAACTAATGTACTAATGTACTAATGTACTTATGTACTATGGTACTAATGTACTAATATACTAATGTACTAATGCACTATGGTACTAATGTACTAATGTACTAGTACAGTCTCCACACTAACTAATGTACTAATGTACTAATGTACTATGGTACTAATATACTAATGTACTAATGTACTATGGTACTAATGTACTAATATACTAATGCACTATGGTACTAATGTACTAATGTACTAGTACAGTCTCCACACTAACTAATGTACTAATGTACTATGGTGCTAATGTACTATGGTACTAATGTACTAATATACTAATGTACTAATATACTAATATACTAATGTACTAATATACTAGTACAGTCTCCACACTAACTAATGTACTAATGCACTATGGTACTAATGTAGTAATGTACTAATATGATACTAATGTACTAATGTAATGCACTATGGTACTAATGTACTAATATACTAATGTACTATGGTACTATGGTACTGATGTACTATGGTACTAGTGTACTGATGTACTATGGTACTAGTGTACTAATGTACTGGTACAACCCACCCCCTTCTCTCTCCAGGTCGGAACACAGGGACTGGCTGATTATTTCAAGAGAAGGAGAGAGAGAGAGAGTGATAGAGAGGGGGAGTTAGATAAAGACAGAGAGAGAGCGAGAGAGTGATAGAGAGGGGGAGTTAGATAAAGACAGAGAGAGAGCGAGAGAGCGAGAGAGTGATAGAGAGGAAGTGAGAAAGAGATATAGAGGAAGAATCTACTAGACTGGTACTTTTTTATTGACCATAAATGAAGAATGAAAGACAAAGTTGACCTCAGCAGGATTTGAACTCAGGGAGCGGAGATTTGAAACAAATTCCACAAAACATTGAATCTGACTCAAAATATGATGAAATGTTTAAAAAATAATGGCCAACTGATTCACAATTTTCAAATTGTGAATAAGAAGTAAAACAGAAAAGCAATGAAGCTTTATGTCAAGTTTGTAACATTGAAATATAAATTCACAAAACCAATTTAACTAAGTATACTTCCTCAGCTAAACATAAAAACATGGCGCTTTAATAAACTCACATTCACAACAAACTATCAAAAGTGTTTTTTTTTTGTTTGTTTTTTGTTTTTTTAGTTTAGTTTCCACTAACAAAACAAAATAACAAATTTAGAATTACGTAGTTAGTAGTATTTGTGTCTTGGAGTTCACAGTTTTGATCGATTTGGAAATTTATTTAAGAAAAAAAAAAAAAAAAAAAAAAACTCACGAATTCTTTCATCATAAATGGCAGTGATTTGATAAAGTGCAAAACAAAAGATGCAACACTTCTAAAACAGTACAAGAACATGAGATGTAATGGTTAAGATGGTGGGCTTATAACTATAAGGTTATGAGTTCAATTCCTGGAATAAGCAGTGCATTGTGTTCTTGAATTAATACAGAATGTAATGAGCTGTTACACTCATATACACACACACATATATATATATATACATATATATACATATATATATATATATATATATATAATTATATATAATTAGTTACAATAGTGACATTTACAGGTATTTGTGTTTTGTTGGGTTATACATCCCAACTCATGCAGCCTGTTATATAAAAAGTAAATGGCTACTTCCACAGGTTGATTTGAAGTTTTTAGAAAACATGTGCAAGAGTTCTTCAAGGGCAGGCAATTTCGAATTTAGCTCTCTCTCTCTCTCTCTCTCTCTATATATATATATATATATATATATATATATATATATATAATATAAGATCAAAAGATGGTTAAAGGAGTTCAATATATTTTATTATGCGCATTTCAAAAACAAACATCATCAAACAATAATATTTGTGTTTTCATCAGATAAAACAGGAGAACATGATATGAAGGCTAAAAAAACACTTGTTGATAGTGCAGTTTTAAATCAACATATCAAAACTGCACTATCAACAAGTGTTTTTTTAGCCTTCATATCATGTTCTCCTGTTTTATCTGATGAAAACACAAATATTATTGTTTGATGATGTTTGTTTTTGAAATGCGCATAATAAAATATATTGAACTCCTTTAACCATCTTTTGATCTTATATTATGCATACTCCAGTCCCACAAACTGTAGAGTGCTTCTTATCCGATATCTGCATTGCTTTATTGTACTACAATAAAACTCACCTCCTACATATATATATATATATATATATATAAACCCATGCAAGTGTGGAAGATGGACGTTAAACGATGATGATGATGATGATGATGATGATATATATATTTAATAAAAACACCACGTTATTTATTCATTCTGATGACTGAAGACAGACATAACATCTGCCTTCAAGAAACCACTGGTAAATGAAATAATTATCTTATGTTGTTTATTACATAACAAAATCCTGTATTTTCCGACGGAAATACTTAATTTATATATGTGTGTGTGTGTGTGTGTGTGTGTGTGTGTGTGTGTGTGTGTGTGTGTGTGTGTGTGTGTGTGTGTGTGTATCCCGAGTTCAATTGGGGAAACCACAGTAAATAAGGTACAATACATAGCAAAGTGTAAATATTTAATATAGAAATGGCTCCTACAGGACTAGACATTTCTATATTAAACACACACACATATATATATATATGTGTGTGTGTTAGATATTGCAAAATATATATAATTCTTTCTACTTTTGGTACAAGGCCAGCAATTATCTATCCCAGTGTATTACTGGTACTTTATTTTATTGACCCCATAGGGATGAAAGGCAAAGTTAACCTCGGTGGGATTTAAACTCAGACTATAAAGGGCGGTAACTCTATGCTTCAAAGTATGGTGTCCGACCCTCTACCGATACTGCCAAACTACCAATAATGGTTTCTGATTTAGGCACAAGGCCAGCAAATACCCAGTGCATTACTGGTACTTTATTTTATCTACCAATAATAGTTTCTGATTTAGGCACAAGGCTAACAATTTTTTTGCGGGGGAGAGGGGAAAGTTGAATAAATCAACCCCAGTACATTACTGGTACTTTATTTTATCGACACCCATAAAGATGAAAGGCAAAGCTAACCTCAGTGGGATTTGAACTTAGAATGTAAAGGGACATAACTCATGTTGACCAATGCTCCACTGATGCTGCTGAACAAAAAAAATATAATTATATTACAGTGTTTAATGCTAATTCATGTTATAAAAACTTCGGATGAAGTGTTGTATCAAGCCGCAGAACATTTCTTGAGTGAAGTCGGTATTAATACTAAAAATAGTCTCGCTATTGGAATAGACCGGGCTTCAAAAGTTTGTGCCATTAATAATTCTTTCTACACATTAATGAAATTAGATGATCTAAACATGATTGTCATGAAATTCTTTTACTGGTATAATCTCTATTTAGTATGCTGCCATGCTGCTGAAAAATTTTACCTCCTAAAACTAACTCTCTTTCAATTGATTCCACAGATCAACGCTACAAAGAGAATCTTACTTAGAAATAAATAAATTAATGATGGCGAGGAACTACTGAAAATAACTCTTCTTTCAGTCACAAGTTAGTTAGAATGAAGTAACTGTGTAAAAAGTATTCGAAGTGAGTGGGATGCATTAAAATTACATTTTCAAATGACATCTTCCAGTTGTGACCAGTTTTATGCAATGGGTTTACATGCTGTGTGCTCAGATGTAATGTGAGCTCCTTAAGCTGTCGTGAAGGCAACTCTAAATAAATAAGACTGAATATACTGTACCGATTGTGTTGTTATTTCTGTTTACTGTTTACATACATATATTTCACCCTGCTCGTCCCTTCAATCTATCTTTGATGAAGAACTTGTGTCCAAAACGTTAAGACCCTCTTCCTGCTATTTCAAGCGTTAACCTAATATATTCTTTTCATATACTGTACCGATTGTGTTATTTCTGTTTACCTTTTACATACAGATATTGGTGTCACTAATGTCTACAGACTTCTGAACATTGATGGCCTGTGTATAAATAAACAGACTCTCCAATCCACTTTCCTCGTATCCAGCTTCCTCGTATTCTTGATTTTCATCTGACATTTTCATTTCCTTTCAGTTTCATTCAGTTTTATTTTACTGCCAGACATATCCAACTTCAGTCTATACCCAGGCCAAAACTATTCTATATGGAAGTCATATGTAATATGTATAATGAATAAATATTTAGTCTTGTTGTAGAAACAGACGCCATAGGTAAACAACTAAAATTTTTAATGGAAGACAAAAGTAGTTGGTTTTATACTTCAGGCTATCAAACCATCTGTAATTTATGTTAAAGGTTTATTTTTACAGTAAGATGGAATACATGTTTATTCATTACTTTTTTTTATGCATATTTATACATATGTAAAGTGGTTGTGTTGGTGACATGACAAAAAGTGTCCACTCCACACTGTAAAGTGGTTGTGTTGGTGACATGACAAAAAGTGTCCAGTCCACACTGTAAAGTGGTTGTGTTGGTGACATGACAAAAAGTGTCCACTCCACACTGTAAAGTAGTTGTGTTGGTGACATGACAAAAAGTGTCCAATTCACACTGTAAAGTGGTTGTGTTGGTGACATGACAAAAAGTGTCCACTCCACACTGTAAAGTGGTTGTGTTGGTGACATGACAAAAAGTGTCCACTCCACACTGTAAAGTGGTTGTGTTGGTGACATGACAAAAAGTGTCCAGTCCACACTGTAAAGTGGTTGTGTTGGTGACATGACAAAAAGTGTCCAGTCCACACTGTAAAGTGGTTGTGTTGGTGACATGACAAAAAGTGTCCAGTCCACACTGTAAAGTGGTTGTGTTGGTGACATGACAAAAAGTGTCCAGTCCACACTGTAAAGTCATTGTGAGGGTGTCACAATGAAAAGCACCCAGTCTTCACTATAAATTTGTCATTTCTGTGCCACCATAAAAACACCCAGTACTCACTGCAAATGTGGTTGGTGTTAGGAAGGGCTTCCATCTGTAGAAATCAAGCCAAAAACAATTCTGTGTGAGCAAGATTGGGTTATCTGATCTGACTTATCGCGAGATGGGACAACTCGGCTAACCCATGCTGGCATAGAAAAATGGACATTAAATGATGATAATGATGGTAATGATGATGATGATGATGATGATGATTTATCCAAGGTACCACAAAGTAGAACTGAACACAGAACCACATGGCTGCAAAGCCAACATTCCAACCATACAGCCACATTGTATCACATGACTGTATCTCTTCTCAAAGAAATTTTTACTTTTTTTCTTTTCTTTTTTTAGTCTGAGGAAAAGTAGAAGTGACGCTAGCTGCAGGACATATTGCAGCTCGAGTTAGATCGATGCACCATAAATATATTTATATTTCTCACCATTATATAAGACACATCTCCATATTACATATAATATTCTTGGTTCACTATTGAATTCCCATATAAGTCACAAGTTAGATTTATCAATACTGTTTAAAATATGCTTGGAGGAAGTTTCCATCAAAATATTCTAAACATAATTTCCTTCATAACATATCTAATAAAACTCCTCAGAAACAAATCCTTGGCTAATTCTTCACAAATCAAACTAATTTTAACAAACTTTTAATTTTCTATATTTAGTAATTCTATTTTATTTACTTAATCACTTGTAATAACATTTTTTATTAAATTTCATCACATGCAGTAATGTAATAACCCACTACCTCTACCCAGTAATGTAATAACCCACTACCTCTACCCAGAGATGTAATAACCCACTACATCTACCCAGAGATGTAATAACCCACCACCTCTACGCAGTAATCTAATAACCCACTACCTCTACCCAGTAATGTAATAACCCACTACCTCTACCCAGTAATGTAATAACCCACTACCTCTACCCAGTAATGTAATAACCCACCACATCTACCCAGAGATGTAATAACCCACCACCTCTACCCAGTAATGTAATAACCCACCACATCTACCCAGTAATGTAATAACCCACTACCTCTACGCAGTAATCTAATAACCCACTACCTCTACCCAGTAATGTAATAACCCACTACCTCTACCCAGTAATGTAATAACCCACCACATCTACCCAGAGATGTAATAACCCACTACCTCTACCCAGTAATGTAATAACCCACCACCTCTACGCAGTAATCTAATAACCCACTACCTCTACCCAGTAATGTAATAACCCACCACATCTACCCAGAGATGTAATAACCCACCACATCTACCCAGAGATGTAATAACCCACTACCTCTACCCAGTAATGTAATAACCCACCACATCTACCCAGTAATGTAATAACCCACCACATCTACCCAGAGATGTAATAACCCACTACATCTACCCAGAGATGTAATAACCCACCACATCTACCCAGAGATGTAATAACCCACCACCTCTACCCAGAGATGTAATAACCCACTACATCTACCCAGAGATGTAATAACCCACCACCTCTACCCAGTAATGTAATAACCCACTACATCTACCCAGAGATGTAATAACCGACCACATCTACCCAGAGATGTAATAACCCACCACCTATACCCAGAGATGTAATAACCCACCACATCTACCCAGAGATGTAATAACCCACTACATCTACCCAGTAATGTAATAACCCACCACATCTACCCAGAGATGTAATAACCCACCACCTCTACCCAGTAATGTAATAACCCACCACCTCTACCCAGTAATCTAATAACCCACCACATCTACCCAGAGATGTTATAACCCACCACATCTACCCAGAGATGTAATAACCCACTACCTCTACCCAGTAATGTAATAACCCACTACCTCTACCCAGAGATGTAATAACCCACCACATCTACCCAGAGATGTAATAACCCACCACCTCTACCCAGAGATGTAATAACCCACTACCTCTACCCAGTAATGTAATAACCCACTACCTCTACCCAGAGATGTAATAACCCACCACATCTACCCAGAGATGTAATAACCCACTACCTCTACCCAGTAATCTAATAACCCACCACCTCTACCCAGAGATGTAATAACCCACTATATCTACCCAGAGATGTAATAACCCACCACATCTACCCAGAGATGTAATAACCCACCACATCTACCCAGGAATAACTCATTCCATCTCCCAGTAATGAAATAACCCACTACATCTACCCAGTAATAACACACTCCATCTCCCAGTAATGTAATAACCCACTACATCTACCCAGGAATAACTCATTCCATCTCCCAGTAATGAAATAACACACTACATCTACCCAGTAATAACACACTCCATCTCCCAGTAATGTAATAACCCACTACATCTACCCAGTAATAACACACTCCATCTCCCAGTAATGTAATAACCCACTACATCTACCCAGGAATAACTCATTCCATCTCCCTGTAATGAAATAACACACTACATCTACCCAGTAATAACACCCTCCATCTACTGCCGGTGTTTTTGCATAGCTACAGCTTTCTAAATGTTTATTTATAAACATACCATATTTCTTTTGAAATACGAAATTTCAATACATATAATAAGAATAGTAAAACGGACGAGGTGTTAGATCTTCATTTAATAATAATACATCTAACAAATCGTCCTTTATATTATTATTATTATTATTATTATTATTATTATTATTATTATTATTATCATCATTACTCTCTGCATAGTTCAACACCAATATGCCTACTGGAAACTAAGCATCAAGTACTCAATCTGGTGAACCTACATTAACTGTATGTTACATTCCCTAAATATATATATATATATATATGCTAGCATGGAAGAAGGGACGTAAAACGGTGATGATGATGATGATGATGATGATATATATGTATATATATATATATATATATATATATATATATATATATATATATATATATATATATATATATATATATATATATTTCGTTTCTGAATTTGTTTAGCAAAAACACACACAAAACAAGATGGCGTAGGGCAGAACAAAGGAGAGGCACAAAAACAAAGAAAAGAATCCCCAGTCACTGAAGAGGTCACAGAATGTGTGACGAAAGAACTTTGACATTATATGAACAATCGTCTGGTTGTGGAACCAGCCAACCAACCGGAAATTTATAAATTTAATTTATAATAAATTGAAGTGAAGCAACTGGTGCGTGTGTTTCTTATTGGCAACATGACCCTCCCAAAGTATAATATATATATATATATATATATATATATAACGAAGAAAGAGTGGTAAGTAACCAGGTGGACCATAACGCACCAGAGTACTCGATACTTTGGGTAGTAGAGTGGGTAATAGGAAAAAGTTCAGGACCCAGACGCAGAGCTCAAGCCGTTTACACGGCTATTTCTGGACTGTCCAGAAATAGACGTCGAAACAGCTTGAGCTCTGCCGTCGGGGTCCTAAACTTTTTCCTATATATATATATATATATATATATATATATATATATATATATATATATATATATAGGAAAATATGGAGAAAAAGACGATTATTAGGAAGAAAATTTTTTTTTTTCCTTTTTATTTTTTTCTCTTTTTTCTGGGTTAGAAAATGTTTAAAACAAAATATTTTTGTGTGGAGTGTTAAGGTATTAGTTAATTTATTTATTAATTAACAATGGCATTTATTTCTTTGTTTATATATTTAATAATTGTCTATTACCGGTTTCAGCATTTTTATGCATTATCAAATGATAATTGCTTCTACTTTTGGCACAAGGCCAGCAATTACCCAGTACATTACTGGTACTTTATTTTATCGACCCCGTAAGGATGAAAGGCAAAGTTAACCTCGGTGGGATTTGAACTCAGGTCATAAAGGGACGTAACTATGCTGCAAAGCAAATGATAATAATATATATATTTATACAGCTAAGCCCTATATATAAATATATATATATAATTCAGGATGGATTCAGTTTGAAACTGCTTGGACCATAACTTAACAGAGTACTCGACATGTGGGGTAGTAGAGTATGGTTATATTATAAACAGTCAGAGCCCAACAGCTGAGCTCTTGCTGTTTCAACAGCAAGTTGAAGAGCTTAGCTGTTGTGTCCTGACTCTATGTAACATATATATATGTGTGTGTGTGTGTGTGTGTGTGTGTGTGTGTGTGTGTGTGTGTGTGTGTGTGCGTATGTGTGTATGTATATTTATATGCGTGTGTGTGAGTTATATATATATATATATATGTATATATATATATATATATATATATATATATATATATATATATATATATATATATATATATATAATATATATATACACCCATTCGAGCATGGAAGATGGACGTTAAACGAAGATGATGATGATGATGATGTTAGTGTATATATATATATATATGTAAGTGTTAGTGTATATATATATATATGTAAGTGTTAGTGTATATATATATATGTAAGTGTTAGTGTATATATATATATATGTAAGTGTTAGTGTATATATATATATATATATGTAAGTGTTAGTGTATATATATATATATGTAAGTGTTAGTTTATATATATATGTAAGTGTTTGTATATATATATGTAAGTGTTTGTGTATATACATATGTATAAGAGTGTGTATAGCAAATATGAAATAATGAATCCATTTATAATTATGCGAGTTATGTTAATTACTGTAAATCCTATAAAGAATCTTATTTTTCTCACAACATTCATATCTAATTGCTGAGAGGCATCTATCAGACACATATGGACATATATTATGTGGGCATGTGTATATATATATATATATATATATATGTATATATATATATATATATATATTTATATATTGTTATACTTGGAGAGGGTCATATTTGTGTAATATTGCCAGAATTAATATATTTATATATATATATATATATATGTATGTATGTGTATATACATACATATATATATATGTATATATATATATATGTATGTATATATATATATATATATACACATATATATATGTATATATATATATATATATACACATATATATATGTATATATATATATATATATATACACATATATATATGTATATATATATATATATATATATATATATATATAATAATGAAATTATTGTGTACAGTGCTCAGGTGCACTACAACTCATCAAAGGTGCATGTATAGTACATAGAATAATGTAGAAATGTCAGGAAAATGAACAGTGTATGAGTCATGATATAATAATAATAACAATAATGAAATATTGTGTACAGTGCCCAGGTGCACCACAACTCATCAAAAAAGTGCATGTACAGTACATAGGACAATGCACAAACATCAGTAAAATGAACAGTGCACGAGTCATGATACACACATGTGTATGGAAGGGGTACATCAGGTGTAGTTTTGGCGTATTTCGGGAAGCATGAGTGTCTTAAAGGATGCTGTGTCTCGGCAGCTAACAATTGACGCAGGCAGTTTGTTCCATGCTTCAGCAACTCTGAGCGTGAAAAAATGTCTCTGAAAGTCATGGGAGCTGTGCTGTTTGTGTGTGTGTGTAATATATATGTATATATATATATATACATATATATACACATATATATATGTATATATATATATATCAACATCGTCCTTTCATCATTTTACATCCGCTTTTCCTATATATATACACATATATACACATATATATATATATATATATGTATGTAAAAGGTAAACAGAAATAACAACACAATTGGTACAGTATATGGAAGGGATATATTAAGTTAACGCTTGAAAAAGCAGGAAGAGGGTCTTAACGTTTTCGACGCTAGTCTTATATATATATATATATATTCATCATTATCATTTATCATCCATCTTATCATCATCATCATCATCATCATCATCTTCGTTTAACGTCCATTTTCCACGCTAGCATGGGTTAGACGGGAGTTGTCCCAATTTGAGTCAAGGTTGGTCGGGTGACCGTGTCTCGCTCATATAGGACTATCTGGCAGGTTTTCTACGGCTGGATGCCCTTCCTAACACCAACCACATTTACAGTGTGGAACTGGGAACTTTTTACCGTGTTACCTACACGACCACTTTACAGCGTGGACTGTGTTTTTTTTGTCGTGACACCTACACGATCTCGATCTCATTATCTCCGAGAAATGGAAAAAGATGAGTGTTGCTACGGCAACACTCATCTTTTTCCATTTCTCCGAGGGTTATAAACCCCACTATCAGGCTAGAAATTTCTTTAGTCTAAAATATGGTGAAAGCTTATAATTTCTAATTTCTAATATTAATATATATATATATAAATAAATACATACATATATATATCCCAATAAACAATATATTCTACAAGTCATAATACATGGCCCTTCTTTCTCAGAGTATATAAATATAAATATTAATACTACTGAAGCAACAAACAATGAATCTCCATCAATTAGTTGCAGTAAAAGACTTCAAATGGAAACCATAGAATTTCTCATTTCTTATTCCTAATAGTTTCCTTCTCTTTCTACAAATATATGGCACTGCCAGAAAAGATAAGCTTTGTCTTTCATTTGCATTCTTTGCTTTGTTAGTTAACTTATTAATTTATTATTTTATCTATTTATGGCAGTGAATTGGCAGTATCAGCAGAGGGTCGGACGCCATGCTTTCCAGCATAGAGTTACGTCCCTTTACGGCCTGAGTTCAAATCCCGTCGAGGTTAACTTTGCCTTTCATCCTTACGGGGGTCGATAAAATAAAGTACCAGTAATACACTGGGTAGTTGCTGGCCTTGTGCCAAAAGTAGAAACAATTATTTTATTTATTTATTCTTTTACTGGTTTCAGTCATCCAACTGTGACCATACTGGGGCACTACCTCTATGAAGAGATTTAGTTGATTATATCAAAAAAGTTCTAAAGTCTTTCTCAAAGCCAAAAGCCTCTGCTTATCCTGGTTTCTTTGGTGTGAAGTGATTGAGAAGAGAAGACTCTCCCTCCTGGATGGGACACCAGTCTATTGCAGGTTAAATTATGTCTCATGTCTGGAGGCTCTTCAGACTGATGCCTGTCTTGATTTCCGTGGCGTTAAGTGACCGAGAATAAAAGACTACCATATATATATATATATATATATATATATATATATATACACACACATATCTGTATGTGTGTGTGCGTTTGTGTGTATAATCGAAAGGTTGTGAGTTCAATTCTCAGACCGGGTGATGTGTTGTTTCCTTGAGCAACACACTTTATTTCACATTGCTCCAGTTTACTCAGCTGTAGAAATGAGATGATAGGGACTGGGGTCCCTATTATTCCACTGCAAAGTGGTCGTGGAGGGGCCACAGCAAAAAAGCACCCAGCACTCACTGTAAATGAGGTTGGTGTTAGGAAGGGCATCCAGCTGTAGAAATCAAGCCAGAATCAGTTCCCATCCCAGGGTAGTGGTGGTGGTGATAGTGGTGGTGGTGGTGATAGTGGTGGTAGTGGTGGTGGTGGTGGTGGTGGTGGTGATAGTGGTGGTGGTGGTGGTAGTGGTGGTAGTGGTGGTGGTGGTGGTGGTGGTGGTGATAGTGGTGGTGGTGGTGGTAGTGGTGGTGGTGGTGATAGTGGTGGTAGTGGTGGTGGTGGTGGTGGTGGTGGTGATAGTGGTGGTGGTGGTGATAGTGGTGGTAGTGGTGGTGGTGGTGGTGGTGGTGGTGATAGTGGTGGTGGTGGTGATAGTGGTGGTAGTGGTGGTGGTGGTGGTGGTGGTGGTGATAGTGGTGGTGGTGGTGATAGTGGTGGTAGTGGTGGTGGTGGTGGTGGTGGTGGTGATAGTGGTGGTGGTGGTGATAGTGGTGGTAGTGGTGGTGGTGGTGGTGGTGGTGGTGATAGTGGTGGTGGTGGTGGTAGTGGTGGTGGTGGTGATAGTGGTGGTAGTGGTGGTGGTGGTGGTGGTGGTGGTGGTAGTGGGTGGTGGTGGTGATAGTGGTGGGTAGTGGTGGTAGTGGTGGTTGGTGGTGGGTGGTGGTGATAGTGGTGGTAGTGGTGGTGGTGGGTGGTGGATAGTGGGTGGTAGTGGTGGTGGTGGTGGTGGTGGTGATTGTGGTGGTAGTGGTGGTGGTGGTTGGTGGTAGTGGTGGTGGGTGGTGGTGATAGTGGTGGTAGTGGTGGTGTGGGTGGTGGTGGTGGTGTGGTGGTGAGTGGTGGTGTGGTGGTTGGTGGTGTGTTGTGAGTGGTGGTAGTGGTGGTAGTGGTGGTGTGAGTGGTGGTTGAGTGGTGGTGGTGGTGGTTGTGGTGGTAGTGGTGGTGGTGGTGGTGTAGTGGTGGTGGTGTGGTGGTGTGAGTGGTGATATGTGGTAGTGGATAGTGGTAGTAGTGATAGTGGCTAGTGCGTAGTGGTAGTAGTAGTAGTGGTAGTAGTAGTGCTGTTGTGTAGTAGTGACATGTTGTGTTTCACTTCTCTGCAGTAGACAACCTCAAAAAAAGCCAAGTCAGCATTTTTCCGTTTTTCTAACAATGAGATACTCTTCATAGACACACAATCACATACATACACACACACACATACACACACACACACACACACACACACACACACACACACCACACACACATACCATCCCCCCCACACACATAGACACACATACACACCCACATACACTTACATACACATGCACATAGACACATACATACACACACATACATATATATATGTATATATATATATATATATATATATATTTATATATAAATATATTTTCTGTGCTATTTCCATTTTCACTTCCCCCCTCTCTCTCTCTCTCTCTCTCTCTCTCTCTCTATATATATATATATATATATATATATAGTCATATACATGTAAATAAATGTTTTTCTCAATAAGATTAATTTTTTGTATCTTTGAAAATCCTTCAGGTGTCTATTTATAAAAGGTAAAAATATATAATTGTACATCTTAGTGTATATATAGTGTGTTATATTTTAGTATATATAGTGTGTTATATTTTAGTATATATAGTGTGTTATATTTTAGTATAAGCCTTGGGATTCTTGATGTCATATGTATGTATATGTAAGTATGTATATATGTGTGTGTACATTATATATATGTGTGTGTGTGTGTGCGTGTATATATATATGTATGTGTGTGTGTAAGTGTATATATACTTATGTACACACACATATACATATATATATATATTCTCAGACCGGGTGATGTGTTGTTCCCTTGATCAAGACACTTTATTTCACATTGCTCCAGTTTACTCAGCTGTATAAATGAGATGATAGGGACTGGAGTCCCTATCATTCCACTGTAAAGTGGTTGTGTAGGTGCCATGGCAAAAAGCACCCAGCACTCATTGTAAATGAGGTTGGTGTTAGCAAGGGCATCCAGCTGTAGAAATCAAGCCAGAATCAGTTCCCGTATGAGCAAGACATGGTCAGCCGACCGGGCACTGCTCACAACAGAATAACCCGTCTAACCCTTGCTAGCATGGAAGAACGGATGTAAAACGGTGATGATGAAGATGATGATGATGATATATACTTTTCTTTGTATATTGAGATTAAGAACATATTTTTTTTTTTTCTAAATTACATTACAGTATTTTCGATAACCTGTAAAAATGTCCGAGTCTTCTTATATATCGAGAAAAACACACCATTTTGATTTTATTATTGAAGAGTTAATAATGAAGAAAATAGAAAATGTCACTTATGATAACTTGATTTAAATGATATATAATATATTGTGTTTAACTATTTTGAAAACATCTCCAAAATCTTTATCGCCATCGTGTAAATTGTCGAAGATATTCTGTTAAGAAACGAAAGCTACCATTCTTTATTAGAATTTGTGCTAGATTGAATCATCGAAGTTAATAAAGTCTCTACATGACTTTCAACAACTAAATATTGATTATAAGAACCTTTTAAAACTCATCTTTTGTCTTTCGTTGTTCAACACTAAGCTTCTGTCAGTTGATTCTCAAAATATTTTCAGAAATCCAATATGATGTATGTGACGACAGAGAATGAACTTATCACATTTTAGAGTTAACCAAAATAGAACACAAGTGTAGTTAGTGTAGGTGACTTGTTATAGAACACATACATGTTGTGTAGAACAAATTACAACACAAAGATGTACTGTAGAGCACGTTAGAACACATTAGAACACATAACAACACACAGGTGTAGTGTAGAACACATTAGAACACATTGTAGTCAAATTTAGCAGAACACAAATTCTGTGTAAACTAATATAGAACACATTTTTAGTGTAGAATAATGTAGAACACATTTGTAGTGTAGAATAATATAGAACACATTTGTAGTGTAGAATAATGTAGAACACATTTGTAGTGTAGAATAATGTAGAACACATTTGTAGTGTAGAATAATATAGAACACATTTGTAGTGTAGAATAATATAGAACATATTTGTAGTGTAGTATAATATAGAACACATTTGTAGTGTAGAATAATATAGAACACATTTGTAGTGTAGAATAATATAGAACACATTTGTAGTGTAGTATAATATAGAACACATTTGTAGTGTAGTATAATGTAGAACACATTTGTAGTGTAGTATAATGTAGAACACATTTTTAGTGTAGAATAATGTAGAACACATTCGTAGTGTAGAATAATATAGAACACATTTGTAGTGTAGTATAATATAGAACACATTTTTAGTGTAGAATAATATAGAACACATTTGTAGTGTAGAATAATATAGAACACATTTGTAGTGTAGAATAATGTAGAACACATTTTTAGTGTAGAATAATATAGAACACATTTGTAGTGTAGTATAATGTAGAACACATTTGTAGTGTAGAATAATGTAGAACACATTTTTAGTGTAGAATAATGTAGAACACATTTATAGTGTAGAATAATGTAGAACACATTTCTAGTGTAGAATAATATAGAACACATTTGTAGTGTAGAATAATGTAGAACACATTTGTAGTGTAGTATAATATAGAACACATTTGTAGTGTAGTATAATGTAGAACACATTTTTAGTGTAGAACTGAATATAATAGCGTTAAACGAAGTAACAAGAAAAAATGTGATTAATAATTCAGAAATATTGAATAACTTTAGGTAGAACTCATCTAAAAATGTTGATAGCTTAGAGACATATCTCAGTAGAAACATCAGTTCTCATCTGAATATTGATGTTAAACAATGCCAAACCTGATTAGTATTTCAATGAGTAAATATAGGGGAAAGCAGGTGTTGTAAACAGCTTCTTTGGTGACAGAACCCAGCATGGGTTGACAGAAACCATTGGCTGGACTCAGTAAAATATTAATTAATCAATCTTTATTTGATTGCATACAAGTCTTTACAGTTTCCATTCTCATCTGCCTGCCATGATATGTCTTTATATATAACTAAAGCTTGTCTTTATAAATTAACACTCCATTAAAAAAAATATATATCTTTATGTAGACATGTACATTTATATCATGATTTAAATTACTTTCTGATTAATCTATATCAGGGGCGTGCAAGGGGCGGCCCACGGACCACAATCTGACCCACAGTGAAAGTGGCCCGTGATGACCATTTTAAATTTTTACCTTGTAGTCTTATTTAGATTTTTTTTCATAACCGTAATACTTCTGTTACTTGACCAATACCAAATACCAAGTCTCACATTAATAAAACTAAATTTATATTTTATTTGTTTTTATTGTTTAAAAATGTATTCACAATGTATTTATAACTCAATTCACCAAAATAATATTTCATTTCTCTGTCACCTCTTCAGTTACATCTTCTCTGTTAATAGCTAGTGACTACCCCTATCTTCCCATCATCTTCTATGTTAATTGACACACTTCTTGTCATCCGTACTGTGTTTCTATCTCAAAATACTGATTACTTGAAAGACTTCTGTGAAATAAAATCATAAAATATCAGAATTTCATATTAGGAAGTTTACACTAAGTGCTTCTGATAACCTTTAATATATTGTTGTGCTTCTCTAGTTTATTGTTTCATCACAATATTGTTTTATCTCCAACTGTTTAGTTTTTTAATATATAATTCATATATCTTGATTCACTTGATATGTGACCTCTTTTAATCTTGTTTTTCCTCTAATTAAATAGCTTCTATATGTCTACCATTACAATTAACCCTCCACATAACCACCACCGCCACCACCACCACCACCACCACCACCACCACTACCATCGCCATCACCACCACAACCACTAGCGCCACCACCACCACCACCACCACAACTACTAGCGCCGCTACAACCACTAGCGCTTCCGCCACCACAACCACAACCACCATCACCAACACCAACACCATCCACTGCCACCACTATCACCATCGCCACCGCCACCGCCATCGCTACCACCATCCACCGCCACCACTATCACCACCACCACCGCCACCACCACCGCCACCACTATCACCACCACCACCACCACCATCCATCCACCGCCACTACTATTACCTCCACCACTACGACCG